>CM043017.1:110193886-110720199 GCA_023690525.1 Holotrichia oblita
AATCTACAGTATCTAGGATCAGTAACACTTTGGGAGAAGTAAGAAAAAATAAATTACAGTGGTGATATTTCTCTCTTACACACGCAGAAAAATTCAACAAAAAAATGAAATCCAAGAACAATTTTCGTTTAAATACGACGAACAGGTTCTTTTGTTGAATCAATGCATTTCTTTCTCTCAGTGCAACTTTCTTTAAAGCCACCCGATATATTAATTGTACATACTAGGTCACAACTTGTGCAAGCAAAAAAGCAAATGCATAGAAGAATTGGCTAGGTCTGGTGATCAATTTGGCTGATATACTGGACCTTCTGAGCAAATCTGCTGACTGTGAAATACATATATCACTCAACAGTACTGTCACTCAATATCGCATATTTAAAAAAATGACAAACATCCAGACCAACAAAATCTTACATATCCAAGGAGAAGATTATTATTATTCCTATGTTCATTTGTTCGAAAATGTATATAATTTTTGAAATGTGCAATGTTAAATGATATATTTCACGGTCACTAGATTTACACAAGAAGTCCAGTATATATGCCAATTCAATCAGCAGATCTAGCCAAGCGTAACATCTTCTTATAGAGTTATAGAATAATAATAATTATTAACTTTTGTTTTGGATCCTAACACATTATTTTTAATTGTATGTAAATTTTTTATAATGACGAATGTGATGAATAGCAATCTGCAACTTTAATAAATTATTTCAGGTAGAAACATTCGAACAAACCAAACAGTTTGGTGCGTTTATTAGAAATTTTAATGATGATTGTGTATGACGATAGACTATGGACACATGCGCTGTCGAGTCACAAGTATGTGGATTATTTTGCCAAGAACGCCGCGATAAATCCCTTACTGCAACATCTACAGTGATTAATTGCCAAATTTTCCAGAAACTTCATCAGTCAAGGATTTGGCACAGTAAAGTTGACCCATAGTAGATAAGGAAATCAAAGTTAATGTGCCAAGAGACATTGAAAAAAATCGCCATTTTTCTACACAACTCGGCAATTAGCTCCAAGAGTTAAGCGCGTTAAGCGAGAAAGATCGAAATCGTCGGTTGTAATATTGCGAGCAAGTTAAGTTTCGCAATGATTGGAATTCAAGTTTTTTGAGTACCATTATTTTTAAGATAACGCTACCTTTCACCTGAATGAAGCAGTAAATTGCCTCAACTGCCGTCATTGGTCACAAGAACACTCATTGGACGCAAAACTGTTTATCAGCGCCAGGGCAAATGTGTAGATAAGAATGGGGATGGTGGTTTCACGCCCTATTCTTTTGACAAAAATCTCACGCCAGATATTTAAATTTCTTACAACGTTCCCATCAGTTATATTTAGACTCAGCAAGATCAGGCGCTTGCTCATTTGAGCATAATGGTTCGTTAATTTCTTGACAAAATATTTCCAAGAAAGTGAATAGGCCGGAAGCAACTCCTACATCATCCTAATTTAATAACTTACCATTTATTCTGTGGGATTACTTAAAAAAGGGCTTTATTTTAATAGAATAGCCAACTTAGAATATTTATGCTAAAGAACTAGAACAAAAATAAAACAAAGAATACAAAATTTTTACAGTGGTATCGGTCAGTGTCTGATCATTGGTGGAGGACAGTCTAAACATTTACTATAACTCTTGTAAAACTTACGTATTAATTTGAATGTATGCTAGTTTAAATTTCACAACAATTTTTTAAGCAATCCAGTATATTAGTCACATCGGTCACAATAAAAAAAATATAAAATTGAAGTGTCCAGGCGATTTTCATTAAAATATTTCATAGACCAATTATTATTCTTGTTTGAACTTTATCATCACAGTGTACATATGTATATAACCAGATAGTTGGATCCGGCGTGTATGCAAGCAAGCCCGCAGCTTTTTTCCTTTTTTAATCATACTTCTAAGAACACTAATTAAAAGTAGCCTATCTTTAAAGGTAAGATTATTTTGGTAGCACCGTTACTGTAGCAACCGCTTTTAACAAACTCACGAAAACCCTTTGATAGACCAATCCATACTGTGCTCGTCAAGCAACGAATGTTCCAACATGTATGCACGTTAAACTGCAGAATGGAAATAACGGGGGAGAATACAATGGATTGGTAGATGCGTAATGCCATTGGAGAATTAAATATTCATTATCCATTTATCGCCATAATCTATACCAGGTATCATTTGTAATTAGGAATTGATCGTCTACAATCTAATATAATTCTAGTTTCACAAGTATTACATTGTGTAATATCCTTCGTACATTTTTGATATGCCAGAAATTTTAATTTCCGTGGTTCATCTGTATACATTAACGTAATTTTAATTTCAGTGTTATTCAGTTATACTTAGACTTCTGTCGGTAAGTAAATTGATCAGTGCATATTACCCACCTGAAAAAATTCTACGAATAAATTTTGTTACATTAAATCAAAATAAGTAGTAAATTTTTTTCAAGTTCCCAAGCAGTTGCTTTTTAAAAATAAATCAAACCTATCTGAAAGTATTTTTACGTAATCCACGATCTCATTTAAACTTATTAATTTAGTCCAGTTAACATTGGGAAGTACCACCTTTTTCTCATAGGTTGCTCATAAAGACTGCCCACCTCAGCTTCTATTGTATGAATTGTGTGTGTAAATGCGTTTTCTTTGCTTTGTTACATCACCTTACCGTAAATAATTTTGCATTATTAATTAGGTCTCTAGAACGAATGGTTAGCTCAACCGCAGTAACGATTTAGCGAGTCGTTACCACAAGCTGCCCGACAAAATTCAAACGCAGGACCATAAGTATTGTCCTACATAAAGCGATAGTTATGATCCTCTGTTCAAATCTTGGCGGTGACGCTTGCGATCTTGTCGCCAAATATACTACACTAGTATTTCTACCTGCGGCTTCGATCACGTAAGCTACAAAAAAGAACTCACATATAGAGAGGAAAGGCTCAGAGTATCCCCATAGGAGAATCTTCCTCGTTTGAAACACTCAATTGCAACCCTCAATTGCATCTAAATCTATTAAAAATATTGCTCTAGATACTGTAGAAATTGGACAGAGCTTCTTTTCTTATCATTTTTTTCGAACAATATGATTCTATTGCAAATTTTTAGAAGCGGATAGCTAGCTGTGATCGATATAAATAATACTACCTGTGATACAAATTTATTAATAACTTGCATCAGATACATGGATGTATATAAATATACTTCTTGTGCTGCAAAGTTTTATTTATTAATATTACAAACTACCTTGAGTATGCGGAAGTAATTTACTTCATATAAAGGTATGTACATATATTAATAAACAAGGAATTAAAAAGATACATAAGATTACAAATTTCTTCAAATAAACGTTGGATTTAATTCAAATACTTAGTGTGAATTGTCTAATATTATCTACGGATTTACACGCATGAGTCTCGTTTACACACATTTGCATATTAAAATTTAAAAGCTTATGTTAAAACACTGAAGCACAGGGGAATATTAATGACATTTTATATTAACTTTTCGTCAGACATACATATTTGCATGGATGAATATACATATATTGCATGTGACTTTTTCCCTTACAATAACATAAAAATTGTGATTGTACTAACATTGCGTGGTCATACAACACGTTAAACGAATTCAGTATTGCTTTTTATCTTCATATGTGTTCATTTTTGCATACATTATACACTACGTTCACTACAGATTACAATATCTTATTTGATAAAATCATGAATACAATATGGTAGAGTCATGAATATAGCTAACTTGTAGCTGAGGAATGGGCGTAAAACCCTTGTAATGAAAAACGAAACTCTGTTACCAGTTCTGACAACTATCAACATATTGCTTATGGACACCATATTTATTCGCAGAAAAAAAAATGAAATTTTATAAAGGTTGTACTACGTAGTAAAAACTCATAATGTAGTGGAACATTAACTACTAAACTTAAATTGAACACAACTTATACACACAAAATCTACACCGCGAGAGTTGCATAGCGGGACAAGCGATACAGCTTACTGAGTCAATGCAACTAAGCACCCACCAGATATAAAGAAAAAAATAAAAAAATAAAGTATTCTATATTCTCAGAAAAATACTACATAGATATACATATGTACAAGTTGAAGTTTTTCTTGGGCAACAGCAATGAAACGTCAATTAATTGCCGTTTATTTTTATTGCTAATATTTCACATACATTGTATGCTTCTTCAGGGCTTAACTACAATAATTTTAATAAAAAGTTAGTTTTGTTTAAATTGAAGAAATTAATACTTAGAATTTGAACACATAAGTGGAGAAACAGAAAAAAAACAAAAATTCTTCTTAAATCTTTCCTCAAATTGTCAATTTTTAGAATCGAAAGGATATCCACGGTGCATTATAGTTTGATTTAAAAGTTATCAGTCACAATTAAAATCATTAAAATAGAACTATGTCATCTTTGAAAAATTAAATTGATAAAATTATAAAATAAAAAGGTTTTTTTTATAAAACTGACCACATTTAACGAATACTAAACACAGAATGGTAAAAGACCTTGAATGTATTTGAAATAAGAAAATCTTAGGCGTCTTTTTAAAGGAGAAAATGTGATACAGAGTTGTCCAAAATGAAATAAACAATTACAATGTTCTACAATTGACGTTACAAACTGAAAATTATATGTGGCTAAGTCATTTTTTTCTGGTTAAAAGTTAATAAAAATGAATAAATGACGTGTAAATTATCTGTGTCTGACCTAAAGTTCATAGATTACCATTATTAGTGAAAAATTTTAATCCTGAATGTGTTTTTTACTGTACGACTCAAAGGGTACGTTACTTTTGAAGGACACTGTACACGGCCGTGTAGCACATGAAGCACGTCCTTTTTGATGGCGAATTTCGAGCACCTACCTATTGAAACTTGGAGATTTTCATTTTTTTTAAGTAAATTACTATTTAAAATCAAAAATTTTAAAATTGGTACATTTACACACAAATTGAAAACATCGTATGTTATGCGTTTATAATATAATATAGTAAAGTAGTTGAAAGTTTAAATAAATCAATGCAATTTTTTGCTATATAGTCTTTGGCCATGAATTTTAATATTGTTAATTTCGTATTAGCCATGTAAGTAGTCTTTTGTCTGACTAATTGTCATATAATCAAGATTAATTACATTGTTATAGGTTGTTCTGAAGAAAGGTAAAACATTAAACCCGAAACGTTAACAAAAACTGCATACTGTGTTTCTCTTTATACAACGTCCTAAACCCTAATTCAGTATATATACTGTAATTGACAGATCTATATGTATGTATATATATATATTCAAAGAATGTTACATCTTAGCCGTGCATATATCAAATTAAGGAAAGAAATTCTTGGTAATGCGGCTAGTAGTGAAAATGATAATTAAACATAATTAATAATCACTGTCATTCGTCACCATACAGCGACGCGTTTCGATTTTATAAATCTCATCAGGCTGTCTTTGTGAGAATGACAGTAATTTGCATTACCAAGAATTTCTTTCCTTAATTTAATATATATATAGGTATATATATATACAGTGAGGTTTTTATAACACCGTATGTTCGATTTTATTTGTCCCATGTCAACGAATGGGCAGTTATGCAACCAACATTACTCCTATTGCAAACATGCGTTTGTACGGTTGAATATTTGACTAACAGAGGGCGTATACACATATAACCTCGTTGATACTACGTCTGTCCGGATACTTTGTAGCAAACTGATATCGTATATTTTTATTATTGCTTCAGGCTTGATACCAATTTATAATTTCTATTTTTTCGTCTTTAGATTATGGATTATTTTATCTTGTCATGACTTTTACAGTTATCGAGGAGTAATGTTGGTTGCATAACTGCCCATGCGTTGACATGGGACAAATAAAATCGAACATAGGACTATGTACGGTGTTATAAAAACCTCACTGTATATTGTAATGTTATCATACACATATTCCCGTTTTCAACTCCAGTTTTCACTTGACAGATGGGCATCCCGGTGTAGATAATCTAAAAGACATAAAAGCACTAAATTAATTTTATATTTATCAAATTACAACTAGCTGTCTGATCTGTGTCTTTTTAATTAAAATAATTAGTTCAAAATTCAACTGAATAACTGTAACACGATTGCGCACATGCGAAGTATTTTTCTAAATTCATTCATTTTATCTTAATTCAACACTATCCCAATGATAGAGAACGTCAAACTCTTCACGTTGGCATCATGGATATTTGTTCGCATATGTACGAATCGATGTCAGATTTTGGCTCAGTAGACGTCTGACGTAGAAGGGGGGTGTTGATCAGCAGAGACCTTATTATAAGTCCAGCCAACGACAAAGACAGAAGAAAGACAGAAAGATGTTAAATTCACCACAATATCGTCAATCAGAGGTTTTAAAGTATTTAATTAATTTTATAGCATTTAATTTGTAACAAAGCACACTCAAACATTGTAACGAAAATTACACCATTAACTCAACACATAAGACGAAGAAAACCAGCCAGTTAGGGGCATTTTAAAGAAGAAACAGTAGGTGGTAATTAAAATCAACAATTTACGGTGACGCTGTATACAACAATTTTTGACCGGACCTCTAGAAAATTAATCCAGCAACGACTATTTGTGTCCGTTATTAACATAAGACTATTAAAATAGGAGATTTGAAGACAATTGCAAATCAACTACTTATAGCCGTCCAATCTCAACAAACGCTCTCTTTCCGAATAGAACGTCGTCCAGAGCGTTTATTTCTACGTAAAAATTATTAATAGTGTTAACACTTAGCGGTGCACCGTTGAGCAAAAATAACATCTACGAATAAAAGTCAATTAAAACACGTAGACAAAGAATTTCGAAAAACCCCTACGAAAAAGACGTCCGCAGGCACCGGGTCGGGTCCGAGCGTGCGAAGAACTTGAAAGCTTTCGAAATCACACACACACTCTCACACACAGTAAGATAAGGTAAATTAATTTTAAGTTCTAACATTTAAGGAAAATGTTTTTTTTAATGAAAAATAGAACAGAAATTTTTTTTCCAGGTTCAAAATAGTATTAGAAAAATTTAAAATTATATATTTTTTAAGTAAATTTTTGAAGTAAATATTTTTCAAAGTATAAAAAAATAAATTAGATTGATTCAACTAGGAAAACAAAAATTAAGTTCCAACTTATAATTGGAAATTTTCTCAAAAATTATTTAAGGTAATAATTTGTGGTGAAACTGTAACTGTTTTTAAAGGTTTATTTTATTTTGATTTGATAAAATTATTTTTTTTGGAAAACATCTTTCTGACTTGTAATTTTTTATTGTAACTTTTTCACTTGGGTATTTTCCAACGTAAGATAAGCTCTCGTATTCTATTCTCTACACCCGCTGTAGAGTTAAGAATTCGCGAACGCCTGAGATTAATTTTTATTAAAACCGTATTTTAATTTAAATGGTAAAAGTCAAATTTTCTTAATTTTATAATAAATTTCACATTACAACATATACAGCCAAGATAATTACCATTTTTAAATCCATACATGATTGTCAGTTATAGGTTATATAAATACGTTGATATCATTGTTACTTACTACGCTTGCTTATTAGAATCTCTGTATTTTTGTGATAAATAAAAAACCATGTATATGAGAACTCTCACTATAAAACCGTTTCTTGGGAGCTGTTGCGGATTCCAGTTGTCCAATACTGTTACCAGCATCACCTTATCATATCGAAAAATCTCAATTATTGTATATTAGGCAAATATATGAATCACGAAATATAAAACATTTTTAAGAGAATAGTAGAATAAAAATGTTCTGGTATGGTGGTGTATTTGTATTAATTATGATAACTAGTTTCCGCATGATGAAGTTCCTACAAGATACAGCAAATAGTAATTATGCCAACATCTAATTAAAAGATGAACATCTATTACGTGACTTTCACATTCGAATAATATTGATCCACAGTTCACTACCTGTGATAATACTATGACACAAATTATGAACTTTAAAAAGTACACAATTTGACAGTCAGAAAGACTACCCTGGACGATATTCTTTTTGCTTTCTGCTCTTTTTGCTATCAAAATTTACTATATAGCACATTTAACTTCTTTCCTTATAATATACATTCCTAGAAAGAAATCAATTAAATAAACCGAAACCAATTTTTATATGCAGCACTTATTATTGCGTCAAATCCACAATAAAAAATAGTTTTTCGATAATTCACAAAGGCTTCAACAATATATTTGGTAAATACGTAACTGATATATTACTGTACTTATGTATATGTCTGTCTGCTCTGCAGTGACCATTGAGCTAGTATATTAAGGAGACGCTATAAAGCATATTTCCTGTATGTTCAAAACGGCGCACTGGGCGGGGCTTAAGTGGTGTACCAATATGGCTGCCTCCCAGGTCCGGTCAACTGAAAATTGTAAGTATAATCTTAAGCCTCCACTTAACAGATGGTTTTATTTAAAATTAATTACGTCATCCCATGCCTATTAGGCCCAAGGCGTATAAATGTCATAATTTGACAATATAAACGCCCAATATGTAATAGTTTATTTATGTACCTACACACAGGCGTACCAATTGAAATTTTCCAATTACGGCCCTGCACATTGTTTTTATGTCAAACACTGACCTATGAAATGTTATTTTCGAAGAATTATTCTTGTTAACGCTGTTTCTACTCTTGCAACTAGGTAGAGTACAAGAAACCATTATGTCTTGTAGTAGTTTGCTATATAATATAACTGTAAGAACTGAAATAATCAAATAATACAACCATACATGACATATACACTAGCATCTAGGTATTTGACGTAGAATGGTGTACCAATATGGCCGACCTGCGCCGTTTTAGCCACGTGATAGCGGTTCCCTACTTATTCTATATCAATGGCAGTGACAGAGATAATCAGGTAATGATATAACTTTATCTCTCTTTTGACAGCCCTCTCAATTTAGCTGTTGGTGTTATAATCCTCTATACTCTACAGTGTGTCCCAAAATGTCCGCAACAGCCCTGTAAGTCCTGTGTTATAGTCGTAATAAAAAAGTGTTTCAAATAAAAGTTTTTCCAATTTACAAGATCTACTTTGTGAGCTGAAGAGATTTCGAAAATTTTATACAGCCTGGTCATTATGTCGTTACTTCTTTTCATCTCTTATGGCAGCCATCTTGAATTCGCTTCCAATCGAAAAATGTTATAAGAAAAAGTTGTTCAGAATTACGAAATACCGCCGCATGCAAAATTTCAACTCGATCGTCAAATATTTATTTTTCCCATGTAACATCTATCGCGGTGGCCCAAAATGTCCGCAACAGCCCTGTAAGTGCTGTGTTATAGTCGTAATAAGAAAGTGTTTCAAATAAAAGTTGTTCCAATTTACAAGATCTACTTTGTGAGCTGAAGAGATTTCGAAAATTTTATACAGCCTGGTCATTATGTCGTTACTTCTTTTCATCTCTTATGGCAGCCATCTTGAATTCGCTTCCAATCGGAAAATGTTATAAGAAAAAGTTGTTCAGAATTACGAAATACCGACGTATGCAAAATTTCAACTCGATCGTCAAATATTTATTTTTCCCATGTATTATCTATCGCGGTGGCCCAAAATGTCCGCAACAGCCTTGTAAGTCCTGTATTATAGTCGTCATAAAAAAGTGTTTCAAATAAAAGTTGTTCCAATTTACAAGATCTACTTTGTGATCTGAATAGATTTCGAAAAATTTATACAGCCTGGTGATTATGTCGTTACTTCTTTTTATCTCTTATGGCAACCATCTTGAATTCGCTTCCAATCGAAAAATGTTATAAGAAGAAGTTGTTCAGAATTACGAAATACCGCCGTATACAAAATTTCAACTCCATCGTCAAATATTTATTTTTCCTATGTATTATTATTAGCTATCACGGTGGCCTCTTAAGGTAATCTGTTATTTTGTTTCAATTTCAATGATTTTAGTTGAAGTAGTTATGAGAATAAAAAAGTATTTATTTACGTAGTAAATACTAAACGTTTTATTTTCTAAAGAAAATCACGGGAAATATTATAAGACAGTAATTATGAAAATTAAAAAAAAAATGTGTGATAATATCAAAAAAACAACCGTATACGAAAAATAATAAATAATAATACATTGCAGACTAACGCTTAAAATGAAAGTAAACAAAGCAAAAATATGACAAAAAAGCAATCACTCCACGAAACCTCCTTCATTTGCGATTCAATGATTGAATTCGTCCATAACACTGTAGAGCACATTGGCTCCTATCCCGTTTACGCACTCCAGGATGACATCTTTCTAATGGTTGCGGTCTCGGAACGGCCGATGGCTATAGACCTGGTTTTTCAGATAGCCTCAAAGGAAAAAATCTAGCGGTCTCAAATCTGGATCTTCCACTTCCAACCATTCTTGAATGCCAGCCGAAGCGTGGCAAGGTGCCCCATCATGCTGGAAGTGCATGTTACAACGAATGTGAAGCGGGAAGTCATCTACAATCCGTTCCAGTACATTTTGCAAGAACTGAAGCAGCATCCATGCAATTTTGTAAAAAAAATGGTCCAACTAATCACGTGTCCAGAATTCCGCACCATACATAAACGTTTTCATAATACTGGTCCCTACTATTGACCGTGAAATGTGGATTATAATTTGCCCAGTACCGACAATTCTGCGATGAAACCGTACCATTCGTGTAGAAAGTCGCTTCATCGGAGAATAAATTCCGGTGAAAATTAGCATTGGCTTCCATTTCTCCTTGCATCCACGCACAAAAATTGAAACGACTTTCATGGTCATGTTGTTGCAACCGGCAGATAAATTTAGGTTTAAACGGCTTCAAACCATTTTTCTTGAGTAATCGCTGAATATTAGAACGAGATAGTTCGGTCTCTTGCTCAATCTGCCGGATGGAAATGCGCGGATTTTCGGTAATCCGTAAGATGACTTCCAACTCCGCATTTTCTGTAACTGGCCATCGCCTGTGGTTCTTCTTAAACTTATTTTCTACACTTCCAGTTTCCTTAAAATTTTGTACAATACGAGCTATCGTTGAATAATGTGTATTGTTGCCAGAATACCGCAAATTAAATTGTCTTTCCGTATTCCGGCAATTTTTTTGGTTTTATTGGTGCCATTGTTGTGAAATTAAAGTCACGTATTTATTTCTGGCTCACTTATGACTCTCAAGCTCATCACCTCTGTTTTAGATTCGATTTTGCTACTTGATTTTTAGGCCATAATCCACTCAGTAAATATCGAACTAAAATTTTGCATACGGCGGTACTTCGTAATTCTGAACAACTTTTTCTTATAAGATTTGTCGATTGGAAGCGAATTCAAGATGGCTGCCATAAGAGATGAAAAGAAGTAACGACATATAATGACCAGGCTGTAGAAAATTTTCGAAATCTATTCAGCTCACAAAGTAGATCATGTAAATTGCAACAACTTTTATTTGAAACACTTTTTTATGACCACTATAATACAGGACTTACAAGGCTGTTGCGGACATTTTGGGCCACCGCGATAGATAATACATGTGAAAAATAAATATTTGACGATGGAGTTGAAATTTTGCATACGGCGGTATTTCGTAATTCTGAACAACTTTTTCTTATAACATTTTTCGATTGGAAGCGAATTCAAGATGGCTGCCATAAGAGATGAAAAGAAGTAACGACATAATGACCAGGCTGTATAAAATTTTCGAAATCTACTCAGCTCACAAAGTAGATCTTGTAAATTGGAACAACTTTTATTTGAAACACTTTTTTATTACGACTATAATACAGGACTTACAAGGCTGTTGCGGACATTTTGGGACACACTGATGCTTAGATGTTTTAAATCATTCACCTTTCATTGTAATAATATGTTTATATATTGTCTGCGTTATTATCCCATCCTTAACTAAAGTGAAATTATTTTATGAAATTAACTACGACGTTATGGATAAAACATAGAATGTTTATTAGTTATATTAATAGATGTAAATGGGTAATCCAATGAATACAAAACATTGAACACACGTACACCTCGCTATTATTAGATTTAACAAAAGGAAATATATAATCGTATTATACAGTCAATAATATTTGACGATATAGGACTTCCTATAAATGTAGTTTAGAGATAAGCTCCAATTCCAACAGACCTACTATTTGTGAAAAGTAGCGCCTCAAATTCATTCTTAATTAGTAGAAAACGTTAGCGATAACGCTTTTAAAATCAGAAAATAGTTTAATATTAAAAACAAAGATCCTGCACCATCGAGGGAAAAAGTCTATCGAGGCAACTGATAAAAAAAAACGTAGCTTGGTGCAGCACGAAAGGTTTGCCATTCTGAAGACTTATATGACATTCGAGAATATTCCAAACGATTTTTAAAGCAAAAGAAGAGAAGCAACTAGATTTTACAGTAGATTGATAAATACTTTACACACAAATTTGGACCACCATTCAGAAATATATTAACGTGAAGGTTAGTAAAATTCTCTGCATAAATCAATATTATACTCAGCAAGTGTTTAAACAGTTAAAGAATGTACATAAATTCAAAACAGAGGCTAGATGAAGGATTGAAAGGTGTTAAAGAATCAACACTTAACATTTATGATTACTAGATATAAGGGGAAGTAACGGCTGTCACAACGTTAACTAAACGTAATTATTTGGGTTAGCAGCCAATTTAGCCACTAACCCCACTAATTCTACGATCATCTTATCTACGTTTAGTTAATTATGGTTACAATAATAATTCAATAATGACCAGGCACTCTTTCCGCTAATATTCGTTCTCCTATAGGTAATGAAAACCTATGAACGAATAAAACAAAGTTGTTAAGATGAATGGATAACAGAAACCAACATTAAGACGTACCACCAGTGCAGCTTTTGGAAACAGAGATTCAATTAACTCCATTGCAGATGCAATATACATAATTGGACTCAGATCATATTTAGTCACCACAAAACATATTTATATTTTATTAATTCAATACGATGAAATTGTTTGTATTATGGTTACGTAGTATAAAAACGATGAAATGACTATCATCATTGGATCTGGTGATCTAGTCCTAGGTTGCTCGTCAAATCAAATAGACATCTGAGCTTTGAAACTGATAACAAGTGGTGTTGGCCAAAATAGCTAAACATGCTAAATATGCCACAGATGCTAGACAAACTTAAATGCTTTATGGTTTTATATTAGACGCTAACCAATGGAAGTTTGTAATTGTCAACTAATCGATAATATACAGCGTACTACTATAAGTAGTACTTATATACATATTTAGCAAAAACAAAATTTTTGTAAAAAAAAGGTTAAACAAAAAAAATGAGAATATAAAAGTCTGCACTGACTTTTATGTTCTCATTTTTTCGAAATATCTCGATTAATATTAATTTGAGATCATATGTCGTTTACTATTTTTCTATTCACAATTTATTGCTCTTTTAGAATTTGAAAAAAAATACCATATGCTATTTGAAAAAAAAGAGTTGACCTTGCTATGACCTTTGTGTCTTTTTTTATAGTGACAACAGTAGCGCCATGTGCAAATGTTTTTTATTTGTTTGTTAAATGTAAAAGTAGAAAGTAGATGTTAATAGTAGCTACAAATTGTTTACGTAAGGTGAACAGTTGAAGAAAGCAGACGGCCATCGAATTAAACGTTCAAATTGGCGGCCACCAACCTCAATGCACTTTTGCATTCGCTCAGAAAAATCTCTATCCACACACAACATGTCTCCAGAAATGTCTGCACATGCATGTCTTATTTTCTGCTGCATGTTTTCTGGTGTTGTTAGTTCCGTGTCATATACAACAAGTCGATATTGTATACTTAAAATTCACGCACTTGTATTCGTGATTCTTTTGCATGAATACAGAAGTGCATTGGGACTGGTGGCCACTAATTTGAACATCTAATTCGATAGCCGCCTGCGTTCTTCCACTATTTACCTTATGTAAACAATTTGTAGCTGCTATTAACATTTATTTTCTACTTTTACATTTAAAAAACGAAGGAAAAACATTGCTGCACTGACTTTTATTACGTCCTCATTTTTTCGAAATATCTCGATTAATATTAATTTAAGATCATATGTGGTTTACTATTTTTCTATTCACAACTTATTGCTCTTTTAGAATTTGATAAAAAAATACCATATGCTATTTGAAAAAAAAATGTGGACCTTGCTATGACCTTTGTGTCTTTCTTTATAGTGACAACAGTAGCGCCATCGGATGAGTCCCTTCATATAGTTAAACTTTTGTCTAACACTTTTCTTCATAACACTAATTGTTTCGAAGATATTACAGTGTTACACTTTAAATGGACCACCATGTATGTATTATGAAATAACTGGGCAGTTGATCTCGCTGTACAGTATACAACTATAATTCTTGTCTGTTATTATTCATATTTTCCTTTTTTTCTCTTTCTTGTTCTTCTCGTTATATTTTAATTTGCAGTGATAGGTTGTAACCAGTTTTCTAATCCATCCACCACAATTTCAAAAATGAAATTGAATACACACTGTTGACGTAAACTGCTTGTAAGCTAGCTATTCTGAGATAGCACACTAATTTCATTAAATAATTATTTTAGAATATAATAAGGTAGATTATGCAAGTTTCTTTAAAAACTAATGTAATGATACAGAATAGCAGCAGGAGTCCAAAGCTGTACTGTATCTTATAGCACAGCTTTCGTGTAATAGTAAAATATAAACGTTAATATCTTATTCTCTCTAATTAACATCATTGGAAAGTCTGTTTACTTCGGAGTAACTTTGTCAATAATACTATCGTAAAATTAGGCTGCTGTGCCATTCTGGTCGTTTAAATCAAACTAAACCTTAAGTGCAAGAATCCTATCCAGTCTCATTTCTGTATGAAAAAAGAATGCATAACCCGGAAATAACCAGAATTTAAAATGCCTATTTCAAAAGCTTTACTAAATTAAAAGGAACTATTAACTGGTACAGCTAATTAATAAGGAAAAGCTGATTGAAGGACGCGAATAATTCGAATTAACAGCAAACGAAACTGTACTTCATTCATTATAAAATATAGAATCTGAACATACAGAGACAATACAAATAATTCAACCAATTTATATGCGTCAAAATTGACTGACGCAAACATTTTCCGCGTTTTAATTTGGAAAATGTCATAAATATAAATTTTGTTCTGTACTGTTTAATGTAGCTCTACGTCTATATTTATTATCGACGCTAGGTGGTACAAAGTAGTTGCAGTGTCGAATTTATTTCCAACAGTAAAAATGAATTTACGAAATGGTATTATATTTTAGTAGGTTATCCATATACATTGATCACAATTGGATTATATAAATGAATACAGCACTAGGTGACCTTTAGCATGTAAAATTTACATTAGAATGTAATTACAGCTAATTTAGGTATACAAATTACATATAGATTGTGATAATTTCGTATCATTAAGTACGCAAGCACATATTCCTTTTTAATATTTTATATTCCTATGAGTGGCGGCTTATCTAGAGGAGCAAAATTGCATGTGAGCGTACAGAAATTAATTTGAATTGATTTTAAAATTGAGTAGCGTCGTATTTTGAATTTAATATTTCTTCGTGTATTATATGCTGAAAATCTACGTTTACCAACGAACACACTACTGAAATTAATATGTATAGTAATACCAGGTAATACTATGATACATACAACTATGGTGATAACGCCACCCTCTTAAATTTGAACTTCTGCGGGGATAAAGAGGCAACGTGAACTGTATCGCAATTTAATTTTCTATTTGAGCTCCTGGTTATGTTACTTTAGCCTGTCTCTGTATATGGACACGTGGATCTTCCAATGCATCAACAAATACGCATGCTCGTTGATCGTACGTAGTATATGTAAATAAAAAATGTCACAAATCTGTTGGAGTTAAATAAAGAAACTCACTTGTGTCTTTCACTAGATATGATACCTACATGCATTGTAATGAATACCAGACACTAATTAAACACTCTCATATATGTACTGGATAATTGCTTTGAAATATCTCATAATAAACAGTAAATTATACAAAATTTAAAAACAATGAAACTTCGCTTAGTACTACTACAAAAAATATTGAAATTTGCGACGCTAATAAACCAATGCCGGATTTCGAATTAGGACAGATAGCAAACTTGAAATCAACAAACCTTAAGCACTCGTCGTAATATTTATAAAAAGCATGGCTAAATATGAAGAAGTAATTGCTAGACAATGGCTTTGTTTTCCTTATTTATTATTTGGACGTGGCAAAACAGTAACAAGAAAATCAGCTACGTATGAGTATGGATTTCTTCTCTTTAAAGGATGGCTATTTTAGATAAAGGACTTGATGAAAGTCTTTTACATGTTTCCACTACCAGACGAAATTTTTAAAGCAGCAAGAGCAACTACCATGTATTTCCAGTCTGCTGCCGGAACGTGTTTATATCCAAGAGAAAAATTATATGAACAAGTATTGAAAATAAAATTATGGAACCATGTTATTTAACCAAAAACAAAAAACTGAACACACAACTAATAGAATACTAAGAGCTAAAAAATTCTGTAACATAATTTCTCAAGTGGATGACATATCTTCTTTTACTAAACATCTTAATGCATCTATTCGTTTTCTGTCCAAAAACTTGCCACAATTTCAAAAACTATCTCCATCTCGAACCATAGACATAATATTTAATTTTAAAAAGTTTAATAAATTTGCTGAACTTAATTCTAAAATAGTACTGTAACGAAATTCTAAATCTGTAACCTTAATCTGCAAATACTACTTAATTGATAAGTATCTATTTTTATATACTACATCTTTCATATATGTACATACAATAATAAAATCTGCATTCAAATGCAAGATTATGTAATACATAAACACTATCAATCGATTTGCTAACTACTCACGAGCCACCACTGATTGCTATTCTAAATAAACATCTGACAAATATAAAAAGCAACCTCTCAGCACAATAATACTAGACGCAATTTACCTGGAATGAGATTATTAACTAATGAAAAGCGCAATCATCCAAATCTAAAAATATCGTATGAATGTCATGGCTCTTTTGTCATATACAACTTACACAATTATTATCAATTTTTTTCTACAAATATTACGTCAACGTTATATATATAAGTGTTATTTTGTGTCTACTTTGACAGGAGAAGGATTTTATAAAATTTCGTGTTATAAATCCATATTTCATTATTGTATCAGATCTGGTGGGCAGATTCGTTTTCATGATTTGTTGCTTCCTCCTTGCAGTTGACACAATAATTAATTCTCACTTCAAATAGGGTTGTCCAGGACGTGGCACACGCAAATGATAAACCATATGGAAAACTATATTTCACGTTATTAAAGTTAACTAATTGTAAGTTGTATTAACTCAGTGTAAACTATAAACAAAATAGTTAATACTGACATTCTGAACGTTTTCTTTAGATAATCTTTTGCTTTCTGACGAAATGAATGTTTCGAACGTACACTACTGTTTAAGCATAATACTCTTTAGGATAAACAGGTTACCCCGCCCTAGACACATTCTTCTATCGCTCTGGCTAAAATAAAAATTCTTCAGGTTCCAAAATTATTTTCAAGTACCTATTCAAAATGTTTCTTTGCCTTGCTGCGCTGCTTAAATATACTTTGTAGTCACAGCAAAATGTATAGGTGATTCTCTTATTTGCCATTTGACTGTGTCCATGAAACATTGTACTTCCCCGAACAAACAGCATACAACCCTTGCTTAAAATAACCATAACGTTTTTTAGCTTTATGAAATATTGTAACTACCATGTCGTGGCAGTTGTAGAATTTTTGGGCCGGCAATAACGCGTCCGTTATATATTTACACTTGGGACTCCAAGTGAAGGTGATGAACACGTTTTGCCCGCCGTAGTGGCGTACATAAATCATAACGTTATGAATCCGTTCATATATACATTGTACCCCTAACTTCCTGTAAAATGTTGACGGTAGTGCTATTATTTGTTGCCTACCTATAGCATCTGTTAGGTGTACATAATTGTCGGTTGCTAGCTAGACCTGATTACTATTCATTGTAGTTGTGCCCGTTTGCACTGTATTATTCTTAACTCTAAGCTCTAACTTAGGTAAGAATCCTGAAATATTATAGGAAATACTATACTTACGATCTGAACTATCATCTTTATTTTTCTTCACAAATTTAAATAAAATCGTGGTTTCCTTCATTGATGAAGTTAGTGAATAAAATAAGACATAAGTTAAAAAGACGAAGATGCGGAAGAGAAAGATTAGGCATGCAGAAATACCTAAATATTTTAGTTAGAACACCAAAAAAGAAAAGAACCTATTTTAACATAAATCATAACAACAGGGCACCAATAAAGGGTGGCAGAAACATGGAACATATAGGTCCGAAGAGAAATGTTGAATTTATAAGAAAATTCAGTAGTTTCGTTAATTTCTTTTCTTTTTATACGGAAAAGTAAAAAGAATTAATTTTTCTTTATGAGTTTTGTATTTGACTAATCCATTTTTTGAAGTAAACTAGTTTCTGAATTTTACGACCATCGCCAATTGCAAAAATCGACCAGTTGCTAGCGTGTGTACTTTCAGTTAGGTTTGAGTTGTGTTGTATGCGAATGAGTTGTTAAAACGCCTCGTTAGATACGACGTTTTGTGTCTATTGACGAGTGGCTAGCATATTAGAGCTTCTCCATAAAACTTATTCATGGTACATACCACTACTGTATGGCAGCATTCATCAGACTCAACTGTTTCCAAAACTTTGTGCTGTTTGACGAACGCCAAACAGGTTTTTCGATGCATTAATACGGGCCTAGATCATTCATTGGATACCATCAACTGTTGCAAGAAATCAAAAACTATTTTCGAAACAGTACTGACAACTTTTAATTCACTTTCAATAACCTTGGAGTCAAAACAAATGGATTCGTTGGGGTCCAGCCTGAAATATTTACAAATGATTCACTATTTCATCTGCTCGGTTTATTATTATTATTATTAATGAAATCTTCCCTGCTTTCTTCAATAGAACAACAATCTCTATCTGCTAACAATCTAGTCTGGGTATATCACTACCGCTACGACTTTTCCCATAGTGTTATTAGAAAATGGTGGCGGTGCTTAAAATGTGTACGTCTGGAAAGTTTTTTAATTCCAAAATACGAAAATAAACTTTCTAATTCTCTAAACATTTAATATGTACAAAAAGAGAAATACCTGATACAAAAAAGAAAAAAGGATATTCATAAGTAAAAAGATTCACAAGAAATCTTGTGCTTGCTAAATCTGAGAGCAGGCAACACGCCTACTCACTTCGAACCTATTAGAAAACACGTCAATGCTGTATTTATTGAAAGTAGCTGAAAGTGATGTACGTATGTTAAATTTTGTGACATTCTATTACTTTTTTGTACATTTTTAGTTGTTTCTTTATGCAAACTACATTAACTTCGTAAACACATGAAATTATCTACTCAAACGTCAAGAATTTTATGTAACGCACTATTTTCGTTTGCACCAATATTGATACAGGCAATATTTTATTCAATACCTACCTACTTTTTCAATTTCTATGAATGTTTTGATATTGTACAGTCTACATACTAAAGTTTATTATTCTACGATCCATTTGTTATGCTGATACACTTACCTGTTCGATTACACTGTGTTTATTTTCGTAAAATTTATAGTATTAACATGTAGTCAAGGTTTCCCATATCGTGATAGATATTACTACCTCTATACTGACTATTATTTCAATTAATTCGTTTGGTTCGACGTCACTAATGCACTGGACGCTATGAATAAATAAACACCCAATATATTTCAATAAAATGCGCAGAAAATATACATTTTAACCCTACTAAAAAAAGTAAATTTCGGTAAGATTTGATGATAGCTATTCTCATAAATAATGCCTTGATTTTCCTTTCTTTCTTACGCATTCACGGTCATGACACTTGGATGAATATGAAAATTTTCAAAACGCTTCAAACGATTTCGAGAAATAAGGAAACAATGAATGTATAAATGATAGCAAAGGCTTCCACAGTCCGAGCCTTTGTTATGAGGGTTTCTGAAGTTTGACCGAGACATAGTAGAGGAAATATACACAACACAACGAACATAATCTTTATATTGTATATATTTACTCTATTATGAGGCGGTCAAAACCCCGAAGCCCTCGTAACAATAAATATATATATAATCAGTTCAAAAATTCACTACCGAACAATTATGATGCAACACAACATCTTTGTCCAGGAACACCAAATGTCTTCTAATATTCGCATTCTAGACACCTAATATATCGCTCATTCGAAAGAACAGTGACACAACTCAAATACAACAATGTTGAACTTTTGTTAAAGCGATACATTATGAGTACTCAAAAAACTCAAGTGATCCTCAATGATTACAGTTTATGAATGCAAAAGTTAGAATTTAATCCCTAAAATCAATAAAAAAGAGGTAGTAATAGTTTAAAATGCGTCTCCTGAAAATCGTGGATTTTTGAGTTGTGTCACTGTTCTTTCGAATGACCGATATGTATACGCTTCATTGTCACTGCCACTGTAATAGTGAATCCTCGAACCATCTTTCAAGCGCCGATGTGAGTAATCAAAAGTTGAGTTAGAAAGACCATCGCTGTAACCAGCTACTTAGGCGATTGTATCTCTAACAATCCGCACGTTATCATTTCAAACATTCATATCCGTTCTGTGTGATTCGACGGCTTTTGCTCTGATGTACTTTCCCGACTTGTTTCATTTCAAATATTTCAATCGTTTCTTTATAATAAATTATAAACTGTATAATTATATTCCATCAACCAAATGATAGACATTATTTGTACATTGCCGAGATAAATGTTTGAGAAAACACAGGAGAAATTACGATTATGATGCCCATCCATACCCAAGTAAATTTGAATATAAATTAATTTCATATAAAATTTTTAATTATAGTTCTGAATAATTAAAATTAAAAATTATTTACAATCATCATGAAATCCTGAACCTGATTGAAACAACGTTCTAGGAAGATAAATATTTTCAAATTTCTATTTCATCTGAGTTTGCGTACCTGTTCAGTGTGGAAAAAAAGTATGGACTATCCCTAATAATTTGATAGCCTTCAGGTTTTATGGAAAACGCTCGAATACGTCTATTTAGTTTTTCAGTTTTCCACATTTTGACAAAATTATTTTGTTTTTTTATTGACATCTGTCAAAAATATGACGTCGTCGACATTTTTCTTAAATGACAGTATGCGATACATCACTTGAAAGCTCTTGCTTCACTTAGTATGTTCCTAGGTTTTTATGCAATTCTGACGATCCGTTTCAAAATGGCGGCCGTTCAATTGTGAAAATTATCTTAAATTGTCGCCCACTAAAAGAATAACTCTTTCTTGATTTATCAGAGAAAAGCAAACTATTGAACATGGTTTAATTATCAATGCGTCATATTAACACAAAACCAAGGGCAATTAAATAATCATAAAAATAATAATAAAATAAGAACGATATGTTGAGAATAAAACACATGAATAGAAACAACTTATTACAGTAAATGCTGAAAGTGACCACCGTTGACAACTTGGCAGTGTCCAACTGTAGAAACAAATTCTTCATGAAGATTTTGTATCATTTCTGGTGAACTGTTTCGTATTTCAGTTCTAATGCGGCACTTTAGATCGTCAATATTTTTTGGTCTATTTAAAAAGTCCAAAGGGGTCATATTAGGTAACCTGGTGGGCCATTCAATGGGATCCCGTCGCCCAATCCATTTGCCTAGAAACATCAAATCGAGATATTCCCGAACTTCTCTTGCATAATGGGGCGCGGCTCCATCTTGTCGCAGCCAAATTTCTGGACTAGGCAAATCAGGATTATTGTGGTCAGGATACAGAGTGATTAAAGCTGGTATGAGTTCAAACTGACAAAAATTTAGCTAGACTAGACTAGAACTGCAGTCTTCGGTCGAAATCATCCTCATTTAACTCTTGTACCAGGCAGATTTTGTACGGGTCGTATTTTTCTATATGCCAAATTGTTTGCATAGACGTGTGACTTATACCCATATCAAATGCTACTTGCCGTCAAGCTGAACATTTTCATCTACCTTTGGCCTTCCGATTTTAGGTAAATGTTAGCCACGTCCATCTTATTTCCTTAAAATCTTGCAAACGGTGGATTGTGAAATTGGTGTTCGATCTGGATGAATTTGATTGAAAAGTTCACGTACCTCGTTAGTAGATCTGCGACGATCTCCGTAACCAACCATCATAAGAATTTCAATATGGTGTTTTTCACTGAGAGACATTTTTGGTTTATTAAAGAAAGAATTTTCGAATACTATGCAAAGACAGTAAAATCTCACTAGTTCAACAAGCAAGAGCTTTCAAATGATGTATCGCATATCTACCATATATGTACTGTCATTTAAGAAAAGTGTCGATGACGTCATATTTTTGACAGATGTCAATAAAAAAACAAAATAATTTTCTCAAAATGTGGGAAACTGAATAACTAAATTGACGTATTCGAGCGTCTTCCATAAAACCTGAAGGCTACCAAATTATTAGGGGTAGTCCATACTTTTTTCCACACCATAGTATACCAATTATTTCACTCATCTTCTTGTTCTAATTAGTTTAATCTTGAGATATTTTCTGTAATGTTAGTGTGTCTGTTGTCTGTTATTGTTTTTTTTTTTGTTAATGTGGTGGGTGCTTAGTTGCAGTGACTCCGTAAGCTGTATCGCTTGTCTGGCTATCACTACAACTCTCGCGGTGTAGTTTTGTGTGTGTATGTTGTGTTCAATTGGCTTTGTGACAGCATCATATCGCCTTTTATGATGCCGCGCTGTTAATCACTTTGCTCCCAACAGCGAATGGCAAGTCGATCCGGGATTAAACTCTCTGAAAAAATGTCACCGTCTCTCCAGAGAATTGAACCTCGGCGCCTATCGTCCTCTCACAACGATAGTCAGCCGCCTAACCACTTCGGCCATCGACCCGTTATGTAGGATTTATCTGAAAGCATTTCATATGATAACTGTGTAAGTGTAAGTAATTGACGAGAAACAATCGTTTTCAGTCTTATTGGTAAAACCACCATTTATAAACCCATGCACATTAAAATACTTGTGTATTAATTTTTCTATAATTTTCAAAAATAAATCCTGGAATTTTAGAGATAGTGCACGCAATCTCACTCTTGATATTACTGTAGATATAATTAAATGTAAGTAAAGGCAAATACAAATAAATCGGTTGGAAATCTAATCAATTACAAGTGTAGAATAACTGCAAAATAAAGGATATATAGTGAATATCTCAAAAATAATTGATTTGGAAGTGTAATAAAATGAAATTATTCTTGCTTACTAAACTACATAGAATTTAGTTGCTGTTAACACTACTACACAGTACATAAAGAACAAAAATCAATATATTTTTCACGTAGCCATAACACCTACAATGCAAAAGTTAGCTTGAGGGGTAGCTTAAAGCTCTGGTGTCTACATTGCAATGGAGGCGCTCAAAAGGCATTCTTCAGCAAGCACTAATACTCCTGTTACAGCCATAGTTCTCAAAACATCAACCTTGTGATTGCTACAAGTGAAAATATTACAATTGAAATCTTGACTAACATAAGAGAGAACATTTTCGTCATCGTTATTTTCTCATCTTTGAGTGCTTAATTAGATTTGTGGCAAAAATAGTTAGATATTCGGGTTTCTGCATTTATTGCAATATTAATTAGCAAAGTTTAATTGTGTTTCACTTACAATACTTTTATAACTAAAAGATAAATACAGTACCTTCTTGTTAAGTATATAATTTAATATTGTTACCATTTTAAAACCTATAATAAATAACGCATTTTAATAAAAACTAATTGTATGCAGTTCTTGATACAAGTACAAAACAATAACTCTAGCTTTAATAACGCTATTAGCACTTGCTTTTTTGAAGCAGAACACGCATATGTCACATGTTACAGATTTAGCGTAAATATGAATCAAAATGCCCTGAAAGCGCAACTATACCAGTCACGTACGTAAATACTGTCGTTCTATAGAAATTATAAGAGGAAACTAATTTCATAGCAATTTTATTCTTGCACCAATTTGAATCTCACATTTTCTCTGAAAATGGGTCACGATTACAGCGGAATTGTGTTACTAATTGCAGTATAAGTCGTCGGCGCCGTAATGGATTAGCGGTTTTGTACAATTGCGGTTTATTTATCAGCTTTTCTATAGCGTATGGTGCAGTCCGATTTATCGATATAAAAGCTAAAACTAAATCCGTAGATCTAATAGAATGTTGCGGAAACTGTAAAACAAAATTATGAAAACACATTCGGGAAGTTATGTAAAGCAATTGAACATTATATACGTTGTGCTTATATGAGGGCCAATTTAATTTAACATAAAAATGAATGCTTAAAAAATGAAAGGTTAACAACGTTAAAATACTAAAGATTACGAAACCAACCTGATACCGCTTTCGTTAAGTAGTAGTCGACTTCGCCATAGTGGCGCTTTATCCAGGGCTCTATACATGGAATTAGCCTGTACGTCCATCTGCCGTACTTTCCATTGGTCCATTTAGCTTGCCTTTCCGATTCCAGCTCCGCTCTGGCTTTCTTTTTGCATTTGCCCGCGTACCTTTTTCTTGGTCTTGTAGGCGTTACATATTATGATGGGCATTCGTCTATGTATTCTTATGAGTCTGTTCAACACCGTCTTATTTTCGGTTACCCCATACCATACAGGCGCGACGTACAATATTTGGGACACCATCACACATGACAATCCTCTTCGAGGATCTTGGACCGCCTATGTTAGGCATGAGTCTTGCCAGGGAAGTCGCCGTTTCCTTCATCTTCACTACGATTTTCTGGATGTGCACTCCGAAGTTCATCGTTTTTCCAGCCAAACGCCCAGGTACTTGAGAGAGTTTTCTGGTGCAATAGGCATACCCAAGATATTAAAGGCGATTGGGGCTATTTTCCTGTTTTTGATGAGAAGTACTGCTTCGGTCTTTTCGGGCGCAGGCTGTAGTTTATATGTACATCCAATCTGACACTTGATCTAGGGCCGCATTCGCTCTTTCCATAAGGATCTCATTCTTTGCGACGACTACCATAGCGATATCGTCCGCAAATCCGATGAGAGTAGTCTCTTCTGGGAGCTCTACTCTTAATAGTCCATCGTAAAGTACGTTCCAGAGAGTAGAACCCAGTTTCCCCTGTTTTCGAGTTCCCGCAGTATTATGCTCCATGATGCGCTGTTGAAGGGATTTCCACGTCCAATGTTATAACGGCGCACAGCCGTCGGTATTTCCACGAAAAGTTGTTAGCCATTTTTGCCAATTCTATCACCTCATTAGCTGCTCCTAAAGTTTGCCTTCAACATCAAGAAGACAGATATGTCTGTACGCTTCCAGCTGCAGTGGTACTTTGTTTGGCTTACTGAGCAGTACAAGTTTTGCTTCCTTCCATATTCTTAGGAACACCTTCCTTTCAGCGAGGGCATTCTACACTTTCAATGCATATTCTGATTTGGGGGTATTTTCCCTGGTTCCGGTGCCTTCTTGTTCTTCAGTTTGTTGCACGCCGACTCCAATTCTTCTTTTGTGAAATCCCGAAACTTAGAGGTATTGTATTTCGTCAAGATCTCTTTCTGATGGGTTGGAAATAACTTTCAAAGTAACTAGTTACTACTTACAGTTACAAGTATCCGAAATATGTACATACATATCTAGTAAAAAAGTTAATTACATTTTACAGTTACAGGCACAGCTCTGCCTACATCCATAGTATAAATTTTACTTCGGTAATCTTAGCAAGACAAACAGATAAAAATCATTTTTGAGCAACCTTTTAGAAATAGAAAATTCAGATTATAATGTATACCTGTTAATATTCTCTGCCCTTATTCGACTATGATCGCCTTGACAAAAGTGTGGTGGTCTTTCATAAGTAAACATCCACAATAAAATTATGCGATCTGCAACAGAATGCTATTACAAATTTCAGATACATTATCTGAAATTTGCAAATAGAAACAAATGCTTGTTTATTGCATAATGGAAAAGTATGCTTATTAAAATATGCAATTTTATTTTTTAATATATTTTTCCATGTGTAGATCAAATAAGAAAATTAATAAAAAAATTCCATTGAAGAAGTATTTTTAACGAAAATACAATAATTTATGTTCTGGAATAAATTGATTTCCAATTAAATTCTGTTTTATTTATTCTACAATCGGAAAAATATCTAGGATTAACAGAGGTAAGTACTTACAGGTCCTAGTATAGATATACATACATATTAGTCGCTTTATAGTAATTGACTATATTTTAAGAACTTGATTCTGGGTCGTGTTAAATTTTATTGTGCATCTATTTCCTATTTCAACGTAAGTTCAATACTAATATCCTCCTGTACGTGGTATATACATTCGCGTTTAGCTTTATACATGGCTTAATCCTAAACGATTTTCACGGATTTTCATCAATATTTCGCCAATAATGCAATTTTTCCCAAACGCCAATTATTTAAACATATTTTTATATAAAAATATGCCGTCCCGAAGTGGAGTCGAACCACCATGTAGGGCTATCGCGGCTCTACCGCAAACCGTTGCGACCACCGGGGGCTTCGACTACACAAGTAAACTTCACAAATATATGCGAACGAGATGTTATAATGACCTAGGATAGGCAACATTTTTGACACCGAAGTGTATTATTTTTCTTGGCGTATGTAAATACAATAATGCAATTTTTCCCAAACGCCAATTATTTAAACATATTTTTATAATGACCTAGGATAGGCTGTTGCCTATCCTAGGTCATTATAACATCTCGTTCGCATATATTTGTGAAGTTTACTTGTGTAGTCGAAGCCCCCGGTGGTCGCAACGGTTTGCGGTAGAGCCGCGATAGCCCTACATGGTGGTTCGACTCCACTTCGGGACGGCATATTTTTATATAAAAATATGTTTAAATAATTGGCGTTTGGGAAAAATTGCATTATTGTATTTACATACGCCAAAAAAAATAATACACTTCGGTGTCAAAAATATTTCGCCAATCACACCATAAGAATTTTAAACTTAAATTTAGCTAACTTTATACAATTATATTTTATTGATACTTAATAATAACTCTAATTTTATAATTAACTAATTATTTACATTGGCTTTTTTAATTTGATATTATACTAAAACCACAAAACTGCCAATCTACACATAAAAATTTGTGAGAAGTGGACTTTTACGTTACCGTTTGGTTCAAATTATATATGATTACGTAGATAATTTTATGTGGCATTTTCTTCAGTGAAAGTTACGTAAGTTCTTTACTAATTTAAAGAAATATTTCGTTTTCTATTTACTTAATATAGTAGGCATTGGGCAGAAATATACATATCTATGCATACGTTATTTTTTATTCAAACAAAAAAGATCCGTTTTTTGCTGTTACTTTTTGGTTCGTGTTTACAATCAATTTTATACATAGTGCAAAGTTTATTTATATGTTTGAATTAATTTAATTGTTGTATTGCTATTTCCCACTGTATTCATTTTTACCTTTCCACTGTTCTCTTGTTTGTCTTGTAAGTCACCAAATAACGTCCTGAGTGCTGTCCTTGTGCTTAACGCTAATATGAACACATATCAGTTTAATTCCTTGCTTTATATCTGAATTTATAATTAGTTTTATAATGACGTACCTTGCAATACCCGAATTAATGAAAACCGCTATAACATTGTCAAATGTGATAGCTGCAATAGACCTATTCATGGCTCTTGTTTGGAACTTTTAGTACCTGAATTAAATTGTTTTGATTTATGACTGTGAGCAGGGGCATTATTTAAATGCATGCTTTAATTGTTATGATAACGGAACTAAATCACGAAATTCAGAATTTAAATCATAATTTCACACCTAAATTTCTGAATCTATTTGGTCTCTTGCATCCATCCTAGCTATGAAGAATGTAATAAATAAGGCAGTTGATATGAATAAAAGAGCGTTTAATCTTGTTATTTACGATGCTAGTGAAAATACAGTAAAAAGGAACAAATGAAAAATGATACTGCATTAATCAGTGATGTGTTAATGCAAGCTAGAGTAACAAATGAAAATGTTGTTTCTCAAAGACTTGAAAAATTTGATCCAACAAACCATACTTCCTCTAGACCTATCAAAACACGTTTATCTACTTCCCATGCGGTACACATAGTTTTCCGTAAATTCAAAAACTTGAAAAATACGACCAATTTGCCAAATAGCTTTGTCATGTGAGAGAACATTAAAACAAATAGCTTTACATAAGATAGCCAAACATAACGTCTTCTTCAAAGTGAAACAAATATTTCAAGCAAATAGCCGAATATAGTATCTACCATTATCAATTCTGAAAACTAAATTACCGCAACAGTTTAGCAATTACCAAAATGCAACATGACTGCATTCAAAAACACAAACATTCTTTACAAGGTATTCTGATAATTTGTTTGATATTACACCAGTATCTGGCTGATAACTTAGCTAACCGATTCACTTTATAATAACGAACTATTCACACACTACTACAATGTTCGTTCCGTTGAGACCGAAAGTTTGCTGTTGTTGATCTATCTAAAAGTGGTAGTGTAGTAATGATGCTTTTCCGTGTCATTTTGTTTACTACTGTTCATATTTCCATTTTTTCTATTCCTGTTTCACTAGAACTGCCTACGAAATTTTTACTTGTGCACTTAAAGCACAATTAATTATTCAACATTTCATTATTATTAACGATTTTAATTTATCTGACGTGACATCTATCTGTAATATGCGTACTTAATGCCAAATTATCAACATTTACATATTTTACAAATTCAAATAAAGTGAATTTTGCTATCAATATTTGCTGCAACAATTTAAAGATGTTAATTTGTCCATAAATTGTATTTATAAAATTTTGTACAATATTCTACAGAAATCTATTCTCAAGACAAGAGCTAATAACAATTCATCATGGTTTAAGAGAGACATAAACTTTCACCTTAATATAAATATTATTACCATCGTAAATGGATTAAAACTAAACGACTTGGATCCATATGTAACTCAAAACTTTCTGAAGCTTTCAAAAAGTATATTTCAGAAATTGCGAATAATACTAGGATTAAGGAAATTCTTGTGCGATAGACGCAAGTTAAAATGCATTCCTAGAAAAATATTTGAAAGTATGTATGTAGACAAAAGTTCAATACATACTATTTTTTTAAGTGTGGTGGGCGGTTAGTTGCAGTGACTCCGTAGGCTGGATCGCTTGTCTGGCTATCATGCTCTCGGTATAGTGCTGCGTGTATAAATTGTGTTCAAGTGGCTTTGTGACGGCATCATACCGCTTGTTATAATGCAGCGCCGTTAATCACTTTGCTCTCAACAGCGAATGGTAAGGATTTCAATTCTCTGAAAAAATGTCACCGCCCCTCCAGAGAATCGAAACCCGGTTCCTATCGTTCCGCTACAACTATAGTCAACCGTCTAACCACTGCGGCTATCGAACTGTTTTTAGCTTGATTCAGCTATACCTACACTAAACTTATGGCCAAAAGTATCTACAAAAGCAACTACCTAAAATTTTACTGCTGTAATGCTGTGAAAATTACACCAAGTTTATTAATTATGATATCACATAATATCGCTACCAGAAAATTTTTCAAGATTGTCATTAAAATCAGAGAGAAAACCTAATATGAACCCGAATTACGTCATACATCCCCTTTAGGGATGTGGTTATTCTTTATGGTTTTTATGTTAATGATAACTCTTTTGTACTTATGTTTCACTAGCACAAATATATACATACATACGAGTACATTCCTAGTTATCGCGTATTCAAGAAGTTGTATTAATTATTCAGTTATTTAATAATTTTTCTTCAATTAATCAATATTTGTAAAGCTTGTAAGCAACCTTGTAAAGCTTCTTTTAAAAGGATTTTATAAAGAACGTTGTATGGTGCACTGGGTATTAACTCAAATTCCGCTTTGATGAATACACACAGGTATGTATCTACCTACAACTGATTTACTATTCATCGCATTTTTACTGTAACCACTCATTTCAGTTATATAAAGGTTATTATATGATCGCCATTGCTTTAGTTCGCATCGCTTCCTACTTATTAAAGATTCTTATGTACACAGTCATACGTTTAGGATAACTGTATTGATAATAATTGTAAGTAATTACTTTGAAAAATAGAATGCAGTTCTAATTGTGCTTCAATTGTTTCCCAAAATATTTATTTAACTGTTATATACATATATGCATAAACAGTTCCTTTATAATTGTAATTGTAACTGTTATTGTATAAATTCGTCTTCAACATTGAATGCTTTGTAGAGCATGCTTCTGCAAGTGACATATCCACACATATATTTTGTTCGTATGCGAATTGAATATTAGCTCTTACGTTTGTATCAGTATTGATTAGAAAAAATTTTATATTACCTAGTGTACGTTTGTGTACATTAGGCAATAAAATGTGACTCAAATAAATATAACCAAATATTATTGATCTGTTAGTGATTTTTATTTTGTAGTTTTGTTAACAAAGAATAACAATAAGGTAATAATTAATTTTAAAATATAATTATATATTTGCGTTTGTGTTTTTTTGAAGATGTTTTTGTATTAATTTTGTTATGACTGAATCTGACAAGGATATGCAACAATATATCTCATACAAACGAATGATCTGTCTATACCTAATCTATTGTTTTTTGTCAATAACAGGAAATTACAAACATTCAATCACAAAAAATTTGGCATTTAGAAAGACAAACAAATACAAAATACAACAATATTACACTTCCTGTGTTTTATTAGTTATAGATGTCAATAGTCTTACAACAACAAGACGCAGAGAAATACAAATTTCAAATGTTCAATAATTAAGTCTATACTAAATCAAGATATTTTGTACATCCGCAAGTAAATATATCCTTCTAGATAATAAGACAATATTGTCTTGTTCGTGTCATCCACAAATAAGACCGTATTGCTTTAAAGCTTTAAAATTGAAAGCGGTGACCAACAGACGAATTCACATCATGTCTTATAGCCAAGCGGCATTGAAGGCGTTATTAAGCCGGAAGGTGTCGTCCAGGCTGGTGACGGAATGCCTCGACGAACTGGTGAAACTGTCGAACCGGAACAAGGTTTGGTTGACTTGAATACCGGGCCATCATATAGGAGACTGGGTTCGTACGAAACAGTAGGAATACTGGGGAGCCTCACCCGGTATAGTACATGGCAAAACCTTTATAGGGAAGCCATGCAGGAAAAGAGCTAGAGAACTACTACATCTTAGTAGGAAACAGCTCTGCATCGTAACGGGACTAATGACCGGACATGCTGCGGTGAAAGAACACCTACACAGAATCGGAGTGTTTGACGGGGACACAAAGTGTAGACTTTGTGGGATAGAACCGGAGACAGCCGATCACATACTACGCGACTGCGAGGCACTAGATCGCAGAAGGCAGAATCTGTTTGGGATAACGAAAGAAGACCCAGAGATATACCTTACCCACTCGGCTAGGGACCTGTACAGGTTAGTGGAGGGGACTACCGTGCTAGAGTGGGTGACTTGAACAAACAGATGTGGCACAATAAGCCTGATGGCTGCGGTGCCTACCGGTGACTATAGGTCGGACGGGTCTGGGGGGCAAAAAAAAAGCTTTCAAATTGCTAAAAGCGAAGCATTTTTATATCAAGTACACCCTCGGTTTTAGAAAAATTGCTTGGCAATGACAGTGATTTAAAGAACATCACAACAAGCTCATCATGGTTACTACTCCATTTCTAAAAACAAAGTATAACCTGCAACAATCTGCTTAAATGCTCGTGCGAGTATGATATCTAAATAGTATTCTAGGTGTCTTCTGGATAATACTCCTCTTCTCAAGATATTGGTTTCGGCTAAGAATATTCTCATGGTCTTTCAGGAAATACCTGTATTTTTGTTTGACTTGAGTCATTAAATACTGTCAGATTTGTAGTAGATATTGCCGATAATAAAGTCACACATTTTCAGTACATTTTAGACCCAAAATGGCGGTTATAGCTAGCACTAGCAGTATCCATGTAGTGTCACTAAATGGTGATTGCATAGCGCATGCTTGTTAACGATGCATCAACAATGCATCATCTGCCTCAATCTGCCTGCATAACACTACATAACCTCACACGATAAATCACACACATTTAATTGTTTCATTTTACGTCCAATTCTTACGATACAACAACAAAAACGTCTTAACAGTGAAGATGCCTTCCACAATGAACAGTCTGTAGAAATAAAACCGAAATCTAATTTACCAAAACAAATTTACCGCGTTTATCTGCACCCAAAGTGGACGTGTATTGTGGTAGTTTGTCAATCTAGGAAACTTTAGCCGATAAATAACATTACATAGCGTCATCTATTCGTACATACTCAAACTACCGCAATTATGAAACACTTCTTAATCTTAACTTATGTAGATTTGTACATTCTTACAAAATATTAGGTATTGGACTAATATTTGTTCTTTCAGTTTATTTTAACAAATAATGCAAAACTAGAAAAATATGTAGGTATGTAATATTGCATTTTCTGAATTTCAGTGAATAACTAAGTATGTTATGTCCTTTTATATTCCCATGTTTTGACTTTTTACCGATATTAATAGCAAATAAAGCTATGAGTGCAAACAATTTTATCGCTTGGTAGGAAGATTTCCATACTTTTTATATGTAATTGGCATAGCTCTGTTTGCATTTAATACTTCTATATCTCCTAATTCTACATCTACTTTTATGATACTGCACAGCTTTAAAATATTGCATCTAAAGCCGATCAATTGTGCGTTTACGAATAGACAACCTAGATTTCTCAAAAGTTAACAGCAATTAAACATTTTATAAAGGATTTTGAGATCGTCGTTAAATGAAACAGAATTTTTTTTTTCAAAGACGTGCTTTTCGAGATTTTTTGAGTTGAAAGATGCCCGAGGAAGTCACGTGACCCAAACGCAAGCTGACGTAGAAAATCTGTATAGTACTTACATATGTATTGTAGGATAGGGTTTATTAATTTATACACCTCACTTAACTTTTGTTTATTTATTAAATAAACAAGAAACACTAAGAATATTAAACATTAAAAAAAAGAATACAATACAACATACATCTGTACTACATAACGTCTTATATGGCACTGTTCGTGCAACGATGATGCGTGCGCAGGCGCACGCCACCTAAACTTTGCATATACGAATTATTTCACCCCACAATTCGGCCATCCTACGGCAAATTCGCCCTCGAATTATTCGCTATTATCACCCCCCATGGCCCACGGTTTTATAAATTCGGCGCATGTTGTAGTGCTTATTGGGCCATCGCATTTGCCTATCTTCACGACGTCATAGGTGTCTTTCGGTTTAACTCGCGTGATTTCATAAGGTCCTAGATATTTGGGTTTCAACTTTAAACCTGGTCCTAGTTGTGTTCTCTTTATTGCTACTACATCATGTACATTATATTTTCTCGCAGATCGCCTTCGCAGGTTATACGTCTTGCGGTTTTCCTCTTGACAGGCTAGGATTTGTTTCTTTGCCTCCTCTCGCAGTTTACCTCGGTCTTCAACAAAAGTCGTTTCGATTTCTTCGTCAATCATCTGTTTTATGTACAGATCTTCTTTTCCTCTCATCTTGACACCAATTAACAATTCGAACGGTGTAAAACCAGTACTCCTTTGGCATGTGGAATTTATAATGCGCTGAACTTGGTCGACGTGGCGATACCATTTTGTTGGGTCTTCCAATGACAACTTCGTTAATATAGATATTATTACTGAATTCGTTCGTTCTATCTGGCCATTGGCCCTAGGCAAACCGGTTGTGATACAATGATGAGTCACATTTTCCTCTTTACAATATTGTTCAAATTCATCCGAAGTAAAAGCTGTGCCCCTGTCAGATATGATCACGCCAGGGTTTCCAAAATGCTTTTGTTGTACTTTCAATTTGGCAATGACTTCCTTACTCGTAGTTGACTTTACGGGGTATAGCCATACAAACTTTGTAAAACTATCTATTATCGCTAAGATATGTCTATAATTTTTATTTGTCGACTCCAACGGTCCCAGATGGTCGATATGATATGTATGTAGTGGTATCCCCTCTTTCGGTATAGGATTAAGTAACCCTTCTTGCTTTCCCATTTTTCTGCTCGTCAAAATGCACTTTATGCAGTTAGAAATACATCGTGTCACTTTCGTACCCAAATTTGAAATATAATAGTCTTGACTAATCACATCTTCGGTCTTCTTTTTGCCAAAGTGATTTCTTTCGTGTACCATTTTCACAATATCCATCTGCATATCGCTTGGAATAATGAGTAGGTCTTTTCCATTTTCCACCTTATATAGAATGTCATTTTTCAGAAAGTGGTTATCATATTCGTCCGTCGTCTTCAATATCCTTTTGATAGCCTGAATTCGTTCATCACGTTCTTGAGCTTTTCGTATTTGAGCTATCACAGTATCTTCTACGTGAATTTGATAAACGGGGTATCGGCTAAGAGCGTCGACGTGACGCATTGATGAACCTACTCTATGGACAATCTCATAGTCGTAATCTTCCAAGTACAAAGCCCATCTTGCTACACGTGCATTTAGTTCCTTTTTCCGCATCGTTTGACTAAAGGCCGCACAGTCCGTAATTATTTTGAATTTTACACCCAGCAAATATACTCTGAATTTTTTTAGTGCCTCAACGATTGCAAGCACTTCCAGCTCGTAGCTTATGTACTTACGCTCAGCGTCAGAAGTCTTTTTACTCATGTAATATGTCGGATGAAACTTATTGTCTTCGTCAGATTGTTGTAGCAATACGGCTCCATACCCCTCTTGACTGGCGTCGCAATGTAGCTCAGTAGGTCTTCCTTGTTGGTAAATATTCAGAACGGGTTTATCTGCAAGAATTCTTTTAAGCTCTTCAAATGCAGCTCTCTGTTCCTCAGCAATGGTAAATGGCTTATTTCCTTTCAGTAATTCACTAAGGGGTCTTGCGATTGTGGAGTATTTAGGGATAAATTTCCGAAAGTAGCCACTTAAACCTAGGAAACTTTGAAGCTGTTTTTGCGTAGTCGGCATCGGAAAACGTAGTACTGCCTTCGTTTTGTCTTCTGATGGATAGATTTGCCCGTTTCTGATGATGTGCCCCAAGAATTCTACTTCCCTCTTCAACAAGTGACATTTCTTCCAATTAATGTGCAATCCATACTCGCTGGAAACTTCAAGAACAGTCGTCAATCTTTGCAAAGCTTCTCTTTCATCGGTAGCTGGTATAATGAGGTCATCCATATATGGTAACACTATTCCATCCCTCGTCAGGTTTCTAAATATTTGATTGATAAACCGCTGAAATACTGCGGGTGAATTACATAAACCAAACGGTACCTTAGTAAATTGGTATTGACCTGAATGTGTGACGAACGCAGTATACTTTTGGCTAGCTTCTTCTACATCAACATGAAAGAAACCGTTTCGCAAATCCAATGTACTGAACACTTTAGCATTCTGTAATCTGTCTAGCTGGTCTTCTATCAGCGGGAGAGGATATCTGTCTTTTACAATTTTCCTATTGATCTTTCTGTAATCTATACAAATCCGTGATCCGCCATCTTTTTTCTTAACAACTACAACCTGGCTTGAATAGTCAGAAGCACACGGTTCTATTATTCCTTCCTGTAGCCAATCACTAACTTGTTGATCAACTATGTCCCTTTCTACAAATGGTAATCTTCGTGGAGTGTGGTAAATTGGCTCTTCATCTATCGTTGTTATTTTCATCCTTACGTCTGTTGTGCGCGTCTTCTCGGGACGATATGATGATATCATGTCTTGTATTTTTTGTCGCTGCTCTCTAGTAGCTGTGGCGCCAATGTCTAAAGGTGTTTCCAAATTTATATCTATAGCCATTATGTCCAACCCAGCCGGAGCTTCTCGCTTGGACATAACGACAGTATCTCCATCTATAATCATATGAACACCGGATAATAGTTCTTTGCCTAATATCATTTCCATTCTCATCACATCATCTGGAACTACATGAATTTTGGTAATAAATTCGTCATCATCTATTTTTAGTCTGCACATCATTGAACCTAATGTAGTAACTTCACTATTTCCAAATCCACGTAATGCCATGCTTAGATGGTCAATAGTCTTTCCAATATCCTTACACACGCTTTCCTTAATAATATTTATTGCGCTTCCTGTATCTATTAATGCTATAATTTGTTTATCCTCAATAAGCATATTTTTTGTGTATGATAAAGGTTCAATCAGGTTGACGTTTCTTGATGGTTTTTCATTGGATCTTGTAGCACTTTCTCTTTTGTCGCAGTCGAATGATCTATGCCCAAATCCATTACATTTAAAACATTTACTGCCTTTTGATTTGGAAGGACAGTCTGTTGATTTATGACCAGTTACACCGCAGTTATAGCATCTAATATTCTTGTTATCGGCCACTTTTGTTGTTCCGCGACAAGGTAGCAAAGGACGTTGAGGGTGTCGTTTGTCTTTTACGTCCTGATAAGTTCGCAATTTTTGTTTCAAATCTTGTAAATCTTTGGCGCTATACAAAATCATTTTGTTATTAGCGTCGTCATAAATACCATCAACGATGTATTGAATAACGTCAGGCTCCTCAATACTGCCTCTATTCGCTAATTCTTTCATCACCAAAAAATATTCTTGCAGCGTTTCGGACTTACCCATCTTTCTGTTACTTAACATTCGGTGAAGTTGAGCGTTGGTAAGTCGTTCTCCAAATTCGTCGAGTAATGCTCTTTTTAGATCTCGCCAATTATTCAATCCTCTTTCCCCGTCCACAAATAGTCTTGCCAGCCCTGTTAGCTGCCTTTTGGCATACAGGAATAGATATAAATCATCCCAATCTACCATTTTGCCTACTGCTTCTATATCCTCTACCCATTTTTTAACAGGGTAACTGCTGCTACCATCAATACCATCAAACTTCCGGACTGCATCTTCCACGTCTCGAAAAGTAACAGTATTCTTCTTCACGTCCCTTCTCGAGCTCCTATCATCTTCCTTTGTCTCTGCATCTTTATCATCTTTCAGTTCATCCGCATTCAATTGTTTATCTTCGTCATCGTCTTCGTCATCCGTTGTCGAAATAGTACGTAGTTTATCGAGATTAGCCAAGTTATCGCAAATTCGTTGTGTAATTTCGTCTTCGTTCCCAGTATATTCGATGCATAAAATGTTACAAATGGAAATTAAATCTCCCAAAGCAAGATTTTTTTTGATATATACTAGTTTAGCATTGTATTGATCCGAACCGCTTTTGAACGTAAAACCAGAAAATTCTCTAAGCCTTTTTCTATTACCCCGATCACCCTCTGACTGAAATACTAATTTATGAAACGCTTTTATCGTTTCTGCCTTCGCGACTTTTATATTGACTAATATGGATGGGATATCTTTCAGCATCATCGTTACACTGTCTTTTCTTATCTTACTTAATAATATAAGTTATAATTAAATTAAATCTTAGTTAAATAATTTTAGTTGCACGGAGATCTAAACAAAAGAAATAAATCAATAGTTAAATCTAAGATTTCCGTTAACTAAAAATTCATTTAACTAATTTAACCAAGATTTAATTTTAATTATAATTTAACTTGATTTAACTAGGGACGGTGCAAACGGCCGTTAATAATATAATAGAAATACAATAGAAATATTTAACTAACAGTTAATACAAATATTAAAATGGAACAATATGTACTATTAACATGTTTAGAACTGACTTACATAAAAATATGTGTTGGTTTAGGTCTATATTCAAATTATTATTCAGAGAATTCAAAAAAAAACAGTCAACAGTTCAATGAACTCGAACATCTGGTTGTTTACACACGCATGCGCATATATTTTCTTACGCCTCGCCAGGTAATAACATCAATACTCATGCGCCGTTACGTCGCGTCGTTGTAGATGGTTTTAAATAAAAAGGTCAATTACTTACGATTGTTTCTCGAAATTCCTAATACTATTTCACAATCTTGAAATACCTTGGTAGGCTGTACCTACTTAGATGTAGCGTCCGCCGTCCGTGTTTCTATGTGATGTCAGCTTCTATGTACGTCTTCTTAACCTTCTTCTGTCGTCGTAATTTCACTTGTTGCTTTATCGTCTTCTCTTCTGTTTTGTGCCCGTCTTCTTCGTCGTCGTTTTCGTCCTTTTACCGTCTTTTCGTTTTCTTGACCGTCTTTTTGCCGTCTTAGCCGCCTTTTCGTCGTTACATCGTTCGGACAATGCCTGTTGTTATATTTCTCATTCCATCCCGGTTGAGCCCCCAAAATTTGTAGGATCGGGTTTATTAATTTATACACCTCACTTAACTTTTGTTTATTTATTAAATAAACAAGAAACACTAAGAATATTAAACATTAAAAAAAGAATACAATACAACATACATCTGTACTACATAACGTCTTATATGGCACTGTTCGTGCAACGATGATGCGTGCGCAGACGCACGCCACCTAAACTTTGCATATACGAATTATTTCACCCCACATCTTCTTTGCCAAAGGTACATCTCTCCTCATGGCAGTGAACCATTTTTTTTAAGTAAAATCGTCCAAATACAAGGCACAAGTAGTCAAGCCATTGATTTCGATAACATAAACAAGGATTCATACGTCACACGTTGTACTTCACGTAAACTCCGCGTTTTGGGAGAGCGCTGCAATCGTGCTTCTTTCTTCCCCGATTTCTAGATGAAAAAATATATTTTTTCGTCTGGGAATAAAAGAAATGGCTCTTTCTCATGATTATCTTTAAATTTAAAGAATAATTACAAAGTACATAGGTTCTCTATTCAAGTGGCTGACGAAAGCTTGTTTCTCAAACAAGTGAACAGTATAGCACACTCCATTAAAATTTATTGTATGTAAATACAACATAAATAAAATGTAGTGCACTTTTTGTAGATGTATATTTATGTATGTCATATCTCTACTTGAATTTCGAGCTAGCGCGTAATTGAATGAAACTTAAAATTGTTTAATTTGTTTTCTAAAATTTCTATTTGAGCGCTTACTAAATTTTTACAACAAATAATTGATTCGAGCAAATTAATTTCTTTTATTTTTCTAACACATGCCATTCTAAATTAATTATCATTCGTTCCCGTTGCCGATGCCTTTAATTATCTAAATATGTCCTGTACAGGTCAACGAACCCGCGTCATTTAAATTAATCTCTATTGCAAATTTTATTGATTTCTGTTCATTTAATTTCAAACACAATAGCGCTTGAATAACGCCAAAACAACTAATAAAAATTCTAGAAAAAAACCAAAATGAATGACCGTTGTAATAAATAGGAATAGAGGAAACTTGCATTAGTCCTTTTATATTCATGGTTGTTTTAATCGTTAGAACTCATGCATCTCGCAAAGATATTTTGAACTCTATCGTGTCCAAATTGTGCCATGGAAGATTGCAAATCCAAAAGTGACGTGTGTGTTAATTGTATAGAACATAATTTGAAATACAAGCATCTCCCGATACGCATGCAACCATACATGATCATCATACCACGAGCAAGGATAACTAATATACCTAACTAATATTAAGTAGTAGTAATACGATACAATGTAATAAACCTGCAGATTACAAAGTAATATATACAAGACGAGTCATATAATTACATATCTAATTCTATATACCTATCTATGAAAAAGAATTAAATATTATACGGAAATAGACACGCAAAAGTACTGAGCCCCAAAGATGTAGAAAGTGAATTGAAAAGTTTTATTACAATAGCTATGAGCGTTTTTTTGATATGTTTAATTTGTTTGAAGATACACATACAAAAACATATCGTTATCACAACTACCTTTAGAATTATCGTACTGTGAACAGTAATATAATGTATATGCATGTAATACAAAATATATAATGAAATATGCGTCGACTCCCCAAAGTTGTATTTGCTACAACATTCTTATTGTTGCAGTGTTATGGATTTTACTAAAGCTATATAGTTCGCAATATGCGTGTTGTGGTAAATATACATATAAAATACGTATTGTTACTGCAATATCCTTGTATGGTAAAGAGAACTATCCGTTGTAGTAATTCTAAAAGCAACGTATTGTTATTAAAATAATTAAATATAGTAACATCTACTAATTCAATAGTTAATCATATTTACAAATTGTCTGACGTGTACTATATTTATCGTAGTAGGAATTTACTGTCCATAATAATACCAAATTCTATTCCATGCTTACAACTTATGCGTGTTTACGTATTTACACGGGATTAGCTCTCTGCAGTTTAATGCTAATATTATGAATAAAGTATGGTTATTAAACTACGATAATTTAACTAGGAACCAAGAGGTTGAAGCAAAAAGTTCAAATTGTACAAATTCTGTATTATACGACCTTCATGGTTAATTCAGCAGACAACAGTGAAAGTAATTATCGTATTAATCTCTGATGGTATCATGTGGTTTAGGTCAAGACAAACTACTGCAGATTTTTCAGTATATCTATAATTTATTGGGTATATCTGGTCGCTGTTCCTTAATACTCCAGTGGATGCTTTTCCCTATCTACAACTTTTCCAATGTAACTTTTTACACAATAGCATTCAAATTCATATACGTCTTTGGTGTGTAGATTAGACTTGTTGTCTTTATTTGGCGAGATGTTTTTGATGGCATTGAACCGTGATGTAATGATCTTATTCTCTAATGTGTGCTTTGATTTAACCATTACTTCAGGGATGAAAATTTGCATTATCTGATATTATATCTTTAGCACTCTTTTGCCTTTTAAAATACATCAATTTTATTTTTCTTAGTACAGGACGTCCATTTTTAGTGACAGTTCGGTTAAAACAGCATAACAGTAATTCAAACAGCTCTAAATTAGTTTGATATTTTAATTTAATACTCGCTGAAGATTCTGTTCAATAATTGAAAAAATTACACAAAAAATAAAGTGTTATTATTTCAGTCCAGACATATGTGACTGATACTACTTAAAGTTAAATTTCATTAATTTCCTACAGTTGAACAATAAGATTTTATTTAGAAATATTGACTTACCTGAGAAAAAGTAACCGTTACATATGTAATAGTAATATGTGTATGTCGACAGCTTGTGACATGTAAGAGGGGACTATACGTCGTATGCAACCTTAAACGACTCCACCCAGCGGCAAGCACATAAGAGTCCCAAAAACAATAGCTTATTAAAATGTATGTACTTAAGTAATTTAATTCATTTTATGTAACATAATGACTCTAAGTTCACACTTACACCCTTTGGGAAATGTATGCAACTATATAAAGCCTAATTACGAAGAAACAAGTGCAACTATGGAAATTTAAAAAGGAAAAACATTGGTGTTAGTATGAACGTCAACTTTCGAGCTTCCAAGTATGTGGCGAATTTTGGCCAAACCTATATAAATCAAAAACTATAATTATTAACAAAATATTGTCTCTAACATATTTTGGTGGTTTAGGAGACAATTGTGAATCATATAATATTTAAGCAACAAACCGTCTCCTTGAACAGCCGCTCGTCTAAAGAGCATTACATGTAAGAATTTTTTTAAACTATAATAACTATAGACCAACAGTAAATATAAGAATTTGCAGAAGTTTCAATTCCTGATAAATATTTTTCTAGATATTTTAATAAAATTGTATGATTTTATATAAAGAGCATAGTGGCATATAAATGAAAATCGCCATTTTTATCGACTTCTGTTTTGAAAAACCTGTAGAAAGTTTTCCAACATGCAAACGCTGACTAGAGACAAGATGTTGAATTTTTTTGAAAAAAGGTCAGCATCAATCTCTAGACACATATAATGTTTAAAATATAACAAATAACGTTTAAATTCAAAAAAAAATCGTTTGCAAAAGTTAATAAATACCAAAGCGCGACCCCATGTCTTATTTGATAACTGGGCGATTTTTTTCGTCAATTTCAAACAATAAAATCCTGGAGGTAGCTCTGGGGTCACTAGGAAATCAATGGATCATGAAAAAGACCACGTGTAATGTTGAAGTACTTCCCTTTAAGTATTTATCGAATCAACAGTACTGTTAACGAATAGCGGATATAGTTGAGGAGCAAACTATATATTGTTGCTATGTAATCAAATTATATTTTTAATGATGCAGTAATACATAGATTCAACAGTTTTTTTGAATACTATTTTTTAATGATAGATTTATAAATTGAGTGAAAGATTGTGAAATAAATAGAGCTATTTTATTATTAAAGTCAATGAAAATGGATCAGGCTTTACACAATTCTTTTTAATTTGTTTAATTATACTTAAAATTCCCGATGCGACAATGGGAAAGCACATTTCGACTGATACAAGAAGCAGACGAAATTCAGATAGATTAGTATACGAAAAAATAGTTACAACTTTAGCCAAATAACCTTATTAACCATATTCATATTTTATAGATTCTTTAGTTGATTGACATAGTTAGCTATGCAGTTCTATTTGAATCTGTTGAATGAATAGCGTTATTATAGAAAAAGGCCCTATCAACACGATATCGAAGCATATTTGTAACCATGAGCTGAACATATTAACTAGAAATTATAGAAATCACGCAATTTAGTACTCGAGAGGCAAATTTCCTTATTCACTGTTTTGTTAAGAGCTAAAATGTTGTTATAAGCAACGAGTTTTCAGAGAAGTAGATATTAAAGTAGAACATAATGGTTTTATAAAAATTTACGAATGATATATTGAACTTGTCAGACGTACAGAAGTTTGGCCAAGATTTATTCCTACATAAAGATACTTGAAACGCCTGAAAAGAACTTCTGAACAAATATATTTTTTGAAACCAGTATTTGTGTTGATAGTACTAAATAAATTGGTTTGTTAAATAATACTCTCGTCATAGAATTCTAAGCAAAGTAATATGTTTATTTCCATATCTGAAAAGAATACGAATATGTTGTCGCACATAACAACAAGGTTCACAAAAAAATCGAAACTTATAATTTACACATTCAAAGTGGACATTGAAATCTCTAGTGGTCTTTTCTCTGCCGCTGTCATTAGTTTAACATTTTCCTCTAAACAGTATCTCAACTCATTAAAATCTCAATTATAACTACGTATCCGTAACGAGCAAACTTTACAAAAGATGTACGAGAAACGTTTTATTCAGTAACTGACCGTTACTTATTATGCTATTGTCGAAACGTAACGTAATAAGCTAGCTGTCGAACAGAAGGTGTTTGGCTGTACTTTCGAATAAACTACATTTTGAAATTAACAACAAGCATAACAAAGAACACATTCAAGGAAACCACGTCTCTCCCTTCTTGTACGTGAAGATGAATTTTTTTTAGAATTCTACGACGTCAATTTTTCCAATAAAGACAATAAGCAAAATGAAACAACAGCAAACAACAAATATTGGATTATCGGCAACTATTAAAGAAAATATTTCATTGTTTACACTAAACAAGACTTTTCTTTTTTTGGCAGATTTAAATGTCATATCATAACATAAAGTATCAACAATAATTAGAAGGGCAATGTTTAGTTTATCTAAAATATAATAGATACACTTACATGTACGACATACCTAAAGAGGCACAATGCCAGATATTCTAGGTATATATAAACGGTGTGTTGCCTCTTATTCGAGTGGTTGAAAAAGAAACGCCTCTAAAAGTGTCCAGATTACCAGCAAATTACCTGATTATTAGCAGCAGAACCGGACAAATTCATGACGCCTCTCGTGAAGCAAGCGAGTGTTACGAAATCCTCTTGACAAAATCAATATCTCAATAAAAGAAGTAAATAAGAAATTCTCTTGTGAAAGCCAGATAACTATAGTAATTTTGTCAAGTGGAGACGCTTTTTAATTTCAGTTGAACTAGTACATCCATTATCTTTTTTATTTTCTTTCTTATCTAGTTTCTTTTATAATAAACAAAATTTTGCAATGTTATTCGACTTTTATGAGCCAGTACATTTCTATGAATATTACGTAAGTATTGAGAAGTAATTATGATAATGAAATTATAAGTAACTGTATAACTAGCTATTATGTAATTGCTATTGCTAAGCATATAAAACATGTTTATTGTGAATAATGCCTTGTTTATCATACTTTATAGGAATTTAAAGAAAATATTTCCAATTGATATTACCTATTGAATCCATACACGTAAACATATTTCGCTCGCAGAAATTATTATAAATCAAAAACATACGTCTTAAGTCTGCTTCCTCCTTCCCCCTTCCCCTCCCGCCTTACCCTTAACTTCTGAACAACAAGACCGAATTAAAAAAATGGTGTTCGTAAATTATAGGCGGAACACATTTTTTAGAAACTTACTAACCACATTATAATTAAAGATTGTAAACTTTTCTAATAGCGAAAATGTGCGAGTGATACCTGATTCGATACTCGCTTTAAATTTCCATTCATCTGTATTTTTTACTTTGAGGTTCGTCGTTTCTTTTATGAACAATTATCTTAAATATATAATTTAGCGAACTTGAAATTTGATTCTCTCATTAGACAAGCAACCGGCGTTATTTTTCCATTCACATTAAAAACAGCAATAAAGTCGCGTAGAGAATAAGTTAGAATGAAAGACATTGCTGATTTGGCGTATGATAGATTGATCCTGATTGTCTGGTAAGAAGCGTTGGGATGCCTAAACATTAACAAAACGAAGAAACATTAGTAGTAGCAGTACAGAACCTAGAATCGTTATCTATTTCTCATCCCTATCGATGTCATTTTATGTGTAATACGAATAAAACTGGCTAGTACTGAAAAGCTTTGCCTATAGAAATCTTGGCTTTACCCAAATGTTTTATAACAATCGACTTAATATAGGGTTACTTTTCGACGTGTCCTAATTTTTCAAAAATTCACAAAACTGCATTACATATACATATAGGAGAGAAAAACCAAAGAAACATAAAACAAAAAAAATTCAAATCATAACGCATGTCTGCAATAGTACAACTATTTCATTCTGCAAATTTTAGAAAACTATTTCTAGAATACTAACTAGTTTTACAAATTGACTGCTGCTTTTCACCAAAAATATGGTTCTTAGTGAAGTCTCTGAAGGATTACTACACACTCCCTATACACTCATCATAACATGTTTACCACCAACTAACCTAAATGTTTGAAAATCGATGCGTAATTCCTAATGAACCCTCGAAATGGCCGCCCAAGACTGCTAAGCTAACTCGATTGAATTTTTTGTATGAAGTTATTTAAAGGAAAGGGTGTACACATATGTAATAACAACAAAAACGGAAGCAATCAATAAAATCGAAACATTAGATATTTTAATTACTGTGCTATGGAGAAGGCGTTAACAACAGAACTACAGAAAAGGCAAAATACGTCTACAATAAACATATACAAAATAAATTGAATGAATAGCTTCTTCGCTTTTTTAATAACATGTATATTATTTAAAAATAAATAAAATGGCGCGTCTAATGGAACGGTATTCAAAGTGAAACAAACTGATACTAATTGACATTTGACGTAAATGAAAGGCAACAAAAATGTAACTCATTTGACAACTCCTATCGAAATAATTTATTTTCATAGCAAACTCCGAGAAAAGAGTAACAGATATTAAGATACTTTCCGTAGTTGGAACCAATATATAACCTCTAATAACTTAAAAACTAATAAAGATAGGTGTACCAGAGCTTAATACGGATTAATGTTCAACTTCTTGATAAATTAAGTGATACAAAAAGGATTTTTAACAATTTTAATTTTTTTTTGCAGAAATTTGTCACCTTATGGTTCAAAGAACTTTACAATATTATTCTTTTAAAATGATGCAACAGCAAAATATTAAAGAAAATTGTAAATATCTAAGAAACAATTGAATTTAGAATAGAGTACCTCAAGACGAAGTATTCGCTAATAATGGGTAAAAATCAACGCATTGGAAAAATTATACAATTCTATTTAAAATAAAAAAGTTACTATTTACTCCTGTCAGAAGTCAGATTTAGTTGAATATATTATAAAACAATAAAACCAATTCCACAAACGAAAATTTCAGAATTATACTAACAGTAGATTCCCTAAACCTTCTCACTAATGGGTTTCATGAAAGACCATGTATACCTTAAAATAACAATTGTATTAAAAGAGAGCCTTTTTGTTTTTGTAGGCGTTTCAAAAAATATGAAAACATGTATGAACAAGATATCATGAAGCTGGGGCATCAGATCAGTTTATTACAAATGTAACAATAGTTTGGATGTTAATCTGTATATTATTTTCACTTTTACTGAATCCCTTAATTGTAAATACATACATATATGTATATCATTCTCTTCTTTCAGTTTACATAATGGACTGGGCCTACAGTGGCGTGAACAAGACTGTCCCTCGGAACGCGGGTCCCGAATGCGCGGAATTTTTAAACCCGATATGGCGTCGGATCGAAACTGTGATAGTGCTGGTCATGGCGGTCAGCTGTTTTCGCTGGGGTTACAGCAGAATAACATTACCAACAGCCGCTTACGTAAGAAGAGACCGAAGCGGTCGAAGAGCGCTTCTCGTTCTCATGTCGCTCATATGGGGAATGGAGATAGGCTATAAGTTCTCATCGAGTACTGTGATATATTTGTTGAATCCATGTCATGTTACTACTGCAATTCAGGTACGATGTAGTACTTTGTCATAAATAAACCTTTCTGTTTCTTTGAGACGAGAGCATGTGTTAATACAGAAAAATCGTTAAATTTCAACCAAATTTTGGAATAAATATAGGAATAAATGTATTAGATTAAGTTATAAAAACTATTAGAAACCCATTCGTTGAAGGGTCGTCTGGCCTACCCAAAACGCGAAATAACTGTGACATCCTTCGTTCTCGCATTTTTTGTCAAATAAATTTTGAGAGTATCTTTCAATTCTGCTCAAATTCGTGAAATGTTTTTGTTGTCCGCAGTATGTGGACTTGTAATCTTTTGCAATTTCTGCTAATTGGAAATATTATATAAAATGTACAACGCGTAAATTAAGCACATAAATCGATAATCTAAGACTAATAATTTATTATTTAGTGTAATGAAAGCTGTGGAAGCAGTTTTTATTGAATTTCTTAGTACATTTCCAAATAGAAATAAATAAATTACAATTATATTAGAATATGTTATAGGTACGCTATAATGTTGGAAACAATATAAAACAGAATTAAAAGTAGTGTATTACTTGTCAAATAAAACATCCTGGTATATTATGAAAAATTAAGCTTCTCTATAGATCAACCTCCTATACAAAAAAAAAAAACTAGCGCATTACAAACAGTAGCCGAAATTACATCCGCAAACATTTTTAAATTGATCAATCCATTACGCTTGTAAACATAAATAAACGTAAACATATCAGGAAAAACACATTTTGCAGATCTCGTATAATTCAATTTATTTTTGTGTCAGATAAAAAAGTTCTTGAGAGTACTTGGACTATCTAGATGAAAACACCCATTAATATAAACGCAGAGATGTATATTTAATGACTAAATAAATGCGAAATAATAGTAAGCGAGAAAGGAAAAAACTTTTTCCTTATGTCTGAGATGTAAAGTTGTGCTCCACGAAAATACCACATTTAAGGCCAGTGTTATAAAGAGCAAACAAATCTTCGAATAGGTTGTGGAATTAATATATACTACTATACTATATTCGGATTATTTTATTTTAATGTTAATGTTAATATGATAAAATCAACTAACAGAACCAAAGATAAATTAACAAATTAGGGAATGATTTACAATTCAAAAAAGTATGCTAAAATACAACTAAAAGAAAATGAAAACTAATGCACTTATAAAGTGGCCCCTGCAACAATGGGATTGATTGATTGATTAATATCAAAGCAGAGCAATCATTGATTATCGCTAACACTACGGCCCACTGTTATTCCTGCCTTGATTTCCTCATACTCAAACAAGTTAGTTCCCTCGATCGAGTTTAAGAGCCTATTTGATAAATCCTTCTCCAATAGTAAATGAAATGCGGTTTACATAGCAACCCTACGTTGACTTAATGCTACGCATTCGAAGATGATATGAGACGCTGTTTCCTTCTCCTCATTAGATAGTCTGCATAAGGCTTCATCTTTATAGATCCCCATCTTGTGCAGATGACCTCCTAGACAGCCATGTCCTGTTAATAGACATGTTACTGTCCTCAGCTGAGTCCTCAGCTAGTAGGTCAGCAGTTAGACGTTCTAACGGTCATTCCATCATCCGTTTGCTGTGCCTTATATATGCCAGCTATATGGTTCCAATTTAATTGGTAAGAATGGCATTGCATCATAATGAAATGGATGACCTAAAAATGTAAGGATATGTATATCATCCAAAAGGCTATGCTAATGATAAAACAACAAATGCAAATCAGTTCTGATATTATAGAGTAAAATGTGTCGATGTATGTATGTGAAGTGTTCTTTGTGCATTTGAAGCATTCTATAGATTGGAGTTTCTTAACCAGCGCTTATGTTGTCCTAAAAAGACAGACTGGTGCACAAAACGAACATATGAGAGCAGGAAAGAGCAATCAATGCGGTTATAGATAAGTTTGTACAAAACTCCTATGCGAGAAATATTTTGACTGCCAGTTAGACAGGATATTAAATTCAAAAATCAACTATTTAATAAATCTTTTAATTTTTCTCTAAACCAGTCATATATTTGAGGTAACAAGGACCCTCCGTACAGTGGAAGCACACTCCAATCTACTCGCAACGAAAGAGTAAAATATGCACTTTAAGCATTTGACATTCTTGAACTCCTTGATTTATCTCATAGTTAGTCGCAGTTATTGACTGCAATTGATTTGAGGAATAAGACTCGAACCACCGCAACAGGCTACTGTGTACACTAACACAATCAATTTTCTTTTTTCAAAAAGAGTATATGGTTAACTTTACCAAAAGTCCTTTCAAAGTCGGGATACCTAAACTCCTTTATCCAAAGACTTATGTATAAATGAGCATAGATCGCAACATTTGTAACAACCGAGCTATGCTCGAAAAAAACGTACCATTCGTCAGTCACAGAATGCTTGACACGACTTGTTAAAACTAGGTAAAATACAAATCGGTTTGTAATTGTCAACATTACGAATATCTTCAAGGTTGAAAATGTTATAAAGATGGGGGACGTTTGATTCTCAAACCGATAAGACTAAACGTGCATTTCCAAATCAAAGTGAGTTTAAATGTTTTGTTTATAATTTATATATAAAATGCTATTTTCTGGTATAGTGGCAGATCAGAGTTACGGAAATCAAACCCTGGTTGCGACGTTGTGACGCATCTCGATAGGATCAGTTCCCCGGCTGAGTACCGTTCGCTGTTAGAAAACCGTTAAGAGCACAATCTTACTGCCGGCAAGGTACTGTTGTAATAAAACCGGAAAAACAGATTGACACACATAAAATACATAGCAGCAATTTAACTGAACTTTAGTAGCCTTGCATAAATCAATATCTTCTGACTAAATATACCTATATTTGATTTATATTTTTAGCTTAAATTTAACTTATTCTAAAATAGTATAAACTTCGAACACGGGCTGAATCCCTCCGAACAAATAATTATGTTAGGACAGTTTTACGTCGGTCACACTCCCTATTAGGCAAGCTAGTGTTTCCGTAATAAAAACGGCAGGATTGAAAATCAGATAGGTACCCTGTAAACGTAATTTAGCGTGAGATTTCTGGTAATAAATAATTCCCATGTGCAAGATTAATGTAATTCCTAGATCGCCACCAGCGCTACTGGTTTAAAATTTGTAACAGTATTTACATATTTTCCCTAAACTATATACGATTTTACGAATAATCCAATGCGACAATAACAATGCTTTGGGGCTTATTTTGTTAACGACATTGACCGATATTTGAACTAATTTATTACATGCCTTTCGAAGTCGTGGTAGAATCGACAAATGGAACACAATGTAAACAAGTTTTCTAATAACGAGTTAGAAACCCATTAATATTAAAGTTGTTGTTTGATTGAGTTAATAATTCATGCATTAATGCAAAACCAATAGTAGCAGGTCATTTTCAGGAATGTTTTATGTCGTGCAATGTAATCTACAGAATACAGTGCTGCAAATGACGACTGTACAATTCATTTATAAATAGATGTCCCATCCAATATTAACAAAATATAAAATATTAAGAGACTTTAGATTACATTTACTAGTATATAGTCAGTATTTGATTGGTAAATAGTATTTGTGTTGACAAGCGGCACTTTCAAAATTGCTTCAAAACTAGCGGCGAAATTAATAAGTGATGTGAAGATAACGGTGTCAAAGTAAATACCACAGAAAACTGCCTTAATTCATTTTAATAATAAACGCTCAACCCATTTATTCAAGAAATCATGATTAGCAGCAAAATTCAGTTGTAAAAAATATGTTTTCAATGTGCGATAAAAAAGGCAGACCAGAAAGTTTACAATATTATTAGCCAAAGTATACGTCGGTTATGAATCTGTAAATGGTCGCTCGCTGACACCTCTTGATAACATGTCAACTATTTCGTATGTTTGAGAACAGAGCAGTTGGCACCCATCTCAACGTAATGGTGTAACATTTCGCCAGTTGTTCGACCCTCCTAGTATCATCAGCAGTGCCCTACCGAGCCATTTTCATGTGGACGGTTTAAAATGTCCTCTACACAAGTCTGGATGGCAATTATGTCGACGTTGAAGATGAATGGGGAGTCGCTCAAGCTAATGAATTCGCTACCGAGCCATTTGGCGTTTTAAATGCATCCACAAACCAGTAGAAAAATCCTTGCCTCGACTTGCGGACAATGTTTTTTGCATGCTCACTGCTCGAAATGTCGTCTGTCGGCATTATAAAGAGATTATTAATTCAGTTATTGTTTACTGTCATTATTATTTATTTTATTTTCTCTTTGAAGTATTTGTACTTACATTGTATTGGAATATGTGATAAATACTTTATATTAGGGGCATATTCTCATCGATAGCGCGGTTGTCACGAATAGAATACATTTACATGATCAACGATAACACTGATCAACAAATTTATAGTTTTTTCTGGTTCCTACTTTCAAATAGGTGAACTTCTTCTTCTTTTTTTTATACTGAATTCGAATCTGCTTTTGGTTTTCCGCTAGCACGTATAGTTTCAGAGAAAAATAGATTTTGTACATAGCAATAAAACACTGAAGTAATTACATTAATTTAACATAATGAAATGTACTATAAGAGACAAATAAATCGAATCGAAAAGCCATAAAATTTACTCTGCATTAAATCAGGTAACGAAATATAAACAGACAAACAACTTAGTCAACTGTAACGTGCCAGCGGCTGTATGCTGTAAAATATTTTAGACATAAGTATAAAAACATTAGGCAGTAATATATTCCTCAGTAGCATGCACTGTAAATACACCTACAAATAGCATTATCACAGTGTCCGCTGTAATATTTATCAATATATGTGTTAGTCGTCGTATACACATAAAAAATAGTTTTAATTTGCGATATAAAAATACTACTTTAAGAAAAAAAAAATTGACAGAATTAGAGCACTGCGCTCCATCCTTAATTATACTAATAGATGGATATTTACTTCTTAGAAAGAGTTTCTAATGTAGTTACGGATTTGTTAATACACATATATTCGTTTATCTGATCGATTGATAGATTACTAGGGTGATTACAAATGATTATGTATGTGGCTATAGAAAATGATGATCCTTTCAAAGTATTAATGTCTTATCGCATTATAATCTTCAACGTTTTCCTGAAATGTTATGTTAAGTAGAATTTTTTTGTGTTATGTCTTTGAACTTTAAATTCTTAGTTATTTTATTGTATAATACGTAGGATAAGCAAAAACAGTACTCGGTTTAAATATATTTTTGCCCTGAAAAATTCTTCAAGAACCACAACGACTTAAATATTTAGTAGGTATTTCCCTCGCAACCTTTGTTGAAATAATATAGGTACTGTGGTTTCCTGTATATCGTAAGAACAAATAAAGTTGCTTTACTAAAAGACCCCCACAAACACAAGTATCGTCTTGTCATTAATTTTCAAGCATGTATTGTCAATAATATTTATTTTGTTTCGAACAATAGAAAGATATCAGATACTAAACAGCTTTAATCTTCGCTGTAGTAATTTTCACGAACACATTACTTCCATCCAATAAAGTAGTTTATATCCAAATAATAGTAAGTCATGTCTATAAAACATTTTAATTAAATTATATTTAACACTTCTATAAAAGATTTATTCGACCTTTAGCGACAAACGTGGTGTAAGACCAGGCAAACATTTGACATTTCCTTGAGCTCGCCTGCGAATCACGTCAACCGACTATTGTTTACGATCTGGTATAATTGCAAGTAAAATTATTTATTTTTACGTGATAAGTATTTCTAGCGTTAGCTAATTAAATGCCATACATGATCGTAATTGGTATTAAATATTGGCGTCAGTATAAGTCTTAAGCTCTAATTCTTTCCCAGAATTTAACAACCAATTAGATAGGAATACCATTTTCTGTGAAATCGAGTTTCAACAATCAAATTATTATACTATATTATGTATAAACTTTATATATTAGAAGGCTAGGCTTTCAAGTTTACTAAGTAGCTACCTATTGTTTTAACTGTGGGGACAACGAATCTAAATGATTAGAACGAAAAAAGAACAAGCGTTAAAATTATAAACAAGCATGAATTCTTAAGAATATAGTAAACCAAGACATCAAAAATACCAGCTTATAAAGATTAATAGTTGTGAATGTAAATACTAGCAAAGAACGCAATATCAAAAGACATGTATGCAGGTGATATAACAAGAAATGGCAGACGACAAACTACTTGTTTTAAGCCAATGTTTAACATCATTATTTTTTGTATAACCAATGTAACAATGTTTATATATTTTTCAGATATATTTATTAGCCGCATCACCAAACAAAATAGTCACGGCTGTGTTTAGGTTTCACCTGAACCTCCTCAATGGACCATTGTTGGCGTTCCCTTTTCCCGGAAACAGATTCTCGCGTGGTAAGCATCTATTTTCTTTTCTATAATTCTAATTTCTTAGAATATTGCTAATATCTCAGTGAAGAAAAACATTCGATACATATAAATTAAGCGGAACCTAACTATGTATATCTATCTGTGTAAAAAGACTAGCATAAAGAAGAACATGCGTACGTCTCATAATCAACCAGCAGCAATACTGGTAATGACTTGAGAATGTAATTGGGAAAACAATTGGAAGTGGTATTTTATAATTATTTGGAAAAATTACTTTTTTTAATGTAATAGCTCAGATTTTCTAGTACTTTGAAAGAACAAGTCTACACCAGAAAATAAGTAAAATTGTTTTAGCTTTGAACAAAAGTTTAACATTTGCATTAACTTTTGTTTAGAATAACTACCTCTTTTCAAAAAAAAAAACGGAGCCGGGGTAATTAATTCCAACTGTAACCCAACCACATCAGTTTACGAAAGGTGATGTTATATGTTTTACATGCAAAGAGTTTTTATACTTAGTAATTGAAACTCATAGAAATCCAAATTTCTAATATGAATAGACGCTCCAACAGCTAATTTCCAAACTTTACAGACTCGGCATAATAAGTGGGTTGAAGTTAACTATTCAAACTAAAATCAAGCATGTGTATATACATACTCATGCATATGCATCGTACAGTGCACGTTCATTAATTCTCTCTAAATGAATAAAGAATGCTAAACTTATTTAAATTTTTAATTAAATGTGGTATTTCAGTGAAATAAAGGCAATTGCTTAGAATATGCATAAAGGTCAATACATTTTTGCTTCACACACATATTGAATTTTAGCTATGTTAAGAGAAATTATACTTCTGACACATCCACTAGTATAAGGCAATACAGTGAAGAATTATTAACACTAAACATTCTTTACGAATAAATGACAAATTTAGGTATATACATATAATAAAGTACTTAAAAAATATTTCTTTTTATACAGTTACCATTGGAAGCGGCCATCTACTGGATTCAACACGGAATGATGTTCGTTGTGCCTTATTACCTCTTGCGACTTGGAGGTAAGAATAAATTTAATTCAGTTTCATACGTATTTAGTAAAAAATTGTATTACTTTCAGGCGTCTACAATGTAGAGGAATTCTCGGATTTCAGCTGGAATGCACTCAGCTATAGTATAAATATTATATATCACTTCGTTATACTACAGACAATCGCTGTTGTAAGTTTCATATACCTAGTTCCGTTTTTCACAGCTGTCTTATAGTCGTGTATAAATTTCCTAAACTTCTAACAATGTTTTAGTGTTACGATACATAAATACTTAATAACTTTCGTAATGACTTCATCGGAGATTATTAGTTTGAAGGATCTTGCAACACAAGTACTCGCGCAGCGACAAGTTTTTCTTCGTAAAATTTCAATTAAAACTGGTGCTTTCATGAGCACATAACAAGATAAATGCATAGTTTGCAAAGCGAAATAGAGTTTGAAATTTCGTTTTTGAAAGTAGGTATATTGTTTTTAGTATAGACGTGGAATTTTCGCTGTGTATTTCTATACGATATATTTCCTATACCCATTTTGACACAATTTCTTTATTAAAGACCTATGCATATTATGAACGTATTTTCTCTTTCTTAATGAATTTCCTAACAGATTTTTTGTATTCTAAATGCAAATTTTCCTCCCACGACTGGGTATGAAAAACTCTTCTTTCGTATATTTTTCCGTTCTTTTTCATTAGTAGATGGACTCAAGTACCATTCAATAGTTAGTATTGTAGAAACCTTGTATAAAGCGAGGTGAAGTCGTAAACTAACAAAACATGACAGAAAGAGGAATCAATGAAAAAATATTATCCCTAACAGCAGTTTTCAGGTCAGCACCAGAAGAAAATATCTGCGCTTAATTGTTTCATTTTCATATTAGAGAAGCGCTAATAATCATTAGCTACTAGTTCCATGTCACAGGATAAATATCTCGTCAACTATGCTCAGTAATTATTGTCATACAGCAGTCTTCAGCAAAATAGTGCTCGTATAAAAAGTAGTGGTAAACTATTGGTGTGGTGTAAGGACGTTGATACTATATTAATTCATTAACTTTTATATAAATTCTCAAAGTCATTGCATCTAATATTGGAACTTCTCTTTAATTCTACGAACTGTCAACACTAAACCGTCTATTCTCTTTATACACCTCTGTGTTCCTCTTTCAACAGATCTACCAGTATATAGATCATCTGTAATGAACTTTCGACCCCATCTAAGTAATAAAATACTATTAGTAATAAAAACTAAAGGACTCTGACTATGCCGCGTAGAAGTATTTAAGGCTGCAGTAATAGATTTTAAATATAATATTTTCACGGATGATATACTTCCGGTACACCGGGACTCCCATATTTTAAATACTTTAGTGTCTCGAGTTTTAAAATATTTACATACACTGTAGTGTGTGACACTTTAGTGATATCTTGCAATTCGCCATGTCAAATTTGAAGTCAGTAGCGTTTTTGTTTGCGTTATTTGGGACTTTTTCTAGAAAAATTGAAAAAAAAATTAAATATCTCAAAAACTATTAATCTTTGGTGTAGAACATTGTGAACGAAATTTACTCAAAATTTGATAGAGAATTAAAAAATAAAATACAAAATACTATGTTCTATTTAAAATAAATGAGTTGGTATGTACTTCCGGTGTGCCGAAAGTATATCATTCGTGAAAATATATTTAAAATCAGCATTATCGATAGTGTAATCAGATAAAATTTTAGATTTCGCCTATTACTGGATCCCTAAATATGTACTTCTAATCAAAACTCTTCGCGTCACAGCCCGTATACATACACTCATTCATTACATGCATCATTTTATACTTGATAAGCTATTCGAGATATATTTTTGTGAAAAATTCTTCCATAACAAACAGGTGATTAAGGTTTTAAATTGCTAAGTTTATACGGATTTCAAGGAATATAATTAATAAAAAGCAACACTAACCAACTTCTCGGGGTACTTAGTCGTTATACAAAAACAATAAGTAAAAGAAAGGCAGAGTAAAATGTAATAATGTTCCTTACAAGTAAGGTTATATAAGAAGTATCATCAACAGAATTTAAGTAAAACAGAAGGGAAAGAAGAAGTATGACAATTTGAGGTGCAGGTTAAACAAATAGAGAAACCGTGAAGAGGTAAAATTGAAATGCTCTTAAATAATTGAAAATAAATCGTATAGATATACTATGAATATACATATGGCCTTTCAACTCATCTTTCTGTTGTGTGGTAGGCTTAATGGTCGATACCAAAAATGTTTGTCGCTGAGGAACGTTAGGCAGCAACGCTATTAATGTCTCACTCCTTGAAACCAGAAAAGAAACAGTAAGAAACTTACAAAACACGATGCGGAATTACGATTCTAAATAAAAGAATTACCGGAAAAAAAAATGCCCAAGCAACATCCGGCCCGAAAAATACTGCCCTAATTATAAAGCTAAGCTAGTTAAGTACATAAAACGGAAATATTTCAACCTTTCGGAACTCAGAGCAGCACATATGTATACATATGTAGTATCGCGGAGACTCGAAGAAAAAGAATGAATCGTTTTTCCGAAAAATTGCCTCTTCAATTTTATCGCGCAGGATATTCATGTGCGATAAAATTATTCTTGCACAGGAGTGCTTAAAAGTAACGACTGAAACATTACAATCAAATTATGTTTATTATCAATAGGACCTTGTTTGTCGAAATACAGGAATTTAAAGAAAAAGCACCGCAAAATTGATACCGCAGTTTATACCTGTAGATCGGAGCGAAATTATATTATAGATATCCGCCTTTGAAAGTTATAAAGAAGTAAGTAAAACATTTTGTCGAATCATTCGAACAACACCCAACGCTAGACATTTATTGTGTTTTAAAAAGTAAAATGTCATCATTTTACTATACAACATCGCTTACAAAATAAAGATTTTCCTGTATAAACCGAAGATTGCCGGTAACGATTTATGCAAAAATGACAAAATATGGAAGTAGCAGTCGATAATTTACCAAAATTAGCAAAAACAAGACTAGTGATTAACATGTTTTTAAATTACATGTCATTAATCGAAGTTAACTAGATCTAAAAGCCTTGAATATAAGTTGTGAGACTATTATGGAACCATGAGACGATTCTCGTTTAAAATTCGAGAAATAGAATTTCAATTATTTTTTGTTTCGATCTTGAACAAAGTTCAACGAAGTTCCTAATCTATCCTAGCCAATGAAATTAGTACCACAAATTAATAAATTTCGCAAAACTAGAGATAGGTCTAAGAAGAGCACTTTACAATTTAATTACAAAAAATAAATTGTATTAAGCCACACTTAAACTGCATGGTACAGCAGGAGAAAAAGTATCCTGCCAGTGCATGTAAGAAAGACGCCCTCCACTCAAAATGCACGTGTACTTTATTGACTTAGTATACCTACATGGACTGTCTGTGGCACAGACATTATTTGTATGCACTCTAGACAATAAAGTTCTCGTAGGGTTTGAGTAAGAAGCCTCCTTCTTTCGCGCACTGTCCGGATACTTTTTTCTCCTGCTCTACAAATGGACATGAATGAATTTGAATTTGAGTCACGTAAGATATAAGTAATTAAACTATAATTTAACATTCTAAACAATAAAATATCATGGAAATGCATAGATAATTTAATTGATATGGAGATTAATTATACACGTAGATGACAATCAACAACCAAGAAAGAATTTTAGGATTCTACCTAACCATTTGATAAGAATTATACTCTGGAAATGATAATTATTTAATGATAGCCATAATAATAGTATTCGTTATGTGTACATAGTATATTGCTCTAATGAAAACTAATAAGCCCCTAAATTTTTATGAATTTATTTATTTGAATCAGAGTGACAACTTTTCTATTAGGCAAACTATATATGTATTTATTTTATCACTATTGTAATATTGATTATGCATTTTCTAGCCAACTGAAGTAAACCTGAACCACATGTTATGTCCGGCCATACTGGATCCATTCGAGGGTCCCTATTATAGAATCGCGGCCGTTTTCCATCAAGCGATTCTGTGTCCACTAATGTGTAAAATGTTTTGCCTAGTATCGGCCTTCTTTTTAACAAAGTTCTGGCCTACTAAAGTGAAGAAAACACTTTGTTGTGAAGTAGCGGCACCAAATAGCAACGGTGATACGCTCGAGTATGACCACCAGCATGTAGATTAACTTTTTCTAAGTGCAATATTACGAGATCGAGAAGCCTTCATTCTAGTCCATATGTCAATACAATTCTAGTCAATAAATGAAAATGGTAAAGTATGAGAGATTCCTGATTATAGGATGGAAGGATAACAAGTTACCACAGGAAACCTTGAATGAATAAGGTGAGCCACGAAAAAAGAAATATTTCCAGACTGCAAGAGTATTCTTATTTAGTTTTAAATATGGATTACTCGTATATTATAGGAAAAATTTGAAATGAAATGAGATATGTATTACATTTATTGTTTGTTTAAATTTGGAAACTATTTGCGAAATTTTTATAAAATTTGCTTTAACATGTGTATGTAATAAATGCGGAATAAAACTGAACAACGTCGCGATATAGTTATACTCATACAGCAGATTTCTTACTTTAGAATAAAATAGAATTAAAAACCCGTTTCCAAAATTTACAATGTATAATTAAAACATTTTGATAAGCTTTTTGCCAATAACAGATATAGGCATCGCAATTAAGAAAGTAAATATGGTGACGATTGTAAAACAATTAAGTGATTTGTGCTAACACAAACACTATCAATCGTAGTATGCTCATTTTACGAATATCAGTAAGGGTAATATATATACAAGATGTCCGATATTGTTTTATTAAAACTAGCGTAAAACGTAAACTAGATTTAATTTCATGGATAAAAACCTTATAAATGGTAGATCTATTGTGTTTAGCTAGAAAGTTACAGCATTACCTTAATTTTTCTTGCAGCAAACCCAATGGATTACACAAGATTTTTCTATTACTATACGACATATTACTTGTATGACTTTAACCATAACATTAAATGTAGTTTATATTCCCAAACTTTGAATAAAACGGTACGGGACAGCTTGTATATATGTATGTATGTACATTTACAAATTATACACTTTTATATATATTATATTATATGCATTACAATAAAATTATTTAGGTACTGTTTATCACTGTTTCCTGATTTAATTATTATCGAACACACTGTTACATATACCTTCCCAGTATATCCAGTAATATTTGCTCAAGTTTCTAACTATTTTATTCTCAAAGTGATTATTGTACATAGCTCTTAATAAACACACTAAGAAATTTTCACCAATTTTGTAACAGTAGATAGGTCACTACGAAAGTTTTATAACATTCATTATTTCATAGTTTTTATAAAAAAAACATCCACCGCAATCCATTTATAAATAAGTCTTACCATTTCTGTTTTGGAAAATTGCCTGTCATGTATTATATCAGCTTCACAACATCTCGAATCACTGAGTCGCCTTTCCTTCAACTCAACCTTAATTCCTAATACCCTCCATCATTCCCATCAGTATTAATAAATTCACAACCATAGACAGTTTCATTCAGATCCAAATCCAACTCTTTCTTATCCAACAGCTTGTATAAATCATTTTTCAATCTCAGATTAAACCTGGCTGGATTCATTCCAATGAGTCACAATTATGAAATTTAAAGGAAAACATTAAGAATTTAAAAAATATAGGCTGTTTGTCATATCGATGGAAACAGTTAAGGTGGTATAATTATATTATTAACATTTAGTACTAAGATCAATTTTAAGCTTATGGATAAAAAATAAAAGGAAAAAATCAATTCTAACCTGCGGAAATGCAAGAAAAATAACAAAACAACCTTGTACAATAAGAGACAGTCGTCTTATGTCTTGTTTCGATTTCGCCATAACTCACTGATTATGAATAAACTAGTACTAATATTACACTTTTTGATATTCACACCTGTTCATGCTTTCTTATAAAAAGGGAATATTGTAAAACTTTCCTAGTACCTAACATACACAGCTCCAAATTCAGGAGAATTCCAGTATAGAGTTAGTCTGATATTACATCTTTTTAAAGTCACATACAGGAAACTATCACTTTGTGAATATAATTTTATATTACGCAATGTAGTAACAGTGCTTTGATTTGCCATGCCGTACCATTTGCTAATTATGTATACAGGGTGACATTAAAAAAACTACATTGCATAGCACCATCAACATTAACGTCCGATCGCTTTCTGTTTTCAAGGTATATAGGACGTTAAAAAGTTGTTTGAATTAACTGATTAATTCTTCCATTTATAACTGTATAAATTTTCTTAACATTTTTAATTATAAAACGTATTGCTCTTTAATATACCATAACAATGATTAAATTTAAAAAATATAGGGTACTTAGCTTTAAAGTAGGTATTCAATTCAAATGTTCCACAATTACTCTACTATTGTACGGCATACACTTAATTTTTTATAAACCCTCCAAATCAAAAATCGTGGAGATTAAGGTCGTGACTACGAGCTGGCCAGAGTATAGGTGCCCCACGACCAACCAACCTATTTTCAATCTTATTGGCAAGAAAAAAATTATTGAATAATGCTGAATAGAACACTTTAAATTTCGGCCATCAATCAATTAGGCAATCGAAAGTAATCGACTGAGTAATTGCCAATTATACCTGCCCTCACATTATTAGAACTGCTGATAGTGTATTACGGTTTGATAAGAGCTTTCATCGCTCCAATACTGCATATTATGCAAATTTAAAACATTTTCATAACTAAAACCTAGTTCATCGATGAACAAAATTGAAGAGAATTTTCTCCTTTGTTTTGCAACCACCCTCAATATTAAATAATTCTGTTCTATATAGGTGATTGAACTGGCGAGCATTAACTGATTAATGGTTAACATTCCGTACAGCTGAACTTATCTTTCTCTTCAACAGTACTACCATGATTTCTAGTAAGCCCACTACTGGTCTTTGCTTTTTTAAATACTTAGCCTTTTTTGCAGGCACCTTTGCAATTCGATAATGTTCTAACATTACGAATATACCTGCATGTATCATTTCGAAACACAATTTGAAAAACAACAAAGAACAGAACCAATGAAAAACGTAGTCAAGCATACGACCAACCTAAATAAATGATTGTAATATTATTTTGACTGGTGCCATAATTTTATAATTCACTACTGGTACCTAAATGTTTTTCAACACACGTTCAAAATATGAGAATGCAATAGAACTTGAAGGCAAAATACATTTATCTTGGTTTTCACATTCAGAAAAAAATAAAAAAATAGAGAAACGTTTGATATCCTACAAAAAGCGATTGGACATTAGTGTATAAGTACTTTTTTCATTCCTTTATGGTTCTATATCACGTGATACGATATATTGTAGTTTTTTTCATGTCAATATATATACATTATACATCTTTCTGGCAGAACCCCAAACATTCTGAAGATTAAGAGAGACTATTACTTAACTAATTGTAAGTATGACGTATTAAACCGGCCAATTGAGTAATCACTACTTACCTACTAAATTTATATAAATAAATTATGAGCAATTAAGCATGGCGAATTAAAAAGTTATTAAAATAGTGACATATTGGCAGATTATTTGTATAAACAAAATGTTAAAGATAATATGTAATAATCATTGTTATTATTTATTAAATTATGTTCGATGAGTATTTTGGCTTCAGAAATATTCAGCAAATTACATGACAACAAACTATTTGTACATCAATATCTCGATAAAGTTATTTTCTCATGTCCACCACTCTAGATATGTACTACCTCAAAACAAAATCAAAAGTCATGGTTTGTTAGACATCATAACGTTAAACGAAGGTTTCCCTGCAAATATTTTATTTCTGTAATGGCATTTAAGGTATTTCTAAAATGATCACGATGCTGTATTTCATTACAATAAGACAAATTACATTTAACCTACTTAGTATTATTTTAGTATAAAGTAGGACACTTTGTATTAAGTAAATACCAAAACATATCACCTAATTGTTTTATTTTTGTTGCTAGATAAAACAAATTAGATTACAATGAGATCTTTTAAAATGCAGCATCTAAATTAGAATATAGGGAATATTTACGCAAACAAATGAGCATTGAGCATGGTGGATTAAAAAGTAACGAAAATAATTAAATACCTATTTGAAGATCATTTGTGTAAACGAAATGTTAATATAGTTTTTCCACGACAAAATATAATCGAATCGTTTATACAATATACAAATATTAGTTATTCATTAAATTATGTTCATCGTTCGTATTCTAGAATCGCTAAATACTACAACATACGTAGACCGTACATTTTTACCACATACAGTTATATTAATAAGTAAATTAGTGTATTCTCACTAGAATGCGAACGCCTTGCATTTAAAGTATTGCGCTGAATTGAATAAACCTATTTAGGGATATACATACATCAGTAGACATAAAATTTATTCAGGTACGAATGTTCAATTCATGGTATTTGTTTATAGCAAGTAAAATTACGGCACGTTGAATAAATTTCTAAATTAAGGCCCTAGTATCAGTTAGTGAGAGATTTAATAAGTAACAAGTAATTTTTACTTACGATGTCTATTGAGAGTGACTATAAACAAGAACGGATTAGCGTAATATTAAGATACAATTAAAGTCTAGTCGATTTAAGTAATGTATGTAACAGAAATATTCTATTTTACCATTAAAATACTTCTTATAATAACACCGAGAAGCGAGAAACTTTTCTTTGTTTCAGAAAAAGAAAAATATGTGATTTTGATATTTTTTCTCTTGAATTCAAATATAGTATCTGTTGTGTAGTGTATAGCTGTTCCTATAACGTAAAGTTTCCGTGAAATAGGCATTTATAATTTCAAACATTTTAATACCTACAACATTCTACACATATTTCGCCAGTGTAGCTTTCTCTCCTGAGTGTCCAACAATAATCGGCCGGCATATTAGAATTCCATTTTACTTGATATCTCTTTTCCATTAGCTGAAGTCTCCTGTTTTTTTTAGTGATTACAATCCAAATTTTTATAATGCTTTATTAAATCGTTGACAATATCACACACATTTTCCACCATTCTATCGAATAGATGATGAATAATTCGTATCTAGGCCATTCTTTTATAATGTAGTGGTATTGTCTGTGCCATTCACATTCATACACTGCATATTTTAACTTTGCCAATATAAATTTAAAGTAGTTATGTGTTTCTTTTATAGTGGCAGAGTGGGGTGGCCAACTAAAAATGGCCTTCAGCCATATCTCAAAAACGGTTTACAGTACAGCTTCAGGTAAAAAAATCACTGACTAAAGTGGCCCCGACAAACATCTGGAAATTATTTAGAAAAGTGTAGGATAACCGCTAGATAAACCAAAAATTTTAATTCTTATTTTATACAAAATTTACCAACTTAAGGTCTATCACAAACATCAAAATCGGTATCTTCTAAAAATTCTGCATATTTTACACTGGACAAACTTTTTGTATTTTGCCAAATAAGGAGAGAAGAAGAGGGTATAAACCTTGTTTTAAAGAAACGCTTATAACTCCGGTTCTATTGAACCGAATTTTGCAAACTTAATCTCGTTGAAAACAGCATTACTCCTCCGATCTAACGCTTACAAATTCAAACCAATATAATAAGTAACTAGAGGGAGCTATTTAAATTTCCTCCGAAATTTTTTGTTATTTATCGAAAATATTAAATGGAAACATATATTTTTGACTACAGATTCAAAATGTAGGCTACCTATCCGAGGGTATCTTGAGAAATGTGTGAATATGGTAAGAATTTCATTTACAAATTTAAATTATTCTGCTGCCCTTGAACAAAATTTAGCAAATTTGCTCTTATTGGAAAGCATTTTCCTTGGTCTACATTTAGTGATTCAAACTGTTTAATATTATTTTGTCCGTCACCACTAGAGGGCGTTAAAGAAATTTAAATACATAAATTATGTGATTTTTTAAAAGAACAGTGTGTGGAATGTTTGGTAGGCAGTACAATATAAAAAAAAAATTGTGTACAGTTGCGCCATCTAGCGGTGATATTTTTTCCCGAAGCTGTACTGTAAACCGTTTCTGAGATATAGCAAAGCTCTATTCTTAGTTTGCCACCCGGTACATAATAATAATGGAAATTTATTGCCGCTATGCAAAAGTACAGCTTTTAAACTAACTTTAGAGGAATTAATGAACAAGCGATGGTACCATTTGAGTTAGCTTATTTGGTTCCATCATATTTACAATACTCTAATAGTTTTTATTTGACAATGGACAAATTGACAAAAACGTTTTAAAATATTTCAAAAAATTAAACTAAAAACACAGTGGGCCATGGAGAAATTTCAAATAGATATTTCAAAACGAGATAATAACTATTAAACACAAGTAGTGGTATTCGTGAGATTTTTTTTTTTTAATGTGGTGAGTGCTTAGTTGCAGTGACTCCGTAAACTGTATCGCTTGTCTGGCTATCACTACAACTCTCGCGGTGTAGTTTTTGTGTGTGTATGTTGTGTTCAATTGGCTTTGTGACAGCATCATATCGCCTTTTATGATGCCGCGCTGTTAATCACTTTGCTCCCAACAGCGAATGGCAAGTCGATCCGGGATTAAACTCTGAAAAAATGTCACCGTCCCTCCAGAGAATTGAACCCCGGCGCCTATCGTCCTCTCACAACAATAGTCAGCCGCCTAACCACTGCGGCCATCGACCCGTTTTTAAAAATAGTATTGATGTCAATGTCATTTATGAAACTATACATCTAATTTACTTTCTTTCTTGATATTATGCTTATTCCTGTATAGCCTTAGTGGATGAGACAATTAATAGCTCTGAAAATATTATCTAACACATGATTTCGTATTATTTGTGAGCTAGTCTATAAGTGAATCTTAATATTACACTGCTGAATTCTTGATTATCGGAAGGAAGCACGAAATCTTTCTCGTCAACAACGGATAGTAGAGCCTGAATATATAAATATAATAAAGAATGCCACATTACTAAGGTTAGCACTTCGTACTAAATGTGAAAAATATACCCTACTTAATATACATATTGATGTATATTATCTAAATATGAAGTTGGAGATGTTTTCAATTAGAATTCTTCTTCTACATACGGTGATTCTTTTTTCAACGAATTACTTACCCTATGACATATTCAGGATAATTTCGACTATATAACTCCACGTTTTTCAGTCATTAATTAACAAAGTTTAATAGATTTTCACGCCCCAAATGCAACACTTTTGCTTAATAACAAGAAACAATTGACGAACCCAACTTCTATATCAACTTCTGTATCAGTTCAATTTTGTACACATGTACACAACACTATAATTTTCTGAGATGCTCTTCAAATCCACAATTACTGTGTTCAATAATAAATTTACATCTTTCAATTTTTTGCATCTTAATTTAAGCATCCCATATTTTCAGCTGAAACGATCTTACATTCTCTTAATGTCTTTGATATCCAGAACTTAACCGGTCCGCTCAAATTTTGTGGTATGTTCCTAAACGCAGAATGGCTCGACTTATGATTTATAAGACAGAGTCGAAGAAGTACAATGTTTATAATGAAACACGGATTTTCATATGAAATTTGCAGGTGTCTTAGTGATATGTCGCAAATATAAACCAATGAATTGTCTAAGCTACAACCTTTGGCAATAATTCAAAATAAAAATGCTAAAGTTGTTAGTTCACTTCTATGTACGCATACAGACGTCGCAACCTTTCGAAATTGCAAAATTGCGTGTGCTACGTTAATATTACCTGGTAACGTTAATAAACGGCCCGGAGTATTTTCCAAAAGTTTCCCGTATACAGAATCGGTTAGTACGAAATCGGTAAGTAGCAAATCAGGCAATTATACTTTGGTATTTTAAATGGGAAATGCTCTATATAACTACATTTTCGGCTTCTACATTTAAAAATAACACCATATGACATAAGGATCGACAGATCTGTCTCTAACACCTCTAATATTTCAGATAATGTCAGAACCCAAATATACCTTTTGGTTTAATAAATTAAGAAATAAAAATAAAATAAATAAAACATGGTTTTCGCATCATGGTACGCCTCAACGTAACAGTAGAAATGTCACGGAATATTTTAACAATTTTCTGAGGAATAACAACTAATAGTCTAAGAAAGATGGGGCATAGTTTTTACAAGCGATCACAAAAATGTATTAAGCGAGAAGGAAGGAATTTTGAATCTACACTATAGCTTGCTTTGTTGGTATGTTTCAACATCATTTTATTTACTACAAGTTATATTTAAATCGTAAACTATATGTTATGTAATTTTTGTTATTGGAATAAATGTATACTTAATCGTATTATTTTTGTAAGTAGAAGACATTCTTCATTTACAAAAAGCATGCACTGTAAAGGGGAAGACAAATATATGACGAATACGAGGATTTGAGTGTATAAAACTGAATTTTAGAGAAAATGGAATTTGAATAGAAGTATTTTCCAGTTGTACTATTTCTAGTGTTGGCATGAAGTACGGTAGCCTACTGGTTAGACACTCACTTGCCATACAAACTAAAGTTAGAGACCGTATGGGAATTTTTGTTGTTTCTTTTCTCCGTTTAATGAACTAATAGTATTATATGTCTCGTATGTGTAATACTTTATACAACACACAAATATTATACAAAATTCTATCTAACATTTGCTAACAACGATTTAATATGCATTTTTCAATGTAACAATTTGAAAGTTGAAAGTAACAAATTTCTATTATAAACATTTATAAAGTAAGTAAATGTGCAGACGGTGGGTGGATATAATATAATCAAAAAATATCAAGAATGTAAAGATATTCCGAAAGTATGAAAGTATTAGAAGAATTTGCTTTCATTCCAGAAGAAATTCTACAAGATGAATGAGTAGCTAGCAATAAGTTATACGTTAATACCAAGAAAGTCAAAAGACTTGTACAATAAAAAGCTCAGTAAGTTTGACGAACGGAAAAAATGTCAAGAGTAGTTAGAATAAATGAAAATTATAAAAAAAATCTTAGCACCTTCTTCTCCATGGACAAAATATTCTATGCTCAGAAGCGTATTCACGATATACAAAAATATTCATGTATCAAAATATGGAAAACTGGTTTCTTATTTGAAAATGGTATAAGTTTCACAAAAACAAACGGCGACACTTTAAGAAAAGAACATGAAGAGAAATTCTAAGCGACGCACCTGACGACCAGATGATGTGTGCCTTCACCATTAGATACCTATTGGTCGTCAAGCACTTCGTCATTTTGTTATATATATATATATATATATTCAATGCATTTATTTCTTTATTTTTTCTATTAGCTTCTGTAAATATTGAAAATAACAGGTGCTGTGATGAGATAATTATATAGTATATATATATATATAGTACTTATATGTACCTATATATTTGCATACTTGACACAAAGACGAACATGCATTAATTAAAGAAGGGTTTTCGGTAAACTTTCTGAATACTTACAGAAAATATGTTTCTCTGACACCACATTATAGATTATTTCTTTATTATAAAAATGGTAAATGCAGTATCCAACCCGCTGGAATCGACACTATATCGAAAATACCTGAGTTAGTTGCTTCTTTCTGGCATCTACCTGCAGCACGATCATATACAGGACACTGTATCATATGTTCCTCAACAACATTCTTGACAAATATGAGGAGCGATATTACAACAGCAAAACGTCATGATGGATAGAAGCCCTCTATCGTAACTGAGCGAATTATAGATTTAAATTCACATTTAATTGAGATTCTAATAACAGGTATGTGGAGCTTGCTATCTACTTTAGGCACATAAAATAATGTGCAAAAATAATTTTATTGCCCAAGTTAAGAAAAAATCTTTGCAATTGGGTTCTAACAGTTTATTTGAAATATCTCGGAAACTGTTGGAAAAGAACATATCGCACCTTATGTTATACTGTTTTACTTTTAGTCGTACAAGCTAAAAACATAATAATATAGAGCAATTCCATCTAAAGTACGAAAATCAGTACCTGGTTCACTATGTATCAAGCTCGCTGTATGCAGAAAAATATGTTTGGAAGATGCTTTGAAACTTTTGTAATCAGATAATATTATCTAGCATAATATTATAATTAAAAAAAAAAAAATCACTAAGCTTGGCAAATTCGCTGCGCATGCCAGCGGTTTACGCATGCAATTTTGCAATTAATTTAAATTCTATGGCAAAATTACGCCCTGTATTCACAATTGGACGGTTAAGTGAGCTCACTGATCGAGGCATATTTATATACGATACGACTGCATACTAATTTGGAATTCAAAGTTTTTATTCTTCGGCCGTACGCTGGCCGATCGCAAATCCGATAATGCTCGAAATGTCTCCTGCCACGCATGTGGTAAATAAATGCCATGTTTAATTATCACTGTTATGTTTAAATCCCATTATTACAATGAAAGCAAATCAAAACATCTTGAGACTTACATATAAGATTTGTTTCTTTGAGAAGGAACTACTTTTTTCTTCAATACCCAGCAAACAAAAGTCGTCATCAGGACGTCAAATTTCGTATTTTGAAGACCAAAAGACGTCGTTCAAAGACGTCCTCAAGAAGAATGTATGACGTACTTATGTCACATCCTCACGACATCATTGTAAGACGTCTATACACATCTGTACATGTCTTTGATGACGTATATACACGTCTCCACAGACGTCTGTATACGTCTCCAAGGACGTCTACGCACGTCTTCGTAGACGTGTGTATACGTTTATTTATCTTTTATTTCTGCAGACGTACACCGTGGTTCACAGCAATACTAGGAAATGCGGTAAAGTACCGCATACCCTAACAGGGAGCAGCAGTGTTGAACGGCGGTTAATTGATATATGTTTGTGGACATGTCCTTAATATTTTTATTCAATTCCACCTGTTTATAGCAAAAAACAGAGAGTATTTAAAAACATGTTTTCTATATTTTATGACAAGAAATAATAATTGGCTCAATTTCCGTGCATGGCAAGTTTGGAGCTAGGATCCATGTTTCAAGCATTGTTTGTCATAACCCAACCTTGCAGTTACATTGTTAGTAATATGAAACAAGTTGTATTTCATATAATTCAAGTTTTTTAATATGAAAAAAAATATTTTATATCACATGGATTTATTAATGACAAAAAATCTTTCCGGTCAACGTTTTAAGTGATTTATTCGACCGTTTAATAAATATTATTAATACACAACGTCTTAAAGACGTTATACTTAGACTATTATAAAATTAGTAAAAAAATGACCAGCACAGTACGTCTTCAAGACATCATATTTTGACGATGATTATTTCGTCAAAAATGAACAATATATGACGTCCTGAAAACGTAATATTTTGACGATGACGTAGTTGGTCGAATATGACTAATATACGACGTCCTCAAGACGTACCGGACGTCTTTCTGTTTGCTGGGTAATAGGCCAAGCAAAATATTATCGCTTATTTACATTTTTTAAATACCTACTATAATTTTCTACATTCTTAACAACCAAAAAAAATCGATTTATAAAGTTGTAAATGCAAAACCTATTGAAAAACAATTTTAAAAATTGCTGTCGAGTTGGATTGCATCACACTTTTTTATGGCGTGATATAAAACTAACAAGAAACCATTTTGCTGTTAGTTTCTTGAATGAATGTAATTGAAAAGTATTGCATACACAGCTTATCAAATTATAAAAAACGTCTATTGAAAGTTTAGATTTATCTAGTTGAACATCTGTACCCAAATAAATATCAAAACCAAACCAAATTTTCTTGGTTGCTGTCAATATATTATACAATATACATACATCATGCATTTTAAAACTTTCTAGCAATAACAGAATGTTATGTAGATAGCTCACATGTTAATAAATTCACCATAATATGACAAATAAAAATTGTTTTCAACAATATATGTATTTCATTTTTACTGTCCCTTTATTGCAATGATATGTATAAGTGAAATAAATAAAGAAAACAAATAGTTGTTTTAAATTCTTTTATTTTGATATCGCTATTGACAAACATTATTCAATATCAATAGTTTCTCATTTCTTAGTTTTTCCCTATGAACTAGCCGATAATTTCGTAATCGATTCGTCCAAGTTCATAAATCTCGTACATGTAGTTCTATAAATATAAGTGTTATCTGTATGATTTTCGTTTTACGGTATGACCCAATATTGAATTTATTTCGTATGAAACGCTTTTCTAGTTATGGTTTTATAATAAAATATATATTCACGTATCAGGAGAAGATATTTTGCTTAATTTGAAAACAACATGAATATGCTACACTGTCACTACCTTATCACTAAACGTATGAGTAGATTATTTCATAATAACTTTATGTCTTTTAAATATGGAATACCGTTAGATGAGCATCAGCAACAAACAAAAAAACTTAAGAAACTTCAGTAATAAATGAACTGAACAGTCTTCCACGCTACTGTTAGTTGGATGGAAAATAAACAGCAACGAACCAAATATAAATAAGTATTAGGGCGCGGATACTTCTCGGCAATATTAGGTAATGCAGCTATTTTACTTGATAATTTTAAATACCACAAATGACACCGTACTATATATAAGCATTACTAGTTCCATTATATGATTCCAACAAGAAACCTAAGGAGAATAATACCGAAAAAACGAATCAGTATAAACAACAAAACACCACTAAATTAACGATGTCTCATCCTATCGAATAAAATTGTGGCACTAGTGAAATCAATTTCCTATCCTTTACTGAGACACATTTATTTTAATTTCTATTATTGTTTATACCTAGAACCTATATCAATGATTTATCTAAAGTACACAGAATCAAAGTACGTTCAGGGCAGCAAGGAAGACTCTACAGAAGAAATGAATGTCAGAGTTGCTGAAATTCATTTATGGATCAACGTTTACGGCTTGTTGACAAATCAAAAATTCAGAATTAAAGAGCATTGTAGCGGAAAAACGAACACTATTTGTCGGATTATATGGAAGAACATTATATAGATGAGTACCATCTAATAAAGCCCATTAGTATTATTATCTCTAGATTCAGTATTTGTCTTAGGTACTTTTTGCACTCCGCCCTTGAATTGGTAATGGATTTTATACAAGGTTGAGATAAACTACGGAACCAAGCAGATATCTTTAAAACGAGGACGATATTAATGAAACTTTACAGGCAAGTGTTGTCGTGCATAATGCATTATTTTAGTTGGCTTACTTCGAGAAGAATCCTTCATTATTCAAATTTAAATGAAACTGTATATTTTTTGATATATAAAAGATCTGTTTTTTTTTAGAATACATCCATACTGAGTGTAATCACAGCATCTATAAAAACCTGAAAAAATTAAATCAGAATTATCAAATTGAAACATAATCATTTCAATTGTTCAAAATGCACACCATTTACCTCCTAAAGATATGTAACTCTGTTGACAAATTCCTTTACAAAGACAAATTAATTCACACCGACTCATTCTTCGCAACTGCTGCAAAGCCGATTGTCTAATGTAAACATTACCCCGCAGGAAAAATCTAAGGAACTCAAACCTGGAGAACACACAACAATGAACCTACTACATCCGGCTTCCGGGTTGTGACCGCTTCACAGCAGTAAAGTAAATATAGCGGTTGATTTCAGATATAGGATAAATAACGGCGGGAAGGGGCAAGGGTACGAAGAAGTTGGATCATGTATGAGTCTACCACAGCGCTGTAGACTAGACGAGACTAGACTGTGATAAAGAGACTCGTAAGCGCCCCCACTTCTTCGTACCCCTTGCCCCTTCGCGCCATTATTTATCCTATATGTGAAATCAATCGGTATACAATACAAATATAAACAAAAGTATAAATTAAAATACAAAAAATAACTCGTAGTAGTAACTTGACGTGCAAACCACGCTAGAAGCGAAAACCTCCTCATACGTTTCGCCACTGATGTAAGTGGCTTCTGTGTGAGAGGCACCAGAAGATCATGTGTAAAATGACGACGTGTAAAATGCGCTAAAGGCGAAAACCTGTTGACAGGGTGAGGGGCACTTAGTTTTGCTCCTGAAGAAGTCACTTACATTAATGGCAAAATGTCGAGTTTGAGTAAGTTGTACATATTTTTTGTCTTCTTATTTTAACTTTTGTTTTATTTTAGTAGTGTATATATTTGCTTTACTATGACGCGATTCAAACTCAGAAGCCCTCATAGAATAACTTATCCAAACATTTAACTTTTCTAGAAAAACTTTTGTGTAAAAACTAAACAGAAAATTTAAAGCGTTTGATTGTCCCTATTTTCACAGATACTGGTACTACTAGTATGCACGGATTCGAAAAAGAGCACTTTCTATGATCTCAAAAAAATATACATTTGAATAAAGAAAAAATTGGGGGTAGTTCCAGTTAAACCTAAACCTGATTAACAACTAAAATAATATCTTTGGGTACATTATGCACCACAACACTTGCCTGTAAAGTTTCATCAATATCATCCTTTTTATTTTAAAGATATTTTCTTCGTTCCGTGTTTTATCCCTACCCTATATTTATTTGTGGTATAACATTTGCCAAGATCCTGAAAAAAAGGTTTACACGTTTACTGAATAAATGTTTACGAACATATAAACTAAAATTAAGATAACTAATGACAAAAATGTAGTTATTACTTAATCTTAAAAATCAAAAATAAAATATGAGAAATATTATTATAAGGATGATAACACTTTTCAAATACCTTTAAAGAATTTGTAGCTCCAACAAAAATAATGGCAAAATACAACTATAGTACGATATTTAACGAAATTTAAAAGCGAATTTTTAAATATGATTATAGAGAGACTGTTAATTTGTAAAGCATACATTTGATAAATCATTTGTGGTAGAATATCATAAAAAGAACATATATGAATTAACAATATAAGCAATTTACATTACAATCTATTGTTTTTCTTCCAGCAAGGAAACCTTTCATTAAATTTAGCAATCAATAAGCGATAACATTTATCATTATCACCTACAACGCAACTTTCAACATTTTAGCCTTTCTGTTGACAGCATAATTTAAATTAGAAAAAAAAGTAAATAGCTTCTCCAACGTTATACTGTAAAAGTCAAAAGTAACTTCATTTTTTTATTCAATCTAGAACCATACTGTACACTGAAAAAGTTATAAATGAGATACGCATCCGAAAATATTTCGAATTACACAATTTTTACGCATATAAACATACACAGATCTATCGGTTTTCAATCAGTAATTTAATAATAAATATATATACAATTCTGTTTTCTTTTAATCATTATACAATATACAAAGACTAGAAAACTTTATTATACGATACTTAATGTACACTTAAATTACTCAAGTAATTTATACTTAACAAACATGATGATCAATTTTCTTTTATAACTGAGGTAATGCCACATTTATTTTTGGCAAGTATTGTTTTATACAATGACACATTTATGTTTAATTGTGATTATACAAAATGCGTATAATAATCGTATAAAAAATAAATAACAACAAACGCATACTTCGTACATTTCGCAAAAAATGTCGAGATTATACCATAACACAATACAGAAATTAATTGAACACATATTGGATTATCACAGAAAAATAAAAGATAAAACAATTTTCAGAAATATAGTTTAAAATTTATACCATTTTTACGAATTAAAATAATTTATTACTTAAGGTATCATCTAATGTACTATTTGTAGTATCAATTTTGGTTCTTATTACTTTCTTCCCACAAAAAAAGGAGAAAACATCGTTAATACAGGAAGTTAGTAATAAATAAACATGTCAAGTACTCAAAATAGTACAATGGGTAAAATATCACGTAATCAATAGTCAAGCCAAGGGTCATTTTAAAATGAAAGATCATTGTGTACAGATTCATACGTAATAATAAATAATATACTTAAGTTGTAATGGATAAGTATTAATGGATTCAACATATTTTACTAAAACATTGCAGCTATAATTTCTCTGGTTCGATATTTCTTAGATTCGAATGTTTTAGAACATATACAAAATTACGAATAAATTTTATGAACAACCCAGCATACGTTAGCGCTTATGTGGGGCTATATAAATGATTGAAAGGTGTTTGCATTTCCCGTTTTCTTTTTTTTTTTGCGTTATGTTGGTGCAAACTTCGCTGAAGCCGTAGATATTGTATATAATAGGCATAACATAAAAGAATGAGAAAGGGAACAATCTACTAATACAGGGTGACTGGTAATGAAACTGTCATACTTTACAGCGTGTTAGTAAAGATCATTTGCAATAGATATAGCCCAATTTGCCTTATTCAAAAGTCCGTTTTCGAGATATGGTTTTTTTGTTTTTTTTTCGAAGTTCACTACTTACGCTTACTCAAACTTAAAATTTACGAAAATAATGGAACTTTTTCTCAATTTTTCAGTTTGTTTGGCTAGAGGACATCTCAAGACACATTATTTATATTACAACATTTGTTCGACATGCTGCACATGTACATTTTTTTTTATGGTGGACGTAGCCGGCTTGTACACACATGTAAATTTAAGTATAAATTCACTTTTCTTATCATATTGTCGAACATATTATGTAATATATTTGGTCTACTGACATTTACAGCTTCCGCAATTCTATCAAGCACCAAGTACCAATTCTTCAGCATAAAAAAGCGCGGGTGATTCAAATGCTTTTCAATCATTGTTATAGTACTACTCTAACAATAGTTTCTTACAATTTCATTTCTAAGAAATTTGTATAAGGATGCACTGAAAACATACATTTCCTTTTATCAATCTTATTATGTAATGAGTTTTATACATATTTCAATATACTTGTCTTTAAAGTTTATTCTATTTGTAACAAACCACTTGTATTATGTTTAATTGTTTTTGTCTATTAAGATCCACCACGTTCTATATAATTCATCACAGATGTAACTCTGTTTTTGTTAAAAAAATCCTGTGCCATATTTCCTTATTAAATAATGAATTGGCAAAAAATTGGGATTCACAAACACGATTCCTTGTATGAATCAAGCAAAATTCAAACAGTATTAGGTGTAGATAACTTTACAGAAAAACATTCAATAAAACCTTGTCGCAAACATGTAAAACAAGTTAAAATGACCCTGTACTGAGCAATGCAATAATGTACATACGTGAATCTTACGACTACTTGCCGCTACTAGAAGGCAACAATGGTTCTTTTTTAATGGCCACCATTATTTCATTCTTTCTAGTATAGTTTACGAGTGATTTTTCGTGAGGCAGATACATCAAACAAAACCAAGAGTCGCCAAGAATTATGCTAAAGCATTAACATGATTTTGCTATCACAGTAGCTGAAAATTATATGTGTATATTGATACAAAAATTACTCGCACTATACACAACCTTGTAAGAATTTATGTGACAGTAGTAAAATCACAGTTTCAGCTAAATCCTTACAACACCAAACATGAAAGCTATATTATTATAGTTATAAATTATTACTCTATTGGCAATATTCAATTCAGTGTTCATGGAAGGAGATTTTTGTTTCTTACAAATCAAGATATATTTCATATAATTACTATACGTATGATTGATTATCCTAAGTTTGCAGTGAGGCATTGTGCGCGTAGACATTGAAAATAAACGACAAACCTACGCAAACAATACAATCTTGAACGAATACTGGTCGTTTACTCTAAAATTTATCGTTAATTGCAAACTTAGAACAACGAATCTCTAAGATAGCTCTGTTGGCACAAGGAAAAACCAAAATATCTCACTCTACTTCCAATGACGAAAATACGATTGCGTGATTAGTGCTACACGAAAGTATAAAATATTCACGATTAATATTCTATAATAGTTTGACGCATTGTATCTTAACGTTCACAAACTATACTACGTAATTATACACATTGAATAATCTTTGAATGAGTATAAGTGCAATAGTACTAAAAATAAATACCTATAGCGAATGTTATAAAATTCTTTTTTTCTGAAATATGTACAAGGTCTTACTAGTAAAATATATTAATACATTAGTAGTAAATTTATAAAACACAACGACGTGAATTTCTATTCAGTATAAAGTACACAGTATATTTGTATATGTAGATAGAATTACATAATAAAGGAAATGTCACACATATTTAAAAATACAAAATATTATCACTATCTGATTTTACTTTACATAGAGATTACCACTGAATTACTAAAGTATAGACCTGGGAAGGATCTAGTCCATGCGTAAGATAATCACATTTATCAACTGCGCGTGTAGATTACTGGCCAGTAACAATCGCCAAGTATGGCCAACTCACCTCCGACGATTCACTACGTAATGCGTGGACTAGGAAATTGCCAGCTCTACTAAGGAGCATTTATAAAGAATATATATAAAAGAAAAATGAGCTGTACATTAATTAATTGGTTTAAATCAAAATATTCTCCACATGCATTGAATAAATTTATCCGAAATTCATACGTAACATGTAAAAAATATCTCAGTGCATTAGATCTAACAGTACGCCTTCAAAGTAAAAATAATATGATTTACATACGCATATATACAATACTATATTCATGATTCAAAGTGGTGGACGGTATTAACAGAATTTCTAGGATTACTAATACAGCAGCACTAAAATGTTTCCGCGCATGGGATACTATCTTCACTGCTGGTAATAATTCGGTAACAACGTTCAGCGTCAACATCTAGCAAGTAAGTTCAATATATATACTTAAAACTATCTGTAACTTAACTTTGACATAAATAAATGGCAATGAGTCAATAATAGGCTGTTTTGTATGTCAAATTGACGTTAAGTTCACTACACGCATATATATTGAACTTCCATAGTGTTTTTGTCACTTGCCTTATAGTATTATGCCCATTCGATTTTTTATTTGCTTTCTCTTTTGTGCCTTAATTGTATGTTATCGCTATTGAGTCGCTTTGTCGACATCATATCTACTTCATTCTCCTTATTGTTAAATTGTAAAAAAAGGACAGCTAAGGTAAGCCGCGTTTAACAATTGTCTATTGAATCAGTTGTTAAAAGTTGTTATCAGTAGGCGATGGGTTTGATGCTGCTACAAAACACAAATCACATAATCTACATATGTAAAATATACCGAAGAACTACGAATGACGATAATACTTTGAGTGCGCCATAGTGTACACGAGGTACTACGAAACGTCAGTAGATTACGCCACATTAGATGACCTCACCATGTCCACATAACCAAACACTCTTCCGTTTCAATCAATTTCAATTTTCCGATCGGTTTGAATTTTATTACTTGAATATATCGGCCATATTTTCAGTTACTTATTGTGCATTACATTTAGTTCAAATACAGGGTTATTCACTGAACTGGTTCATTAAAACTTTTCGATATTCCCAAAATCTAAAAGTTCCGAAAACTTGCAGCTACAAATAAGGTAATCTAGTCTCATTAGCGAAATTATTTACGCTTTTGTCTTACTTCCGGTTCCCATCAACTTTCTGAGTTTAAATAGTATGGTATCTTATTTAAATAGCACATAGTACAATGCTACATCAAAACTTACTGAGATACCCTACAAACCAGCAGCTTTTCAATTTTTGTCAGATATACGGCCCACTGCAACGTCATGCTAAAAATACTGTATGTATTTATGAAAGCATTGCAGGTGAAGATTTCATATTTGTCGTATTGTTAGAGTTCACACAGAATGTTACGTCATACAATTTTTAATAAAACCAAGAGAATTATTTCAAACCAAAGACAAAAACAGAATAGACAAAAGTATGATGTTAACGCAACCTCAAATTACAAAAAAACCATTACTAAGCTGACGGCGCTACTTAATAGGATCGTTGCTACTTCACACCCCTTTTTGTGGTAATAGATTCGACCAAGCAAGAATTTATCGTTTGCAAAGCTATGACGTATGTACCCATTTCATTCTCTAATTGAAATATTAAGCATCAAATTTATGTTCACAAAGTTATGTCGATATACTCGTATATGCAGGGCATCTAAGATTAACGTTAATTTCGATGAACGTACTTTTTAAATGGAACGCTCTTTATATTATTGGATTTTTGAATACACTTAATAATTCTGCATCATTCATTATTAGACATATTGGTCTATATTTTTTACGGTAATATGTCTAATAATAAATAATGCACAATTATTATTATATTAAAAAATCCAATAATATGCAGAGGGTTCCATTAACACTTCATAGGAATGCCGATACATTGGACTATACACGTTTATGGCCATAACTAAAAAATTGAAAGAATTAAGGTATCAACAATGACAGGTAACAATGTACGCGCAGAACATATTGCAAATTTGTTGATTTTCTTTTCAATGTAAAATATTGATATCATAATTTTTGAAAATGTTTAACACCTTTATTCTTCCTCATTTTAAAATACTTTACCCAGTTGTCTATTAATTAACTCCCATTATATCACCACAATACATATTCTTTTGATAGTTGTTTAAAAAACCACAACTGCCACCGTTAATCTAAGTGATAGATCATCAATAATACCAAATATGTTAATATATTTCCATATTCACAAAGCCTGCTTTGTTTAAGCAATCACAGGTATCATAGGTGTTTATTGCATCCATCAATATTGTGTCACGCATCATCAGAAAACATTATCAGTATTATACCAGTACCAATATAAAAGGTTAACAGTTCGTCCTACAACACTGAAGCATGGGGCCGTATATTAAATGCTAGGAAATTTGTCTGAGTTCCTTTTGGTGGTCTTAATCAGATGTGTCAGTAGTCATGACGTCGCAAGCGACAACGCTACGTATCAATTTTTGCAAATTAGATCTGTAGTATACTGATAAGAAATCGATAACTACTACAAATCTAAGTAAAAGTAACTTACTTATCATAGTGCAGAATGCTGTCTATTTAGGAGGGAGCGTTTTTATATTCGCGGAATGAGCAGGTTGTAGGGGGGTGATTAGGCGCATTGGGGGCGTGGCCTGTGCAGCGACTCATAATTAGTATAAATACGAAGTTTCATTGTTATTAGACAGTTAGAAACCTGAAGGCATTAAGCCTATGCAAGGCCCAAACGGCGTGACCTACGACTCCGCAGAGAAGGCTGAAATTTTGGCAGAGCATCTGCAATCGATCCACGAGACCACTTTCAGTGACGATTCTGATGAGGAGCTAGAGGCTCAAATCGCAGAGGCCATAGAAGCTCTCCCCAGTATGAGGGGAGAAGATCTGGCGCACACTACTGTCGGTGAGGTTGAGCGTACTATTAAACTTCTTAAAGTGGGCAAGGCACCCGGGAGCGATGCCATCTCCAACTCCGCCCTGAAGAAACTCCCACGTAATATTATTTTGGAACTCGTCGCCATCGTAAATTCCATCCTGCGATTGGGTCATTTTCCGGGTGTTTGGAAGCACTCCGTTGTTGTGTCCATCCTCAAGCCAGACAAAGATCAATTGTTTCCCCAAAATTACCGTCCGATTTCACTTATTTCCTGCCTCGCTAAGGTGGTGGAAGCCATCATCTTGGCTAGACTCAAGGAGGAACTTTTCGTCAATCAGATAGTACAGGACGAGCAGTTTGGCTTCAGGGAGGGCCACTCAACGGAATTCCAGCTGCTTCGTCTTACGGAGGCCATACGAGACGCCCTAGAAAAACGGGAAACACTAAGCGCCATATTCCTGGATATTGCCAGAGCTTTTGACACCGTCTGGCACAATGGCCTCTTATATAAGATGATCCAAAACGGCATCAATCCCAACCTCGTGAGGGTTGTGCGCTCTTATCTCCTCGACAGGACCTTTGCTGCCCGTCATGGGAGCCATCTCTCCTCGAAACGGCCAATTGCCGCCGGAGTTCCGCAGGGCTCTCTCTTGGCTCCTCTTCTTTTCACGATGTTTATGTCAGATCTCCCAAAATCCGACGGAGTTGAGCTCGCCATCTACGCGGATGACACCGCCCTCTACACGGCGTCATCCGACGAGAACCTGCCATGTTATCGACTGCAGCAAGCTATAGACGACGTTCTGTCATGGGCTTCCAAGTGAAGACTGAAAATCAACGACTCGAAGCGTCTGCGTCCACCCCCAGACAACATTTTCGTCGACAATTTCAGGCTCCCTTGGAGCTCCTCAGTTCTTTATCTTGGTATGCGACTCGACTCGCGTCTCACCATGAGACTTCATGTTAACAGATCTATCGAGAGATTCAATACGGCCAAAAGTAGTCTGTACCACCTCTTATGCCCGATGTGCACCTTATCGCTCAGAATCAAGCTGCTTATATACTATTCTTTTCTGAGACCCATCGTCACCTACGGGGCGCTGGCGTGGCCGAGTTTGGCAAATTCCCACCTAAAGAGATTGGAAACGCTGCAAAACCGCATCCTACGACTCATTACTGGAGCGCCTTGGTTCGTACGTAACCAGCAACTTCGCGACGATCTCGGAGTCCACACATTGCAGCAGTTTGTAGTTGGACTATCTAGAAGATCTCTAGAAAGGGTGGAGAGATCAGAAAACCCGCTTATCAGTCGTCTGGCCAATCTCGACCCCGACAGACCCCCTCCCTTGGTGACGATAAGAAGGATTCTAGCGATAGAGGACTGATACCATTGTGGCTAAATACTCCAACATCAACTCCGGTCGTGCGCCGACAGAGAGATAGAATTCCCACATCACTCTCAGCCTAGAAGGGCCGTCAAGGATGAAGAAAGGGCTCAAGAACACTCGTTCGGCCCTAGCAACGAGAAAGTAGACCACAGTAGACAGTTAGTCTTTGAGCTATCGTCAACCAAGTAACATAATCAGGAGTGAAAAGTGAAATATGGAAAAAATCGAATATCGTGCCGTTATAAAGTTCCTTACCAGGCAAGGAAAATCAGTCGCGACCATAATGAATGAGATGTCATTGGTTTACGGCGACTCTTGTCCAGGAAAACCATGGTGAACAAGTCGCATAGTTTATTTAAACAAGGAAGGGAATCTCTTGAAGACGACCCGAGCTGGGAAACTCATGGCAACGGTATTTTGGGACTCGGAAGGAATATTGTTGATTGATTATAAAGATAAAGGTGTTCCTATAACCGGAGAATATAACGCTTCAATAGTAGAGCGACTAAAAGAAGCCATTAAAGAGAAAAGACGGGGCAAATTGACGAAAGGTGTGCTGCTTTTGCACGACAACGCGCCCGTCCACAAGAGCCGCGTTGCGTTAGCTGCCCTGCATAAGGTGGGCTTCGAAATTGTGAATCATCCCTACAGCCCAGACCTGGCCCCGAGTGATTATTACCTGCTTCCGAAAATGAAAAAAGCTGCGGGGTAAAAAATTTACTGCCGATGATGAAGTCAAGGAGGCAGTTTCGGCGTATTTTGCAGATAAAGAGAAATCATTTTTTATGAGAGTATAAATAAATTAATTGAAAGATGTGAAAAATGTATCCGTCTTGCAGGTGAATATATTGAAAAAGAAAAATAATTTGGTTTTTTTATTTGCACCCCTTATCCCCCATTCCGCGCATATATAAACGCTCCCTCGTATATAGATAATGATGTAAGTTCAGTATTTAATCATATCTTAGTTTAATTTACTATTTGATCGTTCCTTAATTCTGACCATAATTCATGTCCATCAGGGAATCTTAAATTTCCATCACAACGTTTTCAATTGAGATTAAAGGAAGCATAGCTAATAATTCAACGTTCCGAAGCAAAAACTATTAGGTGATGACTTTGCCACTAGGCACAAGCCTGTTTGGTACATATTTCAAAACCTATCATATTCATTTTGCAGAAACATGTATCTTGCTTTTCTTAATAGTGGTTAAGCTGCACTGCACCTTCCAACAATATTTGCTTTTAGCACTGATATAATTTTTCAATTCGTAATGATTAATTCCGCGGTATGGTGTTAACTAGGTCATTGAAAAGTATATTTGAAATACAGCTACTGTTTCAAGAGATTTTCCGTCAAATAATTCAATAATACTTTATCGCATTTTTGATTCAACATTCTCAATCGCCGTCGAACTTCCTTCCTTTTAACAATTCCATTCTTTTCTTTATCTTCAAACTTATACTTTTATTTATACAGGGTGGGGCATTAGCGCGAGGAAGTCCAATTACTCCTGTATTATAAGAGAAATGAGAAGATGTTATTAAGATAAAAGTTGAAGCGCATGAACGGCTATAACCCAAAATTTTTTAACTATACAGGGTGACAAATAAAGACAGGGTAAACTAAACTTATTTTATTTTGAATGGAACACCCTGTATATTTTTACTGTTTACGATTCTTGTTTTGATGTTATTCAGTTTACTTTAGAAGATATGTGTAGTTGTGCATGAATTTAATAACAAAGTTGGCGCTTCCTACCGTATTACAGCTTCCACCTAAAATAATTCATTTGCGCTAGAAACATTTCTCATATGGTCATCGTTCATCAGAAATTATTCATTTATCGGAGTATTAAATATTTATATACAGGGCGAGTCATAACTCGGAATGTTTATTTTCTCACCTATTTCAAATGGAACACCCTGTATTTTATTATTGCGGTAAACTCCTCTCTTCACGAACTTTATTATTTATTAAACATTCCCTCTAACTGAATGTTTTGGTTTTTGAGTTATTTGCGTTTCTATAAGTCGACAACATAATTTTAAATAAAAACGGGTTTGATTTTATGTAATTGGTTCACCGTGGACATATTAAGCAAATATTGATGCTGAGCTAAAAAATAATAAAGTACCGATCGTACTACGGTTGCAGTTTGTTCACAATGGAAATAGTAACAAAATAGTTAGTAGATTCTTAAGTATTATCTGACAGAATTGAATGAGAACATAAATTCGCGCGTGTAATACTAACTAGATTGAAGTTTTGACATGACAGAATAAGTTTATTGCTGTTTGTATCGGTTAAAACTGATTTTTTCTTGAGTAGTATTGATTTATAGATTGATTGGTTTTTGTGTTGGGAGGAAGCAATAAGAATGTTTTACTCACAAGAAGACGTTATCACCAGCAATTCTCTAGTAAACGGCAACCAAGAACAGAAGCAATACCGTTTAAACAGAACAATATGAATTTTATGTACTTCATAGTTACACTGAAAATCCGAATATTAGTACGAGAGAGATGTCAAGAGATTTAGATATTAGTGCACGTGGTATAAGGAGATTTCTAACAAAAAAGAATAAAATGCATCTATATTATGCGCAACTGCACCAAGAGTTGACTGATAACGACCATAGAGAGACCACAAAAACAAATACACAAAAATAAATAATTCTGTAATTCGTTCCTACTAGTGTTTTATTTTTTCAAGTTTCATAATTAAATATTATCTTATTAATACTTTTTGACGTGCTCTACACGTTTAATGTATTTTACGGAATTAAATATATTTAGTTTGATTTGATTTGTGTTTACTATTTTATGTTATATTCCCATTTCAGCAACTTATAATTCTAAAATAAATTTCACACAGGTCAATCATAGTCATACAGGTTAATAATAGCTAATACTGTTTTTCTCACTCAACACTGCGTCAAATAAAAATAATTTTAACAACTTAGATATAGAATTGCATTTTCCCAGCTAAACAGCAGTTTTTGTCTAATATTGCTATTCAACTAATTAAAATCATACCCGTTTTTATTTAAAACTAGCTGGCCCAGCAGACTTCGTTCTGCCTAGAAAAGTATTGATTTAGATATTTAATGTTTTATTGTTACGAGTACCACCCTCCGTGCCCCGCCCGTCCCGTACCACCCCCGTGTCCCGTCCGTCTCGTACCACCCCCGTGTCCTGCCCGTCCCGTACCACCCTCGTGTCCCGCTCGTCCCGTACCACCCCCTCGTGTCCCGCCCCCACCCCCGTGTCCCTCCCGTTTCTTGATCTTTTTTTTTTTTCGAGGATATTTCGGGAATTTTCTTAGGTATTCTTTTTGTTTGGCCGGAGACCAGTCCGAATTGGTGCGAATCATCGAAATCGGTCCAGGCGTACTTGAGTTATAAGCGTAGTAACTAATAACGACTTTCTCTTTTATATACAGGATGTCCCAGCTGACGCGGCTTCTTTGATAATTTGTTTATTTTACAGTATAGAGAAAAAAGTTTCAAATAAAAGTTGTCCCTATTTATACGATGCATAGCTAGAAAATATTTTCAAATATACAGGGTGTCCCAATTATAGAAAAAGCGTATATAACTTTATTATTTTAAATGGATCACCCTATATATAATATATTTTTTATATTCTACGTGATATTACGTGTGTATAATTATAAATGGTACAAATGGTTATTAAATATATCTGTCATAATATTATTGTTAGGTAGCCTACTTCGTGCAAATTGAAGTGGTCTGTTTCGACAGTAGCAGAAGAAATATACATTTTTCTCTAAAATGGTTGAAGATAAATGGGTACATTCTTATATAAAAACAAAGAGAATGTAATTTTATATCCAACCCTGTAAAAAGATATCGGGTGTCCCATTAAAAAAAAACAGTTATTGGCATTGAAATGTTGCCAAATACTGGCGCCAGTAACTGTATGTCAACAAAAGGATCCGTAAATGTTAATATTGGAAATAGTAAAGCAATTCAAGACGTATCAATTTGCCCAAACCAAAATTTTCTACCTTTTTTAGTTTTGATCCTACAACTCATTAACGAGAGCGCTGCACTAAAAACTAAAACATTCAATTATAGAGAATGTTTAATAAATAATAAAGTTCGTGAAGAGAGGAGTTTACCGCAATAATAAAGTACAGAGTGTTCCATTTGAAATAGGTGAGAAAAAAAACATTCCGAGTTATGACTCGCCTTGTATATAAATATTTAATACTCCGATAAATGAATAATTTCTGATGAACGATGACCATATGAGAAATGTTTCTAGCGCAAATGAATTATTTTAGGTGGAAGCTGTAATACGGTAGGAGGCGCCAACTTTGTTATTAAATTCATGCACAACTGCCCATATCTTCTAAAGTAATCTGAATAACATATCAAAATCGTACATTATAATAAAGTTAAGACCTAGAAGAATCGTAAACAGTATAAATATACAGGGTGTTCCATTTAAAATAAAGTAAGATTAGTTTACCCTGTCTTTGTTTGATACCCTGTATAGTTAAAAATATTTTTAGGCTATAGCCCCCATGCGCTTCATCTTTTATATTAATAACATTTTATCATTTCTCTTATAATACAGGAGTAATTGGGCTTCCTCGCACTAATGCCCAACCCTGTATATAATTTTCTAGCTAGGTTTCTTATGGACTATTCTTCATCTAATTAATAATATTAATACTTATTTCTCTTTGGTCTAATTTCTAACAACGGTAATTTCTTTTCAACTAATACTTTATTACTTTGGGCTAGTTTTGATTATATTGAATAAGTCGAATTAAAAATATCATGACAGTCATATATAAAACTAGTAAAAGTATGCGGGATTTTACTGCAAGACAGTGTTAGATAGTTAGAAAGATTTCTTTATCTTACAAATGTGATAGATAAGATTTTTGTCTCCAAATATTTCAATAGCATTACAACTATTACTCTATTACCCACCTTGTCCATTTATATTGCCATTTTATACTTAGATCTAATATTACATTAGAAAGCAGTCCCTGATCCTTGTTTTCAATTTTGTATTGCAAGATCGATGAAATTTTATTAATTTCAATTTAATTATATTAAAATTATTTCAAATAACTTAAGATGATAATATGAAATTTAAAAAAAAGGGCTCTAGGTTTGATAGAGTTGAACATATATATAAAAAATATATATAAAAGGTTGTTATAAATGAATCTTCAGACATGTGGAGCATACTTTGAAATAGATTGATTAATCAAAAAGATAAATACAAAAAAATATATATCAAAAGCATTACTAAAGAATTTGGCCTATTTACAGTATATTATTTAAATTCTTGTAAGTATTTGAAAAAAGGTGATGAAAGAAATAGTTACAAAACTGTAAACTGTTAAAATCTAAAGAGGATACATATGTAATAAGTTGAGTTGTAACTAACATGATTTCCTTTTATTACTGAATGTGTTGAATTATTAGAACTAATAGTCATTTCATTCTTGGTAAGTGGAAGTCTCAATAACCTACAGTTTTAGAGATTTTATCACAATGGCAAACCTGACTGACCTGATAAACCACCTTAATACGTTACGATACTTTCCTTTGTATTCATTTACCATACAACTACACTAGAAGTAATAGGTATTGTTAGCCATCCAATGGGGGTCCGAGATATACCATTGAAACTTCTGTGTTACCATAAACTGCAGATACCGTAGGATAAAGTTTTTTATCTGGTAAACCTAAACAAACAAATATAAATGAATACATAGAACGTAATATGCACTTTTGAACAAACCTCTAAATGCAACACCTAAGAATTCATAATTCTTCTCGAATGATAACGTATTATCATCACAATCTAATATTACTCTTATTCTTTCACCAACCTACAATCAAAATACAAATCAATAACAATATGCATCATGTAAATGTCAACGACCATACTTGATATTTAGGTGCATTATTTAATAATGGATAATTTCCCTGCGCATCACCATTATGTAATAAATGATTATCAACAAGATTCCAACCCCAGCTTTGTTCATCTGATCCTAGCAATGCAACATAACCATGGCATTGTAGTGGGGCATCTTTTGTTGCTATACCTATAACAGCTACGGTACCCAGTGGACCTTCCCATATCACCTCCCATGCATGTCTTCCATGTCTAAACCCTATTTTACCCCTAGAGGCATCAGTGCTCTGTGCAACTGGATTTCGATGCAATGTAAACCCATTAGGTTTAATATAAATGTTCCTAGAACAATCATTGGGATTCCATGCATGATAAAAAGCACGGAGTTTAGCTTTATATGTTGGAACAGATGATAATAAATCAGATTTGAGAGCTTCTTCAGCTAATTTTCTTATACAATGTAACCTCCACACATCATTATTTTCATCATTTAAGAATTTATACCACTTTTTACACACTAATGAACAATTTCTTAGGTCATGTAGGTTTAAATAGGAAAAAATAACTTCTAGGACATTATCCTGTATCGTATCCATATTCAGCTGGCCGCTTTGATTATTTACTTTGACAACTAAAATCACTGTCAATTGTCACAATAATAGTATACATTCTAGTATGAAAGTTCATCAAAAATCTTTATTAGAATTATAATTTAGTAAGCTTTGGTAAGAACTAAATCTCATCTTCGTAAGATTTAAATAAAGAAAGTCGTAATTTAGTTTTCCGAAAGTAAAATAATAACATATGTTTCAAAGATAACCACAGTAATAAAACATAGATAAGGATTTAAGAACGTACTCAGTGAAATTGTAAACAATCGACACCTATCGTCAAATGGCGGGAAAATTTTAAGTACTTCAAAGAGCGTGTACAAGTCCAGAACTAAAAATCCCACGTGAATGAATTCGACCAATCAGTGTCCTCCCTTTATGCCCGCCGCCAAGCTCTACTCAGATGTAGCTGCATGAAATAGCACGTCTTTTGATTTACGTTTACTTGGCGCATTAACATCAAAGGAAATAAGTAAATGTTAGAAAAGAGAGTTCAATGTTAGCACGTCGTCGGGAATCATTAATATAAAAATTTATTATAAAAATATCCAGTGAAATTTTACTGGAAATGTTAACTTACTGTAGTCGCCATTTTGATGAACCTGCTTCGTAGTGTGAGCCGTCGAGTTTAGAATTTTACTTTTTTCTAACGTTGCCGTGATTTTACGAGATTAAATTTTTGTTGAAGGTGTTCTAGAAGTGTTGAAGATGACGCAGCAAAATAACACAACGAATTGGGTGATTCAGGATGCAAACGGTGAGTTCATAAAACTCAGTATGCCTTTTCGTATATCCTTCCTACATGGGGTGGTATTTATATCATTCCTGATACATTTTTAAGACATTTCGTTCATCAACTTAACCGTTTTAACAGTACAATGTTTGAATATGCACATGTTATAATTTAAGCGGCATAATCCTAACCGCTATACTATCTGAAGGCTGTATTTGATAGCACGCTTTCAACGTGTAAATTTGCAGAGTTTTATATATTGCGGGTTATTTAAACTTGTTTTTTCCTCATATTTCAGGACAAATGATTAAATTAATTCAACCATCAGGAAAATCTATTATTGCTTCAGCTATACAGCACCCAATAAAAATTATTAAAGCTCCTGTGTCAGGGCAGGATTCCACTCAGGTAAGTTTTTAATTTTTAACTAAAATATTTTATATCTTACCTATTTTTATTCACTCTGGCTTATCAGTTCTATTCTTACCAAGAGCAGATATAAATTTATGGTTAGCATTTCATGATTTCAAACCTCTATTTTATGAATTAAAAATACAGTATGTGATTTAGTATTTTGAACATTTTCACTTTCTCATTTTGTATTATTTTTTTTATATATTGTTTGAATATAGTGCGATGGATAAATTTTATCGAATTACATACAGATGTATTTATCTTGCATTTCCAAAACAAAATTGAGGAATTATGAGGAATACGTTACAAACTGTCACTGTTTATGTACTCAACATCTGTATTCTTTTTATCCACTATTTTAATTTTATTAACTGAATTGTAAAGCTGTTACCACTAAATTACAATTCAATTTAAATCGAGTTGAAAGATTTTCATTGCTGGCTAATTAAAGATAATTGTCAGAATAAAGTATAGTTTTATTTTAGTTTGGACTGTATATATTCTGTTCCAATTAAAATGTAAACATCTTCAGCTGTTCATTAATCCAGTGGTAAAACAAATGTAAATTTTTTCATTGTAATCCATTTGAATTTGACTAATTGTAGTATTCTGTCTTTAACTATAATTGACTCATGCATCAGCAAATGTGAAGTAATTATAGTTGTACACACTACCAACTAGAAGGATTCACAAAGCAGATAATGTTCAACAATGGCATTGATGTTTTATTTTAACTACACAAGGATTCATCTTCAGTAAGTGTTTGCAGCATTAGGGATAAACAATCTCTATATGTGCGTCTATTTAAATAAAAATCGACCATGCAAACCTCTGAGAAATATTGTTGTGTATGTCCAGCAGATATAAACGGTATGGACATCAAAGTTATGTTCTAATTAGAAATTCTTTTTGCAGCTTATTGGTTTGTTGGTGATCTCAGATTTTAGCTATACAGTCATCAATAGAAAAAGCGCATGCTTATAAAATTCCATTAGTGGTAGCATACGCAGTGGAATCTCTCTTGAGCGGACACTGAAGGGACCATTGAAATGTGTCCGTACAAGGAAGCTGTCCGGTCAAGAGAAAACTACTAATTTAAACGAGTAAAATTTTTCTAAGATGGTTAGTTGTTATTTATAAATACTTTTATTAAAAAAATAATTCAATTGGGTTTAATAACAAAAAATCATTAGTATGTAAATAGGTATTTCCATATGTAATAAAAGTTTAAAATGTTTTATAAGTACATACATACTATATTACATATTACAATAGATAGTTTGGCGTGTTTTGGTCTTGTCAATAACATCTTGAAAATGTAAGTCAAGCAATGAAAGTACATATTCATAGCTTCTGTATCACCATGCGCTTTAGCCAAAGCCTCCTTATATGTTAAGATTTTGTTTCTTCCATCTTGAAGATCTGAAGGTTCAAGTTCATCTGTTGAGTCATCAGAAATATCTTGAACTTCAGAAATTTGTTTTTGTAATGGTACGCATAAGTCCAAAGGTGATCTCTCAACTGGTAAATTATCATCGACATCATAAAAATCGTTTAAGCTTTGCCCACTGACCTCTGCAATACATCTTTTCTGAAATTCGGTAAGTAGATTTAATGGCAACTCATCTTCAGGTTCAAAATCAACATCAAATGCTGTCGGATATTCCTGGCTGTTAAACGTAAACCCTGCCTTACGAAAACAGTTCTGAACTGTTTCAGAAGTAACTTGGTCCCATGCACTTTTAGCAAAATAACCTGCATCCAATAAGTTTATACGTTTCACTAAATCATTGGCTATGTTAGAAATTTCAATGTTTGCTAGTGCATCAGTATCAAAGTTGTGTAATTATGCTTAAAATTTTTAATAACACCCTGATCAAGTGGTTGGCTGATTGAAGTACAATTTGGAGTCAAAAAGTGTATTTTAATGTTTTTCAAATTGATGTTTTTGGATGCGATGCCGCATTGTCCAGAAAAGTAAAACTTGCCTGTTTTGTGCTCCCATTTTTCGATCGAAATTTTCTAACCATTCACTCATAATTTCAGACGTCATCCATGATTTGGTGTTTGATTTCCATGTCACCGGTAAATTATCTTTTATTAAATTTTTAAAAGCTCTTGGTCTAGATGCCTTTCCAATAGCCAACAACTTTTCCTTGTCTCCAGCCATGTTCGCACAATGCTTGTTATTCTTTCCTTAGACAATTTTCCTCCAACACATTTTTGATTTTTAAATTCATGGTCTTGTTTGGTAATGCTCTAAAATAAAGCCCAGGTTCGTCTGCATTGTAAATATCTCTTGTAGGTACTCCTTTATTAGATTAGGTAGTTTCAGGTTAGTTGAATGATGCTACATCTACCGGATTAACAGAGGCGACTTCGCCAGAGATCGTTTTGAACGTAACATTGTGATGAATTTTAAACTTATTAAGTCAACCGGACGAGGCATTGAAAGTGTTGTTACCCAAGCATTCAGCTATTTCTTTAGCTTAGAATTGTGGAAAAACGTTAGTTTGAGAACATGTGAGAGAGAAAATATTTATTACCATGCTCACATTTAACTATGTTATGTGATGTAGTGAATATGACAAACCGAGCCTTGTTGTTAAGGCGAGCAAATTAAAAGAATCTTGACAAGCTTATTTGTAAATTATGACATGAAAAAAATCGGAAAAAAACAAACGAAATGTCCATTCAAGAGAGTTTTTCTTTGTCAAGCGGGTGTCCGCGTCCGCTCAAGAGAGAGTTCGTTCAAGGGGGAGCGATTGCAATGCTTTTCTTATAGAGCGTTGCCGGGACCTGGCAAAAGTGTCCGTCTAAAGGGAGTGTCCGCTTATAGGAAGTGTCCGTTAAGGGAGATTCCACTGTATTTAGTTTATCTAGAAGGCTATTGTACTTCATCAATACTGAATAATAATAATATAATGAAATAATAAATTCTTATTATCCGATCAATTTTATGACACTACAAAATTTATATTTAAAATAACTTGCTTTGTCTCTAACTAAATAATGGCGTCTTTCAATATTAGGTACATCTGCTAGAATTTTATTCATAACATGAACCTTGCTTAACACAACTGAAATTGTTTCAAATTCCAACTATGAAGCTTCGCAGGCTTAGGTTCAACATTGACGGTTTACCGGGTTTCAGATCCTTGAGAGCAATTGAAAAAGTTGCAACTTTGAAAGCAATACAACAATTCAAAAAAATGTTTGTGTCTAATAACAAATCGTACCGTAATTGCTTCTAGGCTAGAGTTTTTCCTTCAAATCCATTCTGTATCAAATTTCATTTTGTCGCAAATTTTAGCCATTTCCCAAATAGGTAATGCCTTCTTATTAGTATACTCCCATACAAATAGTATTTTTATAGAAAGACCAATAGACAATCTTTACATTAGATAATAAAATAAAATTCATTATGGAATAAGATGTAATTAGAGTAAAATCATTTAATCTGTTATATCAGTTTTCTTATTAGAAATTATGTAAAAAAATCTTACACACATTTTTACTGACCACAAAAAATCGATCAATAATAAAAGATCCGGTATTAAAATCCAAATATCCAAAATATTATCTGGCCTTACAATTAGTTGTATACTTATCAGTTTCCATACGATTAACGAGACCGAATCTATTACTAAACGTTTCAATAGTCATTCAGTAGTTCTCTACTCATTGACAGTATAAAGCCCAAGCATAGTTTGTATATATCTTTATTGTACCATAAAATTATAAAAGAACGCAAAAGTCGAGCAAAGCAAAACGTAAAAAAAGATAAAGCAATAATGAAAATTATATTAGGAATAGGCATAGTGATGGTTGGTAGGACGTCTGGCGAACCCTGTACAAATAAACCTGCGAAATAATTTAGACAGAATTGAGTTTGTGAAATTATCATTGCGGACAGAACAGTCTCGAATCAGCAACACGCGTTTATGCTGTTCATGCCATACTATAGCTAAACTTAAATCTAACGATCACGAACTATTGCTGCATCATATTGTTATCCTGCTAAAACGTCCAGAACATATGTCAACATACTCTAATTATGTCTCTCGTTTAACCCAATAGTTCTAGGTACTTAGGCAGTTAAATAATACTCCAGTGAGCACTTTCTAAGCGTTAACTCACAAATTTTAAAATTAATCTGGCTTTTTTTGCTTAGAACTAATAAAATAAAAATAGACCATAATATATCATCGATTGGTCACTTACATATTGTTCTGAATTTTAGTTTCCAATGTGGGGAGTATTCGTCACCATATTTTATGAGCATCCTAAAGTTTTTGCAATAAGTTGTTTTTCCTTTTGTCTTTCAATTTTGGATTAACAACGCTTATTCCTGGAAGACACTGTTTCCAGCAACCCATTTCTGCAATAGAATAAGACAAACAAAAAGTTTGTTTCTTTATCCATAGGCCCATCATTACAATCTGTTCCTAACGTTTCATCTGTCTCTTACTATCTTACTTTTTCCTGTTTATTTTATTATTTTGCTGATACCTATTCCAAGTAGCCAAACTTGAACTTGAACTACAATTTTAATTTTACTAGTTCATTTGTTCTTCTGACTTCTATTTCCCAACTTTTATTCTGATAATTTTTCTTTCCCGTAGGAAGTATATCTATTAAATATTGAACTAATTTCAATTGGCTGTGGACAGTTTCAATGAGGCAATTAATGATTTGCTGTTAAGTTAACTGATAAGTACACTGTCCGGCCAGAGGTATCTTCATACAAAATTTGGTTTTTTTATTTTTCAAGTGAAATGTACTATCTCGTACCTTTTTTCTTCTAACTAGATTGACCACTATTTCAGTATCATATATACCTATAATTGCGATAATTTTCTTAAGATGTATGTATATAACGACGTTAATTTACTATATATTTATTGTATTACAAAGTATACGTATTGGTCGTGTTCAGTTAGCACATTGGTAAATCACCGACTGAATAGTGAAATAGTGTACTGAACCGTAAGTATTGTACCATTGGCGGTGTAGACATTCAGTGTGGTACTTCACTCATTATTACTGCTGACTAGGACTGGGCGAAGTATCGATACATCGTCCAGTATTCGATACCATCACAGGTATCGATTCGCCGATACCTTTAGCTAACATCGGTATCAATACCAATGAACTACGGTAACAACTACAGTATCGCAAAAAATCATTTTTACAAACATTTATGGAACTAGTTTTCATATATTGACTCAAATATTAATGAATAAGGCTAGGTGTAATTATTCGCGTACAATAACAATAATTGTTATAAAAAAGCCACATGATTATAATATTGTACATTTGATACCGTAGATATGTTATTGATGCCTTACACCTCACGACAGGAAGGTACAAGATTAAGAAGAAGAAGAATATTATTGAATATGATGATTGAAATCACCGTGAAAAATTCTATACCTACAAATCAGTCATAGGTATTCAAGGAATCAATTTGAAGTATCGATTCAAGGTATTGGTTCCCAAGTATCGATACCTGTCGATACTTAACCGATTCCAGTACCCGGAATCGATACATCGGTAAGTATCGATGCCTCGATTGATATCGGTACCGGATACCAAAAATGTCGGTATCGCCCAGACCTACTGCTAACATATCGATGTGATAACTCAACACGACTATTGTGAAATAAGAAACGGGCGCCAACAAAACAAAGAAACAAAATAATTTGAGCAGTATAAGTACATACTATCTAAATAAGTAGAAGTTGAAACAAAAATTGTTGGTTATATGTAAACTATCCAACTACAAATGTTCAAAATTTTGCCGATTTTATGAGAAAATTCATTTTTATCATTCATTTTTTGTTGCTTTTGTGGCATCAATTTAAATTTATAAAATATTACCACAGAAAGAAAGTGCTGGCGTTATATTGGGGGATTTAGGCGAATATTACCAAAGGCTATAATGTCCTATATCTCCTTAAGTAATACTGTGTGCATCCATATTGATACATTAACCTGTTTACTATACAGGATGATTGGAGAGAATGGCTTATTAAAAGTAATATACTAACGAAATGGAATTTTAAAACAAAATTTTGTGAGCGGATATGGTTGAGTATGAACTATCACGTGAAAATATTTTTGAATGAATATCACTTCCGATTAACCGAAAGTGGGCTTTAGCTTCGATATTTTAAATAGCATGCTATAAATTTAATTACAAATTCAGCTTCTACGATATATTTTACACATATTTCATGTATTATCCCAATGCCTAAATACTATTCCTTCTGAGTTATTTGCGATTAAAGAAAAAAGTGACAGATACCGATCTTACTTTATAGTGATGTTACGTGACGTATGAGCAGAAGAAACGAATGAAATTTTGCATATACACAGCTGATTCTCTGTAATATTATACAGGGCGTTTAAAAACTTAGGTGCTTACAAATAACTTCAATCTTCGGAAAGTCGCTTTTTTAAATGGAACGGCATATATTTTCTTAGATATTCTGATACTACAAAAGATTATCTTTTAATCTATATTAGTGTGTGTCCCCATAATGAAAGGTGAATAAATTATAACGATTTAATTAGCCTCCGTACATAAAATGCTCACATACATCAATTTACGAAGCAAGGATGCTTATGATATTTGTTTTACATAATTACTTACCACTTATTTTTTCTAATAATATTGGTGTGTTGTTCAAGTCATGTTTGTCATTTGCACTTCACATAGACATACTCATTTTGAAGAAATTTTGAATTTCTTGTGGTCTTTGAAATATTTTATTATTCCAACTACGTTAAAATTTTTATATTTTGTATTTATGGTGAGTTCTTTGGAATACACTTCACTAATTTGGTCACTATATTATATTTGTTATCAGCTAGCTATTGAACAAATCCAGATGAATGTTTGTCGTTTAAACTGGATGATGAGTATTCTGTCTAAGGTATTAATTATAAAAGCCTTCTAGATAGATATGGCATGGAATCTTTGACTAGACATTGAGAAATTCATTGTTCTCGTTTTGCTCAAAGATTACTGCATGATTAGATTAAATCTCCTAATTGATTGGCGCTTTTACATTTGCATGTTCCTTGATTGTCCGCCGACGTACAATATGAGAAATTTTCATAGTACCAATAGTGAAGGTTGTGGTGATTGAGAACTGTTAGTGGTTGCCGTGAATTTCGTGTAATGTCGTGAGAATCAGCATTTTAAGTGGTATGGATATAAATTGGATATTCGAGACGTCAAAGAATAGAGGATTGGGTATGATGCCTACTTCTTGACAACAAACATGTATTGATGGTAGGGTTCTTCGCATCATGCTGAAATAATCGTTCTTCCTGCTGCCATGTAAGTTTTCGAGGTCGACCGACCTGCAAAAACGTATAAGTCAAGTAAATCCATCGCATATGTTATAATAATATTTTGCCCTGCCAAATTGATTACACACTAGTTCTTTTCCATTTTACTTGAAAACGGCTTTGCTTTGGAGATTTTAGTATTCTCAATTGTTGCTTTACTTTTAATTGTAGAACACATATCCGAGGACTGGGAAATGAATACTATTTCACCCCGCATATTATATACATATATTGTTTAGCCATTCTATCTATAGCCCCTACAGAATATGGTTCACAGCATTGTGTTGATACCACATCATATTACACAATGCAAGTGACGCATCTGCAAATACCTCCTGTAATTATCCAACAATTCTAAGTAGGACGCAGCATATAGACGATGCGCCAGAATTTATATTAACAGTAGACGACCAGTGAAAATCCCACACAACCAACTAAAAATCTGTGTTGAAGACAACATCTTCTAAGTGTGTGCGAATTTTGAACTTACCATACATGCTGATTGTGACGGTTATTCATACCATCAATACGTTAATGTACACGCCAGCCTGTCCGCGTATTTTGCGTACGTTCATTCGAGGCTTCGATATGGCATCATCTTCTGGGGAAACTCGGTAGAAGCATCACGAATTTTTATCCTTCAAAAATCTTGCATACGGAGTATTTTCCACCTGAAAAGGAACGCTTCATGTAGAGATACATTTAGAAACTTTTCTATAATTACCTTACCGGGTATATACATATACGAGTGTGCCTGTTTCGCTAAAGAGAACTAACTTTTAAAAAATCGCGAAATCGACCACAGTTACAATACGCGCGGTCGCAAAAATTGTCAGCTAGTGCTACCTCAGACTACTAAGACTATTGTGTCCAAGGGTGTTGTGTCACAAGTGATTAGAGTGTACAATCATCTGCCTCTATCTATTAGAAACTTAACGCCAAAACTTTTTAAGCAGCAGCTCAGTCGTTTGTTGGCGGGAAGTGTTGTTTATACAGTCAATGACTTCTATAATATGCAATTTTGATATGTTTTCGATTGTATGGTTATCTGGGGGTGTTTTAAGATGTTTTTATTATATTTCTGTGTATATATTTATTATTATATTTATACTTTTTGACATTTACACTATTTGACATGTTCTACACATTTAATGTATTTTACGGAATTAAATATATATTCTATTCTATTCCATCTCTAGTAAACATAGTTTCATTGAACCACAAAATGGAACGAATAATTTTTTTAACGAATTTTGCCTGTGCTGTTCGAGAAGCCATAACGAAAATATTAATCTTTGTACCTTGTATCCCGGATGGCTATTCTACTGCTAGTAATAGCTGGTACGTCAAGCACTGCATCAAATACTTCTTCTCTTATAACGCTATTGTAGATTTGTATCACTAGTATGATGACTATCAATTGCACATTATCACGGACTTTGAAATGCACGGCAAAACACACTATGAAATGGGTGACGTCACCAACGAATAATTTTCTTTGATACTCCTGACAACTTTTTAGAGCACTACCGTTGCAAAAATTATGGACAAAAATTTTAAATAAGTTTACGTTTCGATTTACAAAACAAAGACCGATCGGGGAAAAAAGACTTATTTCGCATTTTTGCCTTAGAATGCAATCTTTTATAAAAATATTTCATAGAAATAATTAGTGGCAAATCTCAGAAGAAAGCTATAAGTCTATGACTTTTTACGAGTGTTGGTAAGCATCATCGACTACAATTTCTTAACGAGTGATTTCTGCGACTACTATTTCCAGTATCGCTCGAATTAAGTTTAATAATGGAATGAAATCGTTCAATTATACCTATCACTATGCATAACATGCTTGATACTGGCTCTGTTCCAACTATTCTTACTATTGACTCTGAGTATAGTCGGCATCAAAATTACACGATTCTACTAATAACTGAAATCCTTTGTCTTGTGCATCGCTTGTTTGTATACCATTAACCCTTCCGTGCATTTTCTACATCCAGGAATCGTACCATGTAGAATTGAGCGATTTCGCATTGTCGATATCGATTACGAATATTGATAAATATCGATATCGACATATCTATACGTATATAGATATTTTCTCTGATATCGTTAGCTCAAAAATATCAGTTTATCATATTTTCTCGGATGGCCAATGGTCATATGAAACTCATCTTAGAATTCTTTACAGTTTTAACTTTTTGCAATTTATCCCTAATAATAAGTGCAATTCTTTCAAAATTCCAAGGGCTGTATGTAGCATTAGTCAAAACTCATATTAACCATACAAATAGAGCTCAGTACAATTGTAACTTCTACCTACACAGTTTTTTCTCTTAGTCAAAACAGAACACCGTATTAACCATACACTTATACATATTGATCATAAAACCTCTTTAAAAAAGCTCAAAAGGTATTTAGTGCAAAATTCTAATTTTTTTCTTTTCAATATATAAGTTCTGCCAATATGCATGTTTTTAAACAGCGGACTGCTATGTTTTGGATTTGCCACAAAAAAGTCTTATTATAATTATGACCTAGTATTAATTAAATGTCTAAAAATGCAATCTTATTAATTAGACTCTTGTAAGAGGATGTTTGATACTGTTACGATAAGACCGTGCACTTGTGTTGAAAACAACTAAGTAATAAGCCAGAAAACATACCATATAATTTTAATACACAAAACTTGTATGTAAAAGTTATCAAAAATATTGTCATTTTCATAAAACGATTGTTTCTTCTACATTATGCTATTATACATGTCATAAGTTATAATACAATAACATTTTTAATATCTCTGATTATTTTTAATCATACTTACGTAATTAGATATGAGTCCATTCACTATTAATCGTAAATCCATTGTTCTATTCATAGCTCTTTTCTTTCTAATTACAATTTGTTTTCTATCGAGTTTTGAATATAAAATTTAATCGACTAGCTACATTTCACACTAATATGTACTATACTGATAGAATTGAGTATGTTTGAAGGAAGAAGAAGCTAGCCTTAATTATTAGATCTACAGCTAATCTTCAAGTACCTCCTTAGAATTAAATAGTTATTTTGATTGAATCTTCTTCGTTTCGGAATAGAATATATAAGGTAGGTACCTTGAATCTTAATCACTTGTCCGCTATACCCTCGGAGTAATTGCAACCATTTACAGTAGGCAGAAAATTTTAATTTTTCTTTTTCTTTAGTAACTATGTACAGTTTTACTTTCTCTTACAGCCGTAATAATAACAATAAAAACAAATTCATTCCGGCATGTCAGGTTTTGATATAAACGTTTTGCCTTAAAAAAATTTTTTTTACTTTTCTTGTATACTATTCTACGGTACTTTCCGATATCAAATTCCAACAATAATCAGCCAACATTTCACTGTTCCACTTGTCCCGATAACGGTTTTTGATAACAGAAATGTCTTGATGACTTTGAGGTCGGCGCTGAGGTGCCATTTGTACACTTTATAATTAATTTTGTCGAGAAGATGAGTCATATTTTCATAAGTTGCCTTCATACGGACTGCGTAGCCAACCGGGATGGATGGATATACGTTATCTATGTGAAGAAGGACAACTTTTAAACTCAATTTCAAAGCATCAATAAAAAGACCATTCTTCTTGGTTGCGTTGATGACCTAATGTCGGCATCAAATCATCGACATTATTGCAGAATAAAAGACCTTCTTCAGATGCAAAATACTGCGAGCTTGCAGCCCTGAAGTCTAGATCCTAGTATTTCTCCTTGAGTTTTTATTCGGATCTCGAATAAGGTCATTTAATTCTGACTGATTTACTAACTGATGTCCGTCCTTTGAAGGGAAATCGGCGAACCCAAATTTTAATGCAGCATATGCATATGCTGACTGTTGGTGGAATTAGTTGTGTTAATAAATTACGTAATCTTGGTCTTACAGAAATTTTTTGCAATAGAATACTTCATTAGTTCAATAAATATGTACATACATGCCCATTTTGAACAGTTAGAACTATAACTAATTTTACTATTAATATATCTATGTTATGGTTTTACTTACACATTTCTAATTATACATATCAGTCACAATTTTACTTGTTAATAACTAATTTTTCTTTCTCAACATCGCCATCATAAATAAGAAATTACTTATAAATATGTAATTTTTTAAACAGGCTTAAGTGTTTATTGAGCACCTCTTCAAATTATTTACTATTTACTACATAAATAAATATGTATAATAAATTATTTAGGTACCAATAGTTTCCCCAAATTAAATGCGAATTTTTAAGCAGGGAATTACTATTTAGTAAATAGACTAAACTTTAATTCTCTAAAAAATAACTGATTTAATGAACTTCTTCAGAATAAATAGATTCGCTTTAAAGCAAAGTCTTTCTTTACTAAAAACACATTCCTCACTAAAATTTGATAACATCTCATGTAGCCTGATACGTAATTTGTTCCTCCTTGACATACAGCAGACTAGAATGAAACACCTAACACTTTCATTTCTATATTAAACGACTAGATGTTCTGTTGGGTCATATCAATTTTTTCCAATGTTATTTGTAATTTACTATTCTTTAAATTAACATAAAATTTAATAGCAAAAACATGCAGCACTAAACCTTCACGTTTCCAGCCTCTCCGCAGTTTCCATGGAAGCAAGAGTATACAAATATAAAAGGAAACACGTTTGACCTTGCAACTTATTAAATATCTAATAGAATGAAATGACATTTGAATTATTAACGAGTTCGCATAGTGAAAACCTAATATGCATTTCTCCGAGTGTGTAATCTATGATATATAATTGGATAAGTTGTATGATTATAATAATCTTCCAGTTGGAGTATACATATATGCTATCAAAAGAACGTTATATCGTAGGAGTAACTTGACATAGAATACACAAACACTTTATCTAATATGACGAAATCTTAACGTGTTACATATTTATTCAGAACCGTAATACTGATAGATTTATACTTGATATATTGACAAATAATGTGTGCAACAAATCTGATGAAATAGAGTTAGACTTTTATACTGTATAATATACACTCAGAAAATTATATTGCAGAAAAGGTGAAGAATAGAACAATAAGTGTGTTGTTCTACGTACAATAAAAATTGTAGGAATTATATAGTGTTGTTACATGTACTTGATAAAATGGTAAAATGTGTCCTGCCAAATACACTAACTATTGTTAGTTTTGTACAATAAATAATCATATTAAACGGGTCGATGTCCGCAGTGGTTAGGCGGCTGACTATTGTTGTGAGAGGACGATAGGTGCAAATTCTCTGGAGGGACGGTGACAAAGTTTAATCCCGGATCGAGTTGCCAATCGCTGTTGGGAGCATAGTGATTAACAGCGCGGTTATCATAAAAGGCGATATGATGCTGTCACATAGCCATTGAACACAACATGTGTCACACAAAAACTACACCGCGAGAGTTGCAGTGAACTAGACAAGCGATACAGTTTACGGAGTCACTGCAACTAAGCACCCACCACATAATAAATAATCATAAAAAAAATAATTATGATTCTAATTACATTTCTATCTGTGTGTTTAAAAATTGAAGATGTTAATTTTCAGTTTAAATTTTTGAGGCAAATCGTTGAATGAACTAATAATTTCTTTTGGTTTGGGACGTGAAAACCTTCGACTTTTCTATTATATAACCTATTTTAGGAAAATTTCGTTGCACCTGAAGGACTTTAGCAGCATAGATAGATTAAGCTAGCTGATACTTTCTAAGTAATATTGTTTCTCTGTATTCATATATTATTATTTATAAATGTCATAGAATGCCGTCATTAAAGTTCTCAATAGTGCTATAGAAATTAGGTACCTATCTATCGTACAATTATCGAAGAAAGATGTAGGAAATAATGTAGTAAATGTAGCGTGTCAGGATAAGAACAAAATGCTGTAATAGTAGTAGTATTGCGATCACTTTATTTTTTTGTAAAATGTGTCAGTAAAAATTGCTGTATCCCAATAAATGCCCTATATAGTAGTTTCGAATTGACTCTCGTTGAGTTGAAGGAAGTGGAGGCTGTTAGAAGGACAACCAACGCAGAATGAGCAAATACATTGTATCGATATCCGCTTAACGGCCAGCCATCCTTGCTTTCAATCTCTACAAAACTTGAAGGCAGTATGCTGCTTACTGGGTGGCATGAATTCTTTATAGATGACTCCCTTAATATCGAAAAGAGAAATTAACATCATCATGATTTAAGACATTGTTATCTGCAATTTTTAGGTCTCTCGTAAAAACTCACGATTTATTCCCCGTCACAATTGAAGCTCTCCAATGTCGCCCCTGTTCCTCAATTTCCCTAACATTTCACGACAAATTGCCAAACATGGTGTTGTTTTTGTTCGTTTGTGGGGATTTTAAGGCACATACTATATCTGACTCGTCTAGAACGTTATAAATGACTATTTTCCGCTATATTTCGCCAGAGGAACTGCTCTTGATGGTCCAACAATAATCGCCCAGCGTATTAGGATTCCGTTTAATATAATACCTCTCTTGCACAGGTGAAATCTCTTGATAAGTGTTCATTGTATTCATCGCTTACTGCGCCAAGATTTTTCGAAAAGAAATTTCAGTGCTTATACAGGAATTGTATTGTTAAGGACATAATATGTTATGACATAAATGTTTATAAGGCGTTATTCCCAAAAATTGTATTTGTGGTCTTCTTGAATCAATAACGTTCAGACGAATAATTTGGTTCAAAGTTTGTGCCTCCAAAATCCATTTCTTTTTCCCTCTTACTTCCATCAGAACTTGAGCTCTCGTCATCTACTGTCACATGTTTAGACTTTGGTACGGGGAGTCTTCGCAATATGAAACTGTATCATTGCAAATTGCAAGTTATAGTACATCACTGTATGTTTTGATTTTGAAGTACTAACTTTACAGTTTGTTAAGCAGAAATAACAATCAGAGACGTGATATTTGGATTTACTCCAAATCATAGAGATAGCGTGTAGCATGTGTGTGGAAAAATTATCTACATAAAAGACGATAGAAAAAAAAACGGATTTAAATACAACTATTAGTACTCGTGAGACAAAAATCATGTTGACCAGTATAATAGTCATCTTATTTTGCAATCAAGTTTAAAGAAACCGGCTTAAACAAACATCGGGCAATAAACTTCTAACATTTGATCATTTCCACAAACTACTGTTGATTTATAATAATAGATATTTGAACATTGTTTATAAAAAGCTATAACAAAATAATTACTTTTCAAAACTGATTTAATAGTCGATTTAAACTCGTTAATTGATTTTAAGCACTAAAGCGGCCTACAGACGACACTATTGGTTATACGACTTGTCGTACTACAAGTTGAAAATAAAAACGTAAAGACAAGTCAGTAGCTGTTTTTCGTCCACACATAGACCGTCGAACCAACTACGATATTACAACAGATTGTACAGCGATCGTTTCATCTGTAGGTCGCTTTAAACCGTCGAACCAACTACTGTTGTACAATCGGATCATCTGTAGACACCTTAACCCATTCCTAGTCAAATGCTTTAAATAAACATTTTTTGCCGCGCACAACCTGCAATTCTCTTAATATTTCAGCAGCTGTTCGCCCAATTTGGCAATTTGTTGATCATGAATCTTGACATATGCAGGGTTTCTCATGGTAGCCGTTCGTTAAAAGTTTCCGTATTTAGAAAAAACTTAGAATTCTGAATTTTTGGACTCTAAGGTTAGTCAAAATTCTCTTTCATTTTTTAATACTTGCGTTTGAAAAACCGAACTTTTGTCAACTTTGAAAATGTTGTAATCGGTCATAAAATTTTAGACATCTTGTATGCGGTAAATCAATGTGGATTTCGAAAGTAACATTCTTGTGCTTTCATTTACCCCAGTAATGCTTACCACCAGTCGAAAATGGGTAAATGACGCAGTATTGAAAAAAGGGCTGTATATTTCAAAATTTTCAAAATAATCGAGATATCTAAGAAGCAAATGAACATAGGTATAGGGAAACTAACTGGAACACCATGAAATTTTCTCGGGAACCCAAAAATAATAAATCCGGTGTTACATTTCAAATAAAGAAGTTAATGGCGACTTCCGTTGTTACCAGAAATGGTACGACCTTCAGAAGAGAAGTTTTTCTAATCACGGAAACTTTTAACAAACGGCTGCCGTAAGATACCCTGTACATAAGGTTCAGTGCGCATACTAATCTTATGACAACGTTTCAGTGTTCCTAACCTATGCGTAGGTAAGGAAAAAGTTATTAAAAAGTTATTAAAAAAGTTAGATTAATTGTCGGATTTCATACTGAAATTTTTCCTTAGTTTTTACAATTTTGACAAGTAAATTTTTGGAGAATCATATATATTTCAAAATACACACCCTTATATAATGAGAAAATTAAAATAATTATAATTATGTAAGATGTAAAATATCCATGTTGTAAGGTTTACCTATACCTATACTGATAAATTATAATTATTTTGTCGTTTATTATTTCCAATTGTTGAAGTAAATGTATCTTTGCGCAATAATTGGTTTATAATAATATTCATGAATAACAAGCTCGACCTATTAATATGTATGTAACAGATATCTGGTCTATTTCTAATTCGGAATAAATTAAATTAATATTATAACAGATAAAAAAAAATTTGAGGTTGTATCAGTGTACACTGAAACATATGCTGTATTCATACACACGATCTATTTTCTGGGGTCATAGACCAAATATGGTTAGGAAATTTATACAGCAGATGTATAACGTTTATTTTTCTGTGGAAGTAACGTTACACGAAACCATCATATAGTATTTGTTTGTTTTAATGTAGATATTAACAACTGTAACGTCCACTAAAACCTGTTTCCTTTTGTACAAGCTAAATATGAAAACCAAATGTGTGTATGTAGATTAATAATCGTTAGCGCGTTATTTACTAACCGCCGTTTCATTTATAAGTATACGGCAAAATAATCTATACCTTTATTGCTTTGCGCTTGAACACATACTCTGCATATATACAAAAATAATCTTTCTAGTGTAGATATAAACTTGTCAAGAAAATATTTATCTAGTTACTGGTCAATATTAACAGATACATATTATTGTTACGAGAAGTTCAATGCAGCCCAAATTGTTGTATACAGTGAGAACTATAACATACTTTCCTACAGATAGTCTTAACAGGTCCTAACAGGTGTAGTTTAACAGGGGACCGACTTAATATCTATAACAATGTCAAACTTTCGCAAATAGAGAACCTATGTACTTTGTAATTATTCTTTAAATTTAAAGATAATCATGAGAAAAAGCCATTTCTTTTATTCTCAGACGAAAAAATATATTTTTCCACTTAGAAATCGGGGAAGAAAGAAGCACGATTACAGCGCTCTCCCAAAACGCGGCGTTTACGTGAACTACATGCGTGACGTATGATACAGTGTTTATGTCTGGTTTATGTTATCGAAATCAATGGATTGACTACTTGTGTCTTGTATTCGGACGATTTCTTTTTACTTAAAAAAAAATGGTGCACTGCCATGAGAAGAGATGTACCTTTGGCAGATAAGACTACAGGATATTATTGTTCTGATCATTTTGATGTAAGTACAAGTACCTAACCCATAAATCTCTTTTACGAGTAGTATGGTATTAAAATTAATGATATTCTACAAGTTTGTACATACGTTACAATAATATGTATTATCATGCATGTACACAAAGTACTAATTCTATGTATCAATGGTTATAATAAGATCTTATATTTGTGTTATCATATTAGTAATGTCATAACCTTATAAACTGACTTACAAGTTTTATACTATTTTCCACATCACCTTGCGTTTTGGTCACGTGACTTCCTCGGGCATTTTCAACTCAAAAAATCTCGAAAATCACAAGTCTTTGAAAAAAAATAGTTTCTGTTTCATTTACTGGCGATCTCAATCCTTTATAAAATGTTGTTGTTCCTGTTAACTTTTGAGAAATCTAGGTTGTCTATTGTCTTTACATACGATATACAAATTTGTCTACTCTGATGAAATAGAACAGAAAATGAGATATATTCTGATACCTTATGACAAAATATAGAAAAGTGATTTCTATTTCGATTTCATTATTACGGTTTAGTAACGACATTGCGTGCCAGTGTTCTATAGATATGTATAAGCAAAATTAATTCGCATTAGGCAGATTTTGTAGTATGAATACTGTGACTCTTGACAACTGTTCTCCAGATTTTGGACTGCTCAGTTTGATACGTTCATCGTTGTTTGTTATGGATGTTCTCGATAATGATCATTTGACTATTGTTAGATTTTAGGCGAAAAGAGACCACAGCGAGCCACACCTTAATTGCAGAGCAGATGAGCAACTGCAAGAATTCTTTTCTTAACTAAAAGTTTGAATTGTCGTAAGAGCGTGATATGGAGTATTGCGATAATGCAAGATCCATGAATTAGTAACTTATAATCGATTACTGCAAACGCCCTTTTTATGGTACTCTGAGAAGTGACTTAAGGCAAAGTGAATTTTGGGTGTTACATAGTACACCGATCAAAGTCCGCTGGATTAAATCTTTATTCGTTCTAACTTATGCTGCAGCACTAAATTATAGTGAATGATTCCTTGTCGATAAATTTGCATTTAACATTTTACTGACCGCGTTTCTTCTAGCCTATCGAAACGTACATGGATCTAGGAAACGCAGCCGCATTTTCGGCAAATTCATCCATAACATCGACCAGGTGACATAAATGCAAAACACATAACTGCATTATTAAATAAGCAACCAAACTACTCTTCACTGCGGCCTGAGCGATCTATTCTGATTAATTAAACTCAATATCCAGAAGTTAGGTAATAAAATAGGTTACCACTGACTGGGTAGCCATCTCTGGACTGCCGTCACTCGTAAGATGCCCAAGAGCATTTCGAGATTTCACGGATCAACTCGTAGCTAAACTTTTTAGATCAGAAATGTTATTGAAAATAATGTATGTTTATGAACTACGTAGCGATTTTAAATAACCAAGGTTCATGTCCGTAAATATCAGTGGAGTCAGCGAGAACCGCGTACCTGAAGGCGCGGACCATCCGTACCCATGACCCAATTCCGGTTTTGCTGATTTTGAATTCAATCCTACTACTGGCTTTTTTGTTTATTCATATTAATTTACATATAACATCTGCGTAAGAATTACGGGAAAGATTGAGATCTGACTAGGATTCGAGAACCGGGTAACCTACCCTACCCCAAATTTTGGCAACCGAGTACCCGGTTGTTATAAATTACGATTCCTAACACCACTAGTTGAAGTATATGTGTATTCGACCAAAAGAACTTTACAAGTATGTAACAAAATTAAAAACGCAGCACGACATTACGTACATATGCAACAGCAATTATTGTGGAAATAATGTTTGCAAACGGAATACGGTATGGAATTATACATTAATATACAAAATATAAAGTTGCGCTAATGGCATTTGCAGGCTATTCACAGTAAATTACATGACAGGCTATCGGTCCGACGGTATCTGCAAGCAAACTAAATGCAATCAAAAACATCACAACAATTATCGATTTTATTTTCTCGCAAAATATAGGAAATAGCCCTAAAATACGGATATCAAAATACGTTTAGATTGTGGTCGATTTCAATGTGTTGACAAAACTGGTTGCGGATAAACGGAGATTTGTTAGATAATTACTTTCTATTAGTATAATCAGAATCATGGGGACAAATAAAAATTCCAAGCGAATCAAAATGCACTGTTGGACAGAATTCACAAGCAAATCTCGTCCAAACGCGCAGAAATATTTACAAGATGAGCCACTACGCGAGGTAAGCAGATGTATCTCGAAAACTATGCATTTTTTACTATAAGTTCAGAACGAATGGAGATATCGAGATACTTTTTTCGATAAAATGTCATTTAAAGCTTTTTCTAAGAAAATCGTAAAAATAAGTTCCTGCTGTTGAGAGTGGCTTAGTTTATCTGTCTCAAATAAAAGAATGAACACGCTGTTCAAAGTCCTGAAAATTCTCTCTAACGAGTTCAGGATTATTCGGCTAGGTTGAATAGTAACAGAAATATTAAACTTTAAGCATTGACGGATAGATGGTTTTTCCTCTTCCTTATTATGACAGATACAAAGAAAGAAAATTATCTGGTTTTGAACTGATGATATCAAAGTTATAGATCATTCTGTAATTTTCTGATATTTTAAAGGGAATTTTAGATTTGAACATAACAGTTACACCCCCCAGCGGTAAAAACTGGAACTTGAAAACTATTTCAAGCATTTTTGACCACAAATACTTTCCAAAATGCAGCCGCTTACCGTGCTTGGCCCATTCAGTCCAAATGTAATTTTTGGTGTATACTGGCTATACCAACATATGACTTACGTCAACAAGTGTCACACATGCTGCTCTAGTGAGGATATAGATGCCTCGAGAAACGATCGCTAATATCGAAGGAATGGAAGCAGCGCGTTTTCAGAATCAGTAGTTAATATACTTTCACAGGGTAGAGTGTGTATCGAAAGCCTCAGCCGAGCAGCATTGGCAGCACATGGCGGAAGTTAACTATCTCAGGACCACACGAGTACAGCTGAGACACTCCCACATGAGCACGAAGCGTGACGATCAGACTTTGGAGCATGAACTACGTGAATTGTACAGCGGCATTTAGTAGATAGAGGACTGCGAGGACATCGGACCATCATCGAATACGGAGCAGTGTCATGATAGAATGGCCGAATCAAGATTTCTGCTAGCTGTGGAGGACGCGCAAATCTTGGCTCGGCGATGTCGAATCAAAGTGTACGTTCAATTACACGATAGTCACCGGCAGCAGGGCATAATGTTAATAGGTTTGTTAAGCAATTCAAAACCTTTAGTAACGTAAATTTTATGATGTGAAGTTGTTTTAGTATTTTCGCGAGCTTAAGGTTTATCTTGTCCAACTAATTCTTTTATAACTCTATTTCCACTAATGTTTGTAGTAGTACAGAAAACTTACCAGTATATTTGATTATAAGTATAACTAAGAAATCGCGCTTTTAGTCTGTCACTGTATGATTATTTAGAAATAAATAAGAGTACTGTAAAAGAAATAAATTGACTATATCTAGTTATATTGAAGTTTTCGTACCTGAATACATGCGTATAAAGTGGCACAAAGCATACATATATCGAAATAAATATTTATATATACTGTATTGATACCATGGCTAAATCTTCTTTTGTTTACGTTAATTATTGTTCATTTAAAACAAAAGTATTCTTATATATATTTTTAATTTAATTACTAAATTCTTCTAAAAGTAGGTATTCTGGAACATATGCACACATTAAACTGGTTTGCTTATGTTATCAACACAAACAAACAGTAATAAGCGACTGTGGGGATCTGTTATATAACTTCTCTTGGTTTTAGAAGCTTAACTAAAAAGAATTCGGTGGTTACGAGCGGAAATGATAATTAAGTGTAATCTAATGAAATAAATTCTTACGAACAGCAATAAAATATATCAGACATTGTATATTTGTCTAATACTTCTAGCGATGCTGCCTTGTTTATAATTTATCATTACAAATTTAGGTTTCAGAGTATGATTACAACAGGATGTATTAGAAAATATCTGCAATTTTCCTTTGAGAAGGGTACATTTTTAGTCCGCACTTAACTGTATGAAGAAATAAACTTTAGATTTTTTTTAACCTAAAATTTTCTTTTTAATATTAATTCTTTATTTTGCAAATAAATGCCTTACTGTTTTAATATACATAATATAAACATTGCAAGCACGTTTTTTCATTTATTTAATATAATTATTTTCATGATTTATTGAATTTTTGTAGAAACATTTTCATATAAAAATTGTAGAAACACGACTACACAAAAAATTCAATCATTGCTGGTATGGAAACTGCAGTTTATTTGCAAACCGAACAACTGACTTTAATAGCATTGAGAATTTATGTGAACTTAGCACCTCATTTTTGAAAAAACATTTTTTGATTGCACCCAAAGACTTCTAGAGTTCTTAATAAAATTCCAGAACTCGATTTTCAAAATTTTTTCAAGTAGGAAAGACATAATTTCCGAAATATTAATGGGAGAGTTTCGAACCTCAACAGTTATCACTGGAACTCTTGAGGTGCTACTCAGAACTAAACACAAATCAAAATTTCGAAATTTCTTTTTTTCTCTTAATTTCTTTGAGATATAAAAACTAGCAATAAGTTTCAAAATATCGATCTAAACTTTTCGAGTTTCAACAAGTATCGCTAGCACTTCTGAGGCGCTACCGAGAACTCCAACAAATAAAAATCACAATTCCAAAATATTTTTTCCTAAATTTTTTTGAAGTACGAAAAATCGCGAGAACTTTTAAAGTATTAAGCGGAGGACATACTGCTGCGATCGCGGTGGCGTTGGCGGTAGCGATCGCGGTGTGTTCGGGTGCCTTATCGCACCCCAACACACACAACTGCGACTACGGGATTTATTTAGTTACATAGTATACAGAAGTACGGGTCGGTGCTCGTTTCATAATGTTTCAAAGTGCTTAGTGCGTTACTGGAAGAGGAAAGTAAAGAAAGGGCCAGATGGGTAAATACTGCAACTTTCACAGAATATTAAATTAACTTATTTCTTACTGCAGAAAAAAAGTAAAATTTGGATTCACGATGTTAATCGTAAAAGGAAAGGAGAAGGAGAATTCTACACACTGTATCCTCAACTTCGAGAGAATGAAGACCAATTTTTTACATATTTCCGAATGAATATTGAATCTTCTGATGAAATACTAAACTTAATTCAGGATGATATAATGAAAGAAAATACAAATATTAGGGAACCTGTTAGAGCAGAAGAAAGACTAGCAGTAACTCTAAGGTAAATTTATTTATATATAAAATATAATACATTAACATTTATTAACATAATATTTTTTTAATTTATTGCATTCTGGGCAAAATTCTCGTACCACGAGACCACTGTGTTTTCATTGCTCACTGATTCGATCATCTGGGTACTTCCATAAGATAAATCTGATTGATTTGAGGAACTACTTGCAACCGAATTACTTACTTCGTCACTCTCTAGAGCCAACTCTTCTTCCATAATAATTTTCGCAATTTTGTATTTTATAAGGTATTGCTGTCAAGCTTTCATTTTTTTTAACAGCTGCTGAATAGCCAAGAAATACGAGATCCATATCGTCAATGTGCTGTTTTGTATCAGCATTTCTTTTTTCTAAATGTGATATTACCATATCAACTGATGATTTTTGGGGTTCGTGAGATTTTTGTTTTTTTCTGTCCACTATTCGCATGAAAACGTTCCTCCGATGTAGTAGATTGCGATTCGTTAATATTGACAGTTTTTTCCGTTGCGGTATTTTGCGAAATAGGACCTTCAGTTTCTGGATTAGCAACATTTGACTCTGTTGCCGCAAATGTTAAAAATGGCTTGAAATATTCCATATGTTCAGGCCAAGTTTTATAGCGCGAAATAAATATAGCTGCTTGTCATGTGTGTGTTTTCTCGCATCGTATATGTTTTGCATAACAATTTCTTAAATTCTTCCACCGTTTCTTTAATTCACCTACAAAGCAACTACTACTTACTCATACATGTATATCTTATTTATTGTTGCAGATTTTTAGCAACAGGAGCTTCTTACAAAACGATTGGATACAGTTTTCGACTGAGATTTAGTACAATAGCGTTGATTGTTGATGCAGTGTCTACAGCTATTTTGAATAAACTACAACCTATCTATATGCCAGAACCAACAAAAGAACTATGGGAAGAATCAATCAAAGAATTTCAAGATGTTTGGCAATTTCCTAATTGTCTTGGCAGCATAGACGGGAAACATGTGACTATTCAGTGCCCATATAATAGTGGATCAAACTATTTTTCTTATTTAAAGAAATTTTCGTTGATTTTGCTGGCGGTTGTTGATCCACATTATAAATTTATTTGTATTGATGTAGGTGGCTACGGCAAAAATAGCGACGGGGGCATTTTTGAGGAATCAAATATGAGCAAAAGATTTGCCAATAGTTCCCTCAAATAAACCATTGTCTGGTGGTAATGAAGACGTTCCTTGCGTATTAATTGGAGATGAAGCATTTGCACTTACTTCATATTTAGTGAGACCCTTCCCCTATAGACAATCCCGTTATGATAAAGGGAATGAAAAATACAATACCATCTATGTCGTGCAAGGCGTGTTGTAGAAAACGTATTTGGATAGTTAGCACACAAATTTAGAGTTATCTTTCGGTCTTTGGAAGTTGGTGTACCAACCGCTATATTTATTACTAAAGCTGCTTGTGTATTACACAATATGTTGTAGAAAATTGAGCAATCATTTGAGCATTTACTGGAACATAACAATACTCCAATTCTAACGTTTGATAATATTTCTCACGATGCAAGAAGAGCTACTAACTATGCATTTAATATTAGAGAAAAATTTGTTAACTATTATAAATATAGAACAAAAACCATTTAAAAACACTTACCTGTACTTTTCTTAGGCATAGTTCCTGCAATAGTATCCTAGACTTTGTTCTTTTTACGTACATCTTTATATTCAGGGTCAGATAAATTGTATATTTTGTTTTTTTATTTCTTCAATAAGCACTTCTATAAAGTTGCTGTCTTCCATAATTTCTTATTGCGATCCACGATCAGTCGCTACATACAGCGTTTGATCGCCACCGCAACACTAACGAGCGACTGATCGTTGCAATATCGCGAACTGATCGCTGTTGGTGTGTGTAGCCGCATACGTTTTATACGCTACGTGTGATCGTCACCGCGATCGCTACCGCCAACGCCACCGCGATCGCAGCAGTATGTCCTCCGCTTTTTAATCTGAGCCTGTGTGCTACCGGGAACTCCAATAAAAAAAATCATAATTCTTCTTTTTTCTCTCAATTTTTTTGAGATATGAAAACTCGCAATAAGTTTCAAAATATTGATCTAAAGTTTTCCAGTTTCAACAAGTACCGTTAGAACTCTTGAGATGCTGTCTGGGAACTCTAACAAAAAATCAAAATTCCGAAATTTTATTTTTCTTTAATTTTTTTGAAGTATGGAAAAGCAAAACGATAAATTTATGAATTTTTTATTTATTTGTTGAAGTTCCGGGTAGCACTTCAAGACTTCCACACAACCTCACACGAACTATAAATATGACCCCTAATGATACTTGTTGAGGCGCGAAAGGCTCGCGTGCGCACGATCTGTAACGCGAGTCGCACGCGATTTTTCGCCTCTATTTCGTAAAGTAAAAAATTCATGATTTTGACACCATTGCAGATAATCACTTGAAATTTTGGATTTTCATACTCTTTCTTTTAGTGACAAATTTAATTCAACTCTCGCCACAAAGAGAGGTGAATTTTTCCATGCCAACTTCAATGCTTGTAACTTTGTTCATAATTAACTTATTAGAGAAATACTCCACAGTTAAACTTTTCTTGTCGTTAATGACCTATTTGTGACAAAAGAAATCTTCTATTTGTAAAAAAGCGATTTTTTACCTGTATGTAGACTTTCGTGAGTAACTGTATACATATGTATATGTACATACGTCAGTCACAAACATGTTGAATTTGAATTTAGAGTACTATTGCGGACAACATATTGGTTTTCACACATTTCTTGAATGAAGATTCAAGTTCTGGAGTTGAAATTATAAAACCTCTTCATGAAGTCGCAATACACCTCGCATTACTCTAACTTGTTCCAGTTTGTTTAGTTTCCGAGAGAAAACAAGCGAGCTAAAATGTTATCTGCAACCATAATCTAGCGACTTAATTGCCTTGTTTCTTTGTAGGCCAATTGTGTACTTTGCTGGTATAGGTCTTTATCTTTTTATAAAAAAATCTGCTGTTACACACAAAGTCGCAGAATTTTTATTATTCTAAACTTCTGGAATTGGTTTTTAGCTGAGTATGAGTGTACTTCAACTCTTCTACAGTTATCTGAACATTTACTCGTTAAAGTTTGATAGAATTTCCGCTTAAATGTTGTGATTACATAATTCTGTATCGTTAATTTACTCATTACAATAAAGTTAATCACTTTATCGGTCTACTGCGACATTGCTTTTACTTGTTATTTTATAATTAAATAATATAAGATTGCCTTTCAATTGTGTAGAAACTAGAACCAAAAGTAGTTAATAAAAATTCTAATAAATTGTTTCAAGTTTCTTAGTTGATAAAAATTTTGACGGAATATTTGGTAATTGCCTCGAATCCTTTACATGTACATTTTGTACGAAGGTACCAATTACCGCTCGAGATTATCTAAAATGTATTGAAATTAGACCAATTTCTTATCTTCAAATTGACAGTGTAACTTTCATCTTAAAATAAGAAGTAAGTGTATTTAGTTTCAACTATTTGTGTAACCTTCATTATGGTTAGTGTATATCAATTTCAAATGTTAATGAGAAAGATCTGCTTGGATAAGTTTTCATGTACGGTTACGTAATTATCCTAAGAATAAACGAGATAATCAGAACGAAGCTTAAGCCTAGCACGCTTTGAGGTCGAAAGCGAATATGACACTAAAAAATGTGTGTAGACTGTTGATGAACCCATGTGCGTTAAAAGAAGGATCCTACATTGTATATGTAACAGGTGCTTGTCTATGCGTGTGTGTAATAACATAATTGTTATTCATAAACTTCGTCGTCATGACAAACACAGATGGCAAAGTACTGTACTAACGTCGCCCCATATCTGAAAGAGGAATATATAAATACATATGTAGGAGATAAGTCAATAATCGGGAAAACATACAACGGTACTAACCCTTTAAACACGCAATATCCGCCTGGAACAAGGAGAAACAGTCAAATAAGTAAATCTCTATCCTTTTCTTTTATTTGAATAAGTTTTCTGAGGAAAATATTCGTAGCCACTTTTTGGCAAAAAACAAGATGTACAATACTATTTTTGACTATATTATCAAAGATTAACTATATGTAGATATGAAATGCATATACTTATTTGAAAATACATTTGCAGTTTTATCAGAAAAACATCGGATAGTTAGTAATTATGTTTTTTCTGACAGTTCGTGTTGTTTTGCGAAAAATGATGACATAAATAAATAAACATAAACTTGCAAGACATACACAAATTGCATATAAAATATTTAAACCCAAAAAATATAGAAAACATAGGTAATAACAATTTCGATATAGTTTTTATTTTTAATATTTCGTTGATAAGCCATTTTTATTTAAGACACTTTTTAATTTGTCTGGCATAGAAGTAGTTATTATGCACTTTCTAATGACATTTCATTCCAACGCTACTGAAAGCATTGTTTCAACTCTCTTATTTGAAATATTTACGTTTCTTAATCTTAGAGCTAATGTATCTATGTCAAAAGTTTTGTATAGGACTCATATTCGGCCTTTAAAGGGAATATGGAATTACATTAGCTGTTCTATGCAGCAACCATCCCTTAAGCATGCGTCGTGAGGTGTGTTTAGGGTCTTTGTTGTGTAAAAAACGCAGTCGTTTTTTGTTATTTACAAGTTTGTTTTAAGTTTTCTATACTTGTTGGAATTTCTTGTTAACAATTTTTCAAATATGTATGTAGTTTTTGACATTTAAAATTCCTTGCATAAAATATAACTAACCGATATCATTATACACATGATGTACTATCAACCTATAACATGACCACCCTCATGCTTCACAGTCAGCGTTAAATTTTGCTTGTGTAATTCTGTTCTGGGTTTTTGCCAAATCATTTAACATCCAACCGATCTGAAAATATTAACCTTAATATTAAACTTAAAAACCTAGCCCAAGTTCCAGAGGATTATGTTTAAAAGAATTCGCATACTGTACTCGTTTTGTTGTATTAGTCTCGCTAATAAGAAGTAATTCAGTTAGAAGTACTTTTTCAAAAATAAAACCAAATTTTAAAAATAATTTTATTAAGTAATCTTTATCATCACACTAAAGAATCATTTTTACATTTATTTTTTTAAGATTATTTTTCTCAGTTGGCTTCAACTGTAACCATTTAGAGATTCCAATTTTCGATGACGCGTTCCAGCATTTCGTGAGGTATTTGGTGAATAGTACCAGTAATTTTAGCTTCCAATTCGTCAAGCGCTGAATTATTCATTTTTCATTGTGTCTGCATGTACAATTATGCAAATACTTACATAATTGACCCACTGTATACCTACAATGGCCACTCGCTACAGTAGCTCAATGTTGAAAGCATTTTAAGAAGTTCGCAAGTCAACGCCTTTGGTTAAAATGCAAGCTGTCTTAGAAAAACGTTCAACGCTATAGTGGTGTTAGCAAAATTCCGATTTCAAAAATTTCAGAATCAAATTTTTTTTAAATAGTACCACAAACGGGTCGGTGTCCATTGTTGTGAGAGATCGCTGCAAGTCGGAGTACATTTTTCTCGGAAAATTGTATAATTGTATCCCAATATAATACCATTCCCTATGGGAAGCAGATTGATTAACGGTATTATTAACGACGAGGTAATCCTTTAACATAACCACTGAACACATTTACACACATAGCAGAAGCTGCAATGGTAGTCAGGCAAGCAACACAGCTTAAGAAGCCAACGCAACTGGTACCGATCACAGAGAAAAAACAGTTTTTCCGAATAACAATTTTGTTGTTTTTTGCACTGACTTCTGTTTAGTAGTATTTTAAATTCATTTTGTCGAAAATTTTTATTATGACCAAGGTGTTGAAAGGTACTATATAGTTTAGTAGAAACACAGAAGGCCGAACGTATAATAAATACCGGTGAAACGGAGATGAGGCTTATATCTAAAATCGACACGACTGATGAGACCTCCGTTCCTTTCTGTGAGGTTCTTACGCGATAACACAGTACAGAGTGGGTGTACGAAGAAGAGCCAATGCAGACGACTGTGAAAAAACGTATGAAAAAGTTATGTAGGCTGTTTTCTTTAGAAATACTAAACTTGTGAAAGCTAGCTTTGTTTTGGTTCAGAATTCAGAATGGTTCTAGAGTTGTTGCGCACGCGCATTTACAGTTTAGCGGTTTGGTTATTTAAGAACGCGAACCGAATTTTTAGTCCGATGTTTTGGTTACTGACAGAATCGATTCAGAATGATTCTGGAACCGTTCAACAGTTCTTGCACTTCCATGAGTACCGATTCTGAATTATTAGTTCGAAATTACGTCATCGGTGCATGTGTTCAGAAATTCGAGTTATTTCGATACGTTCGTCATCAATGACATTGATATTTACGTTGTCTTTTAAGGTTTGAGATTTTTTCCGTTTGTATTTGATTTTTTTTTTTTTTTGTTAATTACTGTCCTGGGAATAAAATTTATGGAAAGTGAGTGGTATTCTAAGACAGAGACAGGATTTGAAAAATTTAGCGCAGAACATTCGCTATTGATATTTTGTTGGTTTGTATTTTAGTCTGTATCTAAAAGATGGCAGTAACAGGCTCCTAAAATGTGTTTTGGTTATTAAAAGTTCAGAACCATTCTGGAATTATAATGTTGTGCGCTTACGTTCTGCGCAGTTCTGTTACTAATTCTGAATTCCGAACCAAAACAAAGCTGCTGTTAACTTAGAAAGGCAAAACACTGTTACAGCCACCTGCGACACCCACACTGTCAAATTAACGGCTTAGTGATACACTATTGCAATTTTTTGGTAAAAAACAAGGTAATCCAACGCGTCGAACCGAATTACACAAACTAAACTGCAATTGACAGATAAAATAATGCACTATTTAATAAACAACCATTTGTTTTGCAAGGGCAACTAGATTTTTCAATTCTCAATAATTGTAGCTTATCACTTGTACTTGTGATTGAAAGTCGTGTCTTAAAAATATGCGATCTAACCTATAGGAAACATATTTCAGAGAGCGTTTTTAAGTTTTGTTATGTTTATACTATATTTAAAAGTACAAAGTTCTTGGATTGCAAGGCGTTGGATATATTGATACAGTTAGAGTATGTACACTCTTTTGGCTTGTTATAACAGCAACTAATTATTAAAATCCAATGATCTAATACAAAGTTATGACGCTTTTTTAAGGTCTTTATGTCACTTGTCCAAACCTAGTGGATTAATAATAAGTGAATTAAGTAATTTATTAACAAAGCAAATAATTTTTGTTACTAACGTATTTCCAAACTAATCTTATTTGTCCACTAACGCTAAACAGAATAATGCGTAATAGAAGTATAAAAAGAACAAGTAAATGATGTGGATAATCTAAAAAGTTATTGCAAAAAAAAAACATTAAACTGATAAAATATAATTTTCTCGTTACTTTACGCAAGTTATTTATTTTATTAATTATTCACAGTAAACATTATCGTAGCAAGAATTGTCTGCAAGACCTTAACACACTGCAGCTTAACGGAAATGTAGGTTTTCCTGCGATGTTAGGGTACGAAGATATTGTTGCTCCAGTTGACGACTCGTTCAATACTGGTATTTCAATGCAGCTTTCGCGTCTGTTTTCAGTTGCACGGAGCTCTTATGTCGGATACAACTGTAACCGTGCGGTCTTACAACTTATCATAAGTTACGATAAGACCACAGCCGAATTCGAAAGAAACGAACGCATCGATTACAGTAGTAGTACAGTAGTACACAATATATTATATACAGAATTGTTCCACTTTATATGAATCTGTCTATTTCAACTAAAATATATTTGTATTTAAAATTTAGTGTAGGTACATTTTTTGACAAAAACAATACTATATATAAAATACATACTTACAACCCTATATGTACATAAGATACATATTAAATTATTTTATCTACTGATGATTTAAAGATATACACTGTCACTATATAGTAGTATGGACGATTATGTAAAATTGTATAAAAAAATAGATATCGATAACTGCTATGCGATAAATAAAGTCAGAAGATATATTGCTGTTGTATTTTATGCTAAATCTAAAGGTGGGTTCACATTTGAACATTTCGCCCGATCGAACAGAACAAGCCGGGTGCGCAATAACAAACACAACGAGCAAAACTTCGGTTTATTCGAACGTTCTATTTGCTGTCTTTCCGGCATCGCCACTTTATTTTGTTTGCTGTAGTAAATCAATATATCAATTTAGAATGCCTGGCGAAATTTATATTCCAGCAGTGGACACGGCAGACTTAGTTGTGGCTGCAAGCCCTTTTATCATGATATGCAAGTTATTAAACAATAAAAAGGAAACCCCAAGGAAAGTCTGGATAAGAAAATTATATAGGAATTGTTCAAATAGCATCTTACAATACAATTATAATAATGTATGTTAATTACATATTTAAATCAAACAGAAACACAACCGGACCGAACAACTGCTGAGTGTCATCGCAACATCGCGAACTGGAGCAAATCCCGTCGAAACTGATCATGACAAAGGAGAGTGTTCAGTAGGGGTAACATTGATCAGTTTTGTGTCTCAATTTCCAGGGAGTCGTGGGACAACGTACTTAGTACTTTTAATGCTAGTGATAAGTTTGATACTTTTCATAGTAAATTCTTGAAGCATTTTTGTAATTACTTTCCGCTTCGTAAAACGAATAAGGCTAAAAAGCTGTGGCATGCTTCTAAGGAAATTTTAAGCTCGCGCAATAATGTTAGTTTATTGCAAACAATATCTCAATATCGGCCAGAATTTAAACCCCTGTGTGCGCATTACCAAAACATGCACAAAACTCTTTTGGAAAGTACCAAAAGAGACTATTATCATAACAGAATTTCTCAAGCCCCTAATAAGAACAGGGAAATGTGGAGCGTTGTTATTGAACAGTTAGGCAAGGTTGCAAACAATAAATTACCAGACAATGAAAATTTACTAGATATTGCAAATGGTTTCAATGACTACTGTGCCCATTTGCAACATAAACCTACGAATGCCAATAATAAACACCCATTTACAATTCCAATGACTGATAGTTCAATTTTTTGGCATCCGGTTACTGAGGATAAATTGATATCCGCGGTAAATGCTTTTAAAAATACTAGATGTTCGGGTATTGATAGTATCCCTATGCATTTAGTTAAATCATGTATTCATAACATCGTGCAACCTCTTTGCGATATAATAAACAGCTCATTTACGCAAGGTGTTTTTCCTGAACAATTAAAGATTGCCTTAGTAAAACCTAATATATAAGAAAGGTGATTCCGGTGATTACGGAAACTATAGGCCAATTAGTCTTTTGAACAATTTTGCCAAAATATTTGAGTATTTAGTATTTGTAAGACTAACTAAATTTTTCACTAAGTCCAACATCTTCAATAAATTCCAACACGGTTTTACCAAAAACAAATCGCCTGAAACAGCTATATTTGAATATACAGAGAAAATACTATCAGTGCTCGAGAATAGGGAACTAGCATGCGGTTTATTTCTCGACCTAAGTAAAAGCATTTGACAGCGTTGATCATCAAATATTAATTGCGAAACTGGAGCAATACGGAATTAGAGGCATAGCAAACAACTTTTTGAGGTCCTATCTTGCTAACAGGAAGCAGATAGTGGCGCTAAGCAGGAATGGAGAGACTCTGTACTCCAAGTTCACTACAGTGGAGAGGGGTATACCTCAGGGAGTATATTAGGCCCACTACTTTTTAACATCTTTGTAAATGATATATACAAAGTAGCAGAACAAACGAACCACGTAATAATTAACTACGCTGATGACACCAATCTCTATCTGTAGGCATGATCTTTAGGAGTTCGGCATCGGGTACTACTCCTGTGTCTATGAATTTGCATAGTCATACTTTCGGTATAACAAAAGCGACTAGATTTCTGGGATGTATATTGATTACAGTTAAAATGGATTTCGCATATTAACAATCTGTGTTTGAAACTTAGTACTGCATGCTTTGGTCTTCTCAATTTGAATAAACTTTTGGACATTCCCGACTTGAAAACTGTGTACTACACTGTCTTTTATTCTCGTGTTAGATACGGAATAATGTTTTGGGGTCAATCACCCGAGATAAATAAAATATTTTTGTTGCAGAAAAACGCAATCCGTATAATACTAAATATGAGAAAACTAGACAGCTGTCGCGGATCATTTAAAAATAATAACTTCTTAACTGTATATGGAATGTACATATTTGAATCCATAATGTTTATGCATAAACATATAAACTACTTCAACAATAGCCATTTCTGCCATGACTACGATACTAGACTAAAAGCAGTTAATTACCGGTTACTGAAAAAGGTCTTTATTACTCTTGTATTAAATGATACAATTATTTGCCCTTGAGTATAAGAAACTACGATAATACTAGTTTTAAATATGATCTCAAAAGACACCTTACTAACATAGAACCGTATTCTTTGGAATATATATATTATACCAACATCTAAGTGTATGACATCTTGTTTCTTGACTTGTTTCTGTTTATACATTATGTTACTTTTGCATGTATGTATATTTTGAAATAAACGTATTATTATTATTATTATTATTCGGCGAACACGTATTTCTTTTGAGCAATTCCATTTTACCGACAAGACTCGGAAATCATTCGGCGCGTTTCGTTCGGCTCGGAGAAACTTCTACACTAGCCAGAGACAACCGAGACGCGCAACTCCGTTATAATTTTTACTCCCGATCACTGAGTTAGTGCACTGTAAAAGAAAAGGCCCCGAGTAGGTGGCGCAACGATACCGTACGCGCGAATTTTCTAATCTGTCCTATTCTATTATATTAGCATAACTAAATTTGTTCGTATACCAGATATTGAATAATATCATAAAAAAATCAGGTTCTTCATTAAAATAAAACCTGATGATGATATTCAATATCGGGTATTCGAAAAATAAAAACAATTTCATAGTTTCTTATTCGTATCTTCATATCATTAGACACATGAATCTGGGCAGCGTGATTGTTATAATAAAAAACAAAAGCATATTCTTAATACATCTGTTTATTAGAAATATATTTGAAATAAAAGCATCTTGCAGTAACAGTGATATATGGTAGCTACTTACATAAAAAATTGATATAATTACTTACGTCATTGGAAAGATGTATGCATTTTTCCTAGCAATGATAAACTTTCACTTAAAATGAGTCAAAGTTACACAAAGACCATAGACAAAGTTTAAAGTAATTTAGTTTCTAATATTATATATCAATACGATACAACATATAAAGAGAATATCAATCAGAGCTGTGCGCATTGTATACAAAAAGTACTTGCGTTACATTTGAAATTGCTTTTTGCACAGCTCTGGTACCAGTACCAGTATACACTTTTATACAGTTCTAATATAAGTAAACGAAAGCACGAAGCATTAACAATTTATCATCTTTAAAACCACAAACGAGACAAAATGACCAGAATTAATAATTCGGATAAAATTTCTTATGTTCTTTCACGTCTCGGTTGTCTCTGCGCTAGGCAAATTCGGGTCATTCGCATTATATTTTCTGTTCGTTCGGGGAAAAATGTTCAAATGTGGACCCATCTTTGCATGCTCAATAGATGTTGAAGTTGTTTACACATCTTGCTGGATAGAGTGCTACAAGAAATGATTTAAATGTTAAACATAGTTAGTCTTTGTTAAATAAAATGTCGGCTCATCATAAATGCATTTGTGATGCATTTTTCATATCATAGAAATATTGGGCAAATATATCCGCTATTTGTTATACTTCAAATACCCAATCATACTCGTATACCTTACTTGTTTCAATTCAAATACATGCCAGGAAGAAATACCTATATACAAAAAAAATTATAATTGTTAAAAAAATGTATATTTGTTAAATTAATATGTAGTACTTCTCCTTATTCGTTTCTCTCTCGCTCTTGCGATAACTTTTACCGAATTCGAGATTAGTTTCCTGATCATCAAAGTATGATAAAAGAATGCGAACAAAGCAAACACTATTACAATACACGTAAACATGAAATTTTATCCTGCTAAACCTTTTGCATTTGATATGGATAAAATACGATTGAGATTACTTTGGCATATTTAATAAACATTGTGTAGCCACAACCTACAAGAAGCCAATTTGATAATTATCAACCTGTAATGCAGCAAACCTACGAATAATTTATTTGTGCCTTTACTTCCAACCGTTGGAGTCACCTGCAGGTATGTCTGTGAAGAGATCAAATATCATTTTGCTTTGTTAATGTATTTTTTCGTTAGAATGTCAAATGAATTATATTATTCCGCTAAAAAAAGCAAAAGAGGTACTCCGCCTTTAAATTAACGTGTAGCTACTTTCAGAAATGTCAAAACAAACAACAAGTGGTTGCATATATTACTAAGTAAGGCTGTATTAAGCGATTAAGAGTCCGCTATACCAGCTGATCAACTTTTCTAAGACAGAGACAATAAAGTTCTATAAGGATAAAAGATAATCGGAAGTATTTTGCACGACATACGTTTTAGCAACGTTCTCTTTTACTTAATATCGTGCGGTAGTAACGTACGTCTAGATTAAAATGTTATGTTAGTATTTAAAGTTGTCTATCTGCAAGTTTATTTGTAGGTAAAGTGGATCTGGCAACTATGTACTAATTTTATATAGTATCGTAATAAGTGCATGTTATTTCATAATTATTTTTGTATGTGTAATGAATTTAGTCGAAGTCTGAAATTGTAAAATACTCATTATGAAATTAAATAAAAGTACATCTGTCAAACTTCATAAAGAAATCTTTACAACAACATAACTGATTATGTTTTAATATCTGTAATTATTTGTAATATCAAATACACACCCGGTGTCTTGCCTTTGTTATGCTCGATATACTGCTTATAAAAAAAACTTCCAACGGTTGATAATAACTACACAAGGTCGGCAAAGTTTTGAATTTTTAGTACCAAAAATGTAACGTTTTACTATTATTCTGCTGTAAGCAGTAAATTATTATAATTTTGAACGTTTACTCCAAATTATCTGTCTAATAAATTAAATAACTGAAGAAATATGTTAATTTCATTACATTACAAAAAAAAAATCGAATTTTCATTTGCGATTTAAAGATATTGCTTTGAATAAATGAAATACTCCACTATGATCCACCAATGTTAACACACATTATTTATATCTATTTCAGTAGAGTAGGAAAAAATATTCTAGAAAAAACTGAAATGTTGAGAAAAAAATGTATACAATAACTATCATATATATTTGTATACATATTCACGTTAATCCTGTTACTTAGGGAATAGACATAAAATAAGAAAGCAAGACAATTTGGAAATTACTATATTGTGAAATACAGAAAGAAACATATATATCAGAAAATATATCATAATTAAATGGAAAAGCAACTACAAGTATATACGCTTTCGAATCAACAAAGTTGCATTGTAATAATACTATAATTTTCTTTTACCTGCCCATTCACGGTAACTGTTATCTCCTCACCTCTATATGCTATATTCAAGACATTTAGTTTATATAAAATAAACAATTAATAATTAACGATTTGTTAAAAAATACTACAAAATATAAACGATTATCTTTTTTATATTCCTGACGTTTCAAAATTGCCACTTAAATATTTCATAATTTTTATTGTCTATACTATTATTGCCAACTGAAAATCCTTAGGGAAATGTCAAAGCACTCGTAAACATAACCTAGAAATAGCACTTTTTAGATCATTTTTAGGTATCTTAGACTGATCTCCGCAAAAAAGGGGCACCGTGTTGAACTCAGTAAAACATCTACTTTCCATTAAATTACATATGAATAAGTACTCAATTCGGTGGTCTACATACGGAAGTCTGAAGAATACAAGCTTGTGTAATGCTTATACTTTTATCATTTTAACCTAACCAGTTCTAGTGGAATAGTAAATAAAATTATTGTCGCTAACAGTACGTATTTAAAATAATTTTAATTAAAAACGGCAACGGCAATAAGTTCAACAACTTGTATTCCCTGATTTGAATCCAACAAAGATACTTCCATTACTACACAAGACACTATAGGTATACATCTGCATCAATCCGCATACAAACGTGGTGTAAATATGGATCGTATGCGATTTCCAATTTTTATATATTATTTGATTATTATTGACAATTCATCGTTGCGGTGTCTAGGCCACTCAGTAAACACTGACTTGCGGTGTTGCCATGTAAATCAGTACTTCATTTTCATATATTTTTCCGGCAGAGTCCGCCACATTATGGGTGCTGTAATTTTAATTTTTACTTCACGTTTTTCTCTTTTGTTTGTTTTTAAACTTCTCTCAAATTTAGCCAAGCCATACAGAATTAATTAATAAATTTTTCTACAAAGCGTTTTTTTAGTTTTTCTGCAAATACCTCTTTCACTTTTTAATTATTGCATTATATCAAAAAATCGTTCTGTACCTCTATTTTATAAATGTTAATTAATGTATAAAAAAAATAAAATTAATTAAATTTCGTATTTCTTTCAAGTAATTTGTGAAATAAAATTGGTCAAAACTAGGCAACCTGCCACACGCCATAGCGGACTCTTAACTTTTTAGCAGCAAAACTATTACTACTCGATTGTTGCTAGCGGACTTTCATCTCTTTTTTTTTATTGGAGCAGCTAATAAAGCTGTACTAAATATATAATACATACAGTGAAAGCTCTCATAAACGGACACTCACGGTTGCAGTGTTTTCGTCCGGCTATGGGAGATGTCCGTTTATGGGATAGCTCAGAGAAAAATCTTTATTTGATGTACATTTTTAAGATAACGAAACAAACAGTAATTCCGTAAATTCAATTACAATAAATAGCTTTTATAAAAACATCAAATTGCTACAACCCTTCAGGCATGTCTCGCGTCATCCATGCCTTTCTATTGGAGTTCCAATTTGCTGGTAGGTCTTTAACTAAAAGATTTTGAATGCTCGAGTACGATGAGCTATTTCTTTTACCTTGACCTTTACTATAGGTTCAGAAATGGGTAGGTATATTCTGGCTTCTAGCCTTTGCAAACCAATCAAAGTAACTTTTCTTTCTCCACCGTGTTGATTATTTCAATTTTTTTGTTCAACAAAAGCATATTTTTGTGCAAAAAGGGGAATCACCAAATTCATTGTCGTTTAAGACATGCACTAGGCATACGACTATGTAAAAACGGGAACACGGGATTTATCACGATTCTTTTTTGGGTATTGCATATTTAGAAAGTGTTTTGTGTCGGCTTATGAGAGATGTTCTGCACGAAATGTATATATTATATAGTAGAAGTATAGTGTCCGCGTCCGTCTGTTGGAGCGTCCACTTATCGGATAGTAATTTGTACTAAAAACGTACTCTAACGCTTGTGTATAGAAAAATTGTCCGGTTAGGTATCCACGAGTGGAGCTTTCACTGTATGTTAACATTGTCCTGTAGTTTAGTTCGAAGTGAGGTTGAATATTGAATATGCTCAACAATAATATGGTATTCATATTAGACCTATCAACAACTTTCCATGAAAAGAATCTAAAAACGCTACTTGTAATATCTTTCGTGTAGACAAGATGGCATTTATCTATCTAGAAGTTCTGACTATAGCGCTTTACTTTCGAGACACGAATTTCAATCACAATCAAATCGCCATGACGAGCATGGTTTCTATGAGCCTCTGTTTTGCAATTACATTGTACTTGTATTTTGTATATAGATCGCGATTGTTAATTACATATCGCATTCTTCGTACCATACTTCGCATACAAGAATTCATATTTCCTTGATCATCATTATGCCATACATCCACTACTAGCAGTATTGCTTTAATAAGACTCTGTTTTTCATATACTTGACTTGCATGAAGATGTCTCCAATTGGAATACGGAGTTCAAGTTTGAAATGTGGCAAGAAAACATCTCTCATTACCTTCAAATAGATTCTATAAAACATAGCGACCCGGGACCTTTGCCGCTAATAACACCCCAAACCATTACTTGTGGTATATGGTTTATTGTTCTTTGAACATAGAATTCATGAAATTGTTCATTTAGTCTCCTTACAAAATGCGGCCTTTCCAGCAGCACTTGTAAGGTACTCTCGTCAAAACCTGTTAAGTTTCCGTAGAAATAGAATCAGTAATAAACAATTATAATAATTAATAAATATAAATGTTCACCTGTTTCCAATCCTCCACTATAAAATGCAGATGCTCTATCGCAAACGTTGAGCGACTTTCATTTTTTGAGTAAGACGTGGCTTTTTTAGTGGTCGTCGTCCGATGATTCCATACAACCGGCTGATCGTCATTGTCGAAATGGTTATCGCTTTGTCATCCAGATTTTCTTTGATTCTTGTGAGTGTTACAGTTCTATTATGTAATGCCTGGTGGACAATTTTCCGGTGTGCTCGCGCAGAAGTTTTTCTTGTTCGTCCACATTTTCCTCTCCTTGGAGTAGAGGTACTAGCGCCTTGATTAATTTTTGCCAGTATACGCCGCACAGAACTTCACGATACATTTCGTAAGCGAGCTATCTCTCTTATAGAACGCTTGCGGGACTCTAAAAGAGCCTGTATAGAAGCTCTTTTAGACTCCGATGCAATTAACAGAAGAAATTTACTCGAAATTTTACTTCACTGTATATGTTATAACAAAAACCTCTTTGCCTCCGACCACTTCATAACTGTATTGAATGTTACAGAGATAAGCAAGGTGTCCCAAGTAATATGAACAGGGACTGTAATTTTTGCTACTTCAAACATATACTATAATAGATAATAGAGATAGGAATAAGGTTAGCTTCTGCTATACCTTGACGAAAGACCTTGTGTTTTCCTCCGACAATAATATATCTTATTTTATACAATTTTTTTTTTTTGTATGACTGTTTTTGTTGGTTGGAAATAAACTTTCTTTATTATTATTATTATTATATTGTAGTAATACTAAAGTTTTAATTCCAAAGAAGAACGCGCTTTTTATCTGTGCGTAGCTTCAATTTTCTATCTTTATTAATAAATATTAAAATTGATGCTATTGATCTATTATCATAGCCACAGTTTTTTATTTAGAAAATTTACAGCAGCAAGTAGTTTTCATCATTATATTTGCCAAGTACAAATAATGTTTTAGAAAAATCATCAGTTGTATATCTATCTAAGAATTATAACCGGAATTGTATGTAGATGCTGTATCAACTGCAAATTTTAATTAATAACATAACATGTGTATTTATAGTACAAATACAATATCAGTTATTTTGACATTCAAGAATTACTGAGATTTTAAATGCATTAAAAAGGCGTATTTTTCGGACTTTCATCAGAAAATTGCTAATAACTCAAAAACCGTGAAATATAGAAGCTAATATGTTTAATAATCAATTAGAGAGAATACTAAGTGTATTAAAAATATAACAATATATAGGGGGTTCCATTTAAAAAAAGTGACTTTCATCGATGTGAACTTGATTGGAATGAACGTTAATTTTACATGCCAAATATGAGGTGTTTAGCTGCAATGCCTTCAGAAATACAGAATTTTGAACATAACGTTGCAATTGGCCCTATATTTGAAAAAATTGAATAACTCAAAAACGGCTGATTTTTGACATGGGGTGTCTTAGTAAGTTTAGATGCAGAATTGTATGCTATTTAAATTAAGAAAGTTGACGTCAACTTCCGGTAAACCGGAAGTGGTACAATGGCGCAAATAATTTAGCTGATGTGTCCAGGTGATATCAGTTATAACTACAAGTTTTCAGAAATATTGAATTTCAAGAACATCAAAAAGTTCTAACGAACCAGTTCTGTGAATGATCCTGTATATCACATGATATTTTATTCGGATTATTTTTTTATTCGGTAATATTTTCCCAAACATTACGGAACTTTATTTCTATAATGGCACGGAGCGCAAATTAAAAAAAAATGTGCCGATCAAGTATATGTTTTTAACGCTTTGTTCCGTGAAAAATGTCCGGGCCTAAAACGAAATTTGAATTCAAGGTATTTCAAATATCAATAAAAAAAATGTTTTATTGACAAATTTAAAATGGAACGATTTTCAGAGAACAAGAGGTAGTAGATTTCTTTAGGAATAACCTTGAATGGATGAAAAGTGTATTTCAAATAAAATACAGAAAATAAAAAGCTACAGAGAAGTCGAATTTTTGAAGCGAAAGGAATTTAATGGGTGGTATAATTGAGAAGTATCACGAAAACCAAATTAATGAAACTACTAGAAGGATTTATGACTTAAAGAAAAACCGCAAAAATACATGAAAATAGAGAAGCTCTAAACTCTTATGACGGATACAGATTTATCTAAGCACTAACATGGGATTTTACATGGGAAAATGCACTAAAGAACAATGGTTGTGAAAATCTTTTTTCTCGCTTGTTATTTGAAGAAAAGTGGAAATGCTATTCTAAAAACGTAACAATTTCCAAAAAATGTGTAAAAATTCATTTACGTCCAAATCCTATTAGGTGCTAGCCACTTAATTTAATATTTTATCTTAAAATATTTAATAGCCTTATGATTTTCTATTTATTTAATATATTATATAATTATTCTACCTGACTTTTTACTTTTTATCTAGCTTTATTTTATTTACGAAGTAATCTGTTGAAAATAATAGTAACAAGTCACAAGCAGGAAAATAGTTTACAAGATATATTTAACTATTTACTGAATTGGAGAGAATTTATGGTCGTTACAGCGAAACAAATAGATAAACTATAAACAGAGTTGATTATTTAACCAACCATAATTTATCGGGAAAAGAGACTCCTTGGTAACTAATACGATGAGGAAGATAAAAATTTCTGATACCAGATTGCAAGCATATTTGCAGCGATAAAAAATAAAATTATATAATTCACTTATTTTAAGGTTGCGTTTGTCCACATTTTATCAAAAACGCAGAAATCGTTCAGAATTTTGAGTAATTGGGCATAATTAGCAAAGCTTAACTAGATCCGGATTGGGTCAGTTAAAGAACCTGATGCATCTTCCAAAATCTTTAAAACGAAGTATAATGAAATTCAATCACTTATGTACCTGATACGTAATTGAAAAATTACAAAAAATTTATTCTTTAGTTCTGAAATAAGCAACTTCTTTTAAACATGTTATCAAAATATTAAAAAGGATAGAAGTTTTAAAATAGTTATAAAGTTGATTTTAACTGAAATGTAATAAAAACTTTTTATATCTGTTATGATATGTATAATACAATATTAATCGTCATCTTAACAAAACAAATACTACTCATTCCGTTATTATTCAAACAATTAGTCTCGCTTTCCTATTTCATTTCCATTTTATTAGTAAAGAATTCACATTACATTACTTCACTAGTTTCTATTTACGAATACCGGGAAAATCGCAACTTTTTTGGTTCGAATTATTTTATTTTTATTTCTTAATTAAATACAATGTCGTTTGACAGTTCATTTCATAATTCTTTCTAACATATGCCTGCATAAATACCGAAACAGGTAGCAACTATCAGTTTCATCATGCAATTTTAAACTGAAATCGAGGAATCATCAAAAATTAATCCAAATTCGCGTCATTTAAATAGTTTAATAATTTTGTAGTTAATAAAAATAAATTTTTAATGATAAAATATATTGTATACAGGGTGTCCAGTTTAAAATGCAGTACATGGGGATATTGGAAACCGTTGGAGATACAACGTCGGTTGTAAAAAAGTTGCCTATTCATTTGTCCATTAATAATCCTACATCAGATTTTGAAATGTTTGTTTCATTAGGCAAATACAGGGTGAAAAAGAAAAAAAATGCATTTTTGAAAGTCTTCCCATATTTTGTTTCTTAAAAGAGATAAATTTACAAAAGTTGCAAGGTAGGGATAACAAGCCATATGAGGATTTTAAAAATGATTAAAAAAAAATCTAGGTCTACTAGATTTTGCGTGACAATAATCAACTTTTGTTTTTCTCATAGCAGCCATATTGGATTTTGACATTTTTAATATCTTCAAAAAAAGATACTATTCAATGATGTATAACATGTTTATGTTCAAGATAGTAAAAACATGAAAAATAGAAAAAGTAAGATTTTAACATAGTACGCCGTGATAATAAATGTGACATTTGTATTAAACAACTCTAAAAGCTGTGAAGTTTATTCTGAAATGTCAGTAATCTTATTGTTAATCTCATTGTATTGTTACAAGTATCTGTACTGTGCAAACCTAAGATGAATCGTTTTACAAATATTAAATGCTGGAGTGTTTTATTTTGTGTGGAAGAAATAATGAATTGGCTACAGAAATGTATTTCGATAGATACCCTGAAAGGCGACAGCCAGAAAAAAGCATTTTTCGCCGATTGCGTGATAATTTGATAATGAATGGAAGTTTTGTCAAACCCAAAAGAAAGCAAAACAATGAAAATAATGAAAATATTGTTCTTCAAGCAGTAGTTGAAATTTTGAAAATCCCCCTACGTCTTTACGGGTAATTGACAATACACTTGGCGTCGCTAGGTCAACAGCTGGTACCATTTTAAAGCGTGCCAAATTCAAACCTTATCGTGAAAGAGCCAGTCAAGGGCTTCAAAATGGTGACGAAATACGGAGAGCACAATTCTGTGATTGGTTCATGGAAAAACATAATGAAAATCCAAACTTCTTTGCGAAAATTTTATGGTCTGATGAGAGTCGATTTACTAACTCTGAAATGTTTAATCGTAAAACTCTTTTTTGGTCCGATGAAAATGCACACCTAGTTCGTGGCATTAGACAGCAAGTAAAATGGGGATTTAATGTCTGGATCGGAGTTATTGATACCCATGTTATCGGTCCATTCTTTTTCAATGAGAATTTGAATTCTGAAAGCTATTTAGAACTTTTGCGCGCATATGTTGCTGAACGAATTGAAGAACTTCCACTTGCTACGTTGCAAAATATGTATTTTCAGCAAGATGGAGCGCCTCCACACAATTCCTTTTTGGTTACGAATTATTTAAATAATCAATATTACAATAACTGGATTGGTAACCGAGGACCAATAGGGTGGCTTGCTAGGTCCCTGGACCTCCTAATTTTTTTGTATGGGGGCTATCTGAAAATGTGGAAAAATTACGTTAAGCAGTTGAAGAAGCAGTGAATGGAATGACACCGAACATGGTTAGACAATCTTGTGAGGCAGTACTAGACGATGTAGATGGTGCATACGATTGAACGGTGGCTTATTTGAACAGTTCTTACATTAATGATTCAGCTACCTAACCACGTTTATTTAATGAACACTAACAAACAAAATGTTAAAGATATTTTGACAGTACTTGCAGACTTTTTTGACTATTTTTTGTTTTTTTGTCAGTATACACTTAAGTTATCCACAGTTCTATGGCTATCATTACCAGTATATGTTCAAGAAGCACCAACTTTCCGGCAAAAAAAAATTGCGGGTGATTCAAATGCCTTTCAATCATTTATGAACACGGGGTATAAGAAAATAAGCATGTTTAGCAGCGAGGTTGTCATCATATACTTGTTTATGTTGTATAAATAGGTTGTACAAACATGGTTTTATTATTTATTATAATAACTAGCTGTAAAATATCTTTCTTTTTTTTTGCTATGCGTAGTGATATTTATGTATGTAATCAACTATAACTAATAATTTAATGTTTTCGAAAGTAGTGGAAAAAAGCTCGTTATTGTAAAGAAGATAAATGCTTTTGATCTAGAATTTTTTTTTTGGTAGTGGAGAATTTAAGTGGCATTGTTTCATGATGGCGTCTACTTTTTAGAATAGCGGATTATGTACAGGAAATAACGTGCTGCAATTTAATAATACGTTACGTGAATTCAACTGCCCTGTTCTTTACAACAAAAATTTAAAAACTAATTAATATTAACCGTGTGGCCGGTATACATTGTATTTAATTACTGACCAAGACTATAAGCCAGAGTATTTTTTATGGTGATATGACATAGTAAAAGCTTTATGGAATTTATTTTTACAGGTCTTTACTACTACACAGCCTCAAATAGTCAAAATAAATACATCTAAAGTAATAAGTGAGTTAAATACCCGACAATACAATTAATTAATCGTAATTATATTGTGTTTTTTAGAATCAGTTGTGGGCTCTGTACCACAAAGCTTTCAAAGAAATAGTACTGAAGGGCAGATAATAAGAACCATCAGGGTGCCTTCTCAAGAAATGGTTAGCTCTGTGTTAAAACCATTGTTACGGAACCATGACAATTTTTTAAACATATTTTTAATGTTCTAGCAAAATTGGAAATTGGCTACTGCATCGCCTACACAACCCAATATTCAGTTACAAACGTTGTCTACATCTGTTAAGCCCCAGGTTGTTCAAACACAAAAACATGTATCATCAATACTTGACCATAGTCTCAGCAGGAAAAGGATAGATAGTTATGAAATGCCTGCGTTACCAGATAGGTGAGTAATATATATATGTAATAACTTTCAATACCTGGATATATGTTATAAATTTTAAACATCTGCTCGACAAAACCAGTTATTTGTTATTTCAGTATGTCGAAAAGACGGAAAACAGAAAAAGTAGGAAAAGGTTTGAGACATTTTTCTATGAAGGTGTGCGAAAAAGTCCGTAAAAAAGGCACAACCTCTTACAACGAAGTAGCAGACGAATTAGTAGCGGAGTTCGCAAATTCAGATATTAATACTTTGGCGGAACAGGTAAGCTAAATAAAAACCACTAGGGCGAAATAAACTACAAAATTAATAAAGATTTCTTAAAACAATATATAGGCTATTTTATTCTGAATACTAAATTATCTTACAATTATGTTTCTTTACGCAGAAACTTTAATTATTGATCTAAATCACTAAATTATCTTACAATTGTGTTTCTTTACGCGGAAACTTTAATTATTGATCTAAATCTTTTATAGACAAGCACACCTACAAATCTCAATTCCACATCCTTATTTTTGTATATTCTATTTTCAAATGACAGAAAATGCATAAATATATGAGTTACTTAAAACTCTTTAAAAATACGAACAAAACAGAATAGAATTCGTACAGCTATTGTTCAAATAGTTATTTTTTATTCAAAATAGCAAACAATTTTGAATTGTATCCGTATTTAATGTTATTCCAACTCGTAGACTAATTCTAATACAACAATAAATTGTACAAATTTTACGTCGTTAGTTAACAATTAATTTTACTGTAACGTTTGCACCTTAAAACGTATACCTGTACTTTTACATTGCTTACATACTTTTTCATCTTCAGTATGATCAAAAAAATATTAGGAGGCGAGTATATGATGCCTTAAATGTACTGATGGCCATGAATATTATATCAAAAGAAAAGAAAGAAATTCGATGGATTGGTCTTCCTTCAAACTCCGTTCAAGAATGTATACAACTTGAAAAGGAAAAGCAAAAGAAGATCCAAAGAATTAGAGAAAAACGGAAACAGCTGCAAAAACTGATACTGAATCAGATATCGTTTAAAAACTTAGCGCAGCGCAATAAAACCATAGAAGAAATGCACGGTCCACCTGCGCCAAATTCCTTTATTCAATTGCCTTTCATTGTTGTTAATACGAATAAGAAGACTGTTATTGACTGTAGTATTTCAAATGATAAGTAAGAACGTGTGATATAAAGCAACTATTTTGTTTAATAATATTTTTTTAGGATGGAGTATCTCTTTCATTTTAACGACAAATTCGAAATACATGATGATGTAGAAGTTTTACAACAAATAGGAATGTTGAAAGGTTATTAAACTACTACTACTAATTATAATACTTGTGTTATATTTGTGAATTATGTTTCAGGTTTAGACACTGGTGAATGTACACCAGAAGATCTGGAAAAGCTGAAATCGTTAGTTCCAAAATGTCTTGAAGATTATATTGTCCGTAAGTATATTTATTTGCATTTTTACTATTGTGCAATGTGGATATTGCGCGTAAAATATAGTGTACATTGTTAATTTAGCAACATATTAATCAACCCGGGTTTATAACTGTTTGGTGGTTTGGTGATTGATTATCGTTGGGCCAGAACGATATGACGGGGTATCCATTTTCCGGAAGGACGGTGACATTTTCTCGAAGTATAAGATTCTGATCAACCTACCATTCGCTGTTGGGAGCACTTTCAGCGCAATTATATACGCATACATACTACATAGCTAGAGTTGCGTGTCATACAAGCGATATAGTTTAAAAATTCACTACAACTAGCACCCACTACACATTAAAAAGAAAAACACTTTAGAGCTGGAGTACGACAAGCAATGTAGCTTGAAAGAATCTGCAATTCTACCTGCTACAGCTTAAAAGAAATATATAGGGTCATTCGTGGAAGTGGTTCGTTAGAACTTTTCGATGTTTTTGAAATTCAACATTTCTAAAAACTTGTAATTATAACTGATATCTGGATTCATCAGCAGAATTATTTGAGCCATTGTATCACTTCCGGTTTACCGGAAGTTGACGTCAACTTTCTTAATTTAAATAGTATGGTATTTTTTTTTTGTATCAAAACTTGGCAAGACGTCCTACGTCATAAATCAGTCGTTGAGTCTGCACGCAAGGCATTGCAGCTAAAGACCTCATATTTGGCATGTTATTAGCAGAAATAGCAGTTATCAAATTTGCATCGTAAAATTTATCAATTTATACAGGGTCGTCCAAAATTAACGTTCATTTCAACCAAGTTCACATCGATGAAAGCCACTTTTTTAAATGGAACACCCTATATATTATTGCATTTTTGAATACACTTAATAAGTCTCTATCGGTCCTTATTAGATATATTGGCTTGTATTTTTTACGGTTTCCGAGTTATAAGTACTTTTCTGGTGAAAGTCCAAAAAATATGCTTTTTAATGCATTTAAAATCTTAGTAATTCTGGAATGTCGAATGTGTTACAACAAAGAAACGACATTTTAGATTTATTTTCCATTCATGGATAATGCAATAGGATTATGCGTACATGTACTATGGTGGACTCCCCAAGGTGAACATCTAATGTACCCTGTGTAACAAGTACTTAGTATAAGTCAAAGTGACACACTGACGGAAGTGTCACTCATTTATTTATACGTTTTATTACGATAATTTGTACAAAATGCCACAACTAACTAATGTTGAAAGAGCTGTTATTATTTCTAAATTAGAAGACAATTGGTCTTTACGAAGAATAGCGGCGCATATGCATGTAAGCAAATCATGTGTTTTTAAAATTAAAACCATTTGGCAAACTGAACAGCGGACAGAGAAAAGGGCCAGACCTAATGGACTTAGAACGATTTCTAATGAGGAAGAAGATCAGGCTTTAATTCAATATGTATTGGAAAATTCGTTTACAACATCTGTTAATGCCTGTGCTGAAACTTATTTTCCCGGTTGCAGCAAAACAGCTCGTAGACGTTTAAAAGAAGCAGGTATCCATAATCATGCACCCGCAAGGAAACCATTTCTAACAGAAGTTAATAAGCGAAATAGGTTAAATTTTGCTAATGAATTTATCAACCGTGACGAAGATTTCTGGACGAAAAAATATTTCAGTCTTGTTACAACGGTAGACTTCGCGAATGTCGGCCCCGCAATACCAGATACGATTCAAATTACATTCATTCTCTGAACCGCCGAAGTGGACGGTTTTCAGTAAGCGTTTGGTGTTGGATTAGCGCAGATGGTATTGGTGTATGCCACAGAATTCCAGGCACCCTGACAGCTCTCCGATACCGAGATATATTGGAAAATATTATGCTACCATCAGTAAGGGCCATTTTCAATGACAATTTTGTTTACCAACAGGATAATAATCCAATCCATACAGCCAACATTATAAGAACCTGGTGTAACGAAAACCATGTAGATGTTCTCCGATGGCCTGCCAAAAGTCCAGACCTGAATCCCATCGAAAATGTCTGGGGGTAAAACGAATTTATCATACTATAAATATTAGACCTGCTAACACCGAAGAGCTTTGGCAGGAAATACAAAATGCATGGGAAGCAGTTCGACAAAACTACGATATGCGATCGTTAATAGGATCAATGAGAAAAAGACTGCAACATACAATTGCGGCTCACGGTGGGTCTACAAAATACTGACTATATTTTTATTACTGTTTAGTTCATATTTCACTTTTACATTAATAAAGTTTCAAGTATTACGCCTGCCTTTAAATGCTTTTAATTAAAAAAATTCTATATAAAACGCCACTGATTGAAACCATATTTACAATACATAAAAATAAAAAAAAATACTATAGCAACTAAAAGGTGTCCACTTTAAAAAGTCCACCGCTGTACAGTATTTGACGACAGATATCCAAATTTTTGTAAAGTAATCTAAAACAATATCCTTACAAAAACTCAAACAAGAAAATTATACAAAATACCGTTGCAAAAGACAAAATTCAATACGATGAGATCACGATGACATATAAAACACACTTAACTTATTCAAAGCTTTTTTGTTTAACTTTCTTTTTTGGCTTCTTGTATTGATATATTTTAGGTCATTTTGCATAAATAAATAATAATAAATCTGTCGTCATATACGCGACATGTGCTACTCAGAATTCTACTACAGTTTTCATGAATGGAAAATAAATCTAAAATATCGTTTCGTTTCCGTCGTGTATTTAATTCGCCATTTTACTTGACAAATATCGATTATCAATAAAAACATATAAACTTGGTTCCCTGTTGCGTAACACCATTCAATTATGTGTATTTATAGTACAAATACAATATCAATTATTTTGATATTCAAGGATTACTGAGATTTTAAATGCATTAAAAAGGTGTATTTTTCGGACTTCCATCAGGAAATCTCTAATAACTCGAAAACCGTAAAAGATAAAAGCTAATATGTCTAATAATCAATGATAGAGAGTTATTAAGTGTATTCAAAAATGCAATAATATATACGGTGTTCCATTAAAAAAAAAGTGACTTTCATCGATGTGAAGTTGGTGAAAATGAACGTTAATTTTGGACGACCGTGTATAAATTACGATAAATTTTAGGGCGTAAATTTGATGTATGCTATTTCGGCTAAAAACATGCCAAATATGAGGTCTTTAGCTGCAATGCCTTAAAAAAATACAGAATTTTGAACATAACCCCTATATTTGAAGTAAGTTTTGATGCAGAATTATATGCCCGATACAAAAATCTCATATTTAAATTTAGAAAGTTGACTTAATCTTCCGGTGAACCGGAAGTGATACAATGGCACAAATAATTTTGCTGATGAGTCCATATGATATCAGTTATATATCAAGTTTACAGAAATGTTGAATTTCAAGAACATGAAAAAGTTCTAACGAACCAGTTTCGTGAATGAACCTGTATATGAATGAAAATATTTAGTCTCGTTGTAGAGGTTTCTAGCTCATGTTATATGCTTTTGCTTTCCAGAATTGGCAACAAATAACGGCTCATTGGACAATATAGAAGACCACTTGATCTCATCAGGTCCGGGACCAAGCAACGCGAGTTTGAGTGCAGAAGATTTGGTAGAAACGCAATTAGACGAAGAGAATTCCCGTCAGTCCTCCAGCTGTGATCCCCTTTCTCCAAGTACCCATTATTCAGATGATGATGGTGATTCTGACATGTCTAGTGATGACATCAACTAGTACACTGGTTTATATACTTAATATTTAAGTAATATACAAAATATCAGTCCAATTTTATCACATCCATATGTCCTAACTAATTTTTATAAGAAAAAAAAACCAAGGGCGTAATGTATATAGGGTAAACGTGGTCATAAAAAATATATAATTATACAATACGATTTGTAAGAATATTATTTCGTTTGAAGAGCTTATTCCGCCAAAATTTGAATGGAGTTTTGGGTAGTTTGTCTATTTTTTATATTTGAACGTACTATATTTATACATAATTATTGTTTTGATCTTTATTGAAAAAGTTTAAGTCAAAAAATGCAGAATATGTAACTTCTTAATAAGAAAAACGCTACTTTTGTATATAGTCCAGTAATAACACCGTTTATTGTGATGATGCGTGTGTGTATGTATATACAATGTGTTTCACTTCAAATAGTAGCACCTCTACAACTTTTTTTGTGAATCTTAAAAACCTCTTTTCCGCACGTAAAACTTGTGAAGTTTTATTAAACGAGTAAACTACATTTTCAGCTTTGAGAAAAGCTACTATGATAAAAGAAAATTAACGCATTTAATCTTCACAAAGTTCTTGAAAATTTTGGGGTCCGGAGTTGTACACTTTAGTTTTAACAGTTCTTCGTCAATAAAATTTTAGAGGGCCTAGGTCGGGATATCTTAGCGATTATAAAATTAAAGGACTATCCCCACCTATCCGTTTTCTTGGAAAGTTTTGGTTTAGTCATTGTATGACAGCGACTGGATTATGAATTGCCTTCCCGTCAAACTACAAATATGTATCCTATCATAGTTGAATTTGAAGTTCATGCAATGCATCCCAAAGTTCATTGTTTAAAAATGTTAGAAATCGGTCACCATGTCAAGTTGTAATTGAAAAAGGACCCTATTATTCTGTCGGCTAATATTTCACACTATACATTGTTTCTCTCGAAATAGTTTATTACGAGCGTCTCAAGTGACCAATGTGACAGATGTCACGGTGATTAGTTATTATTTACAAATCATGGCAATCTTGTTTGTTTGTTTCCAACTAAACTTAGGATTTGGGGTTTGGAGATGATACCGAACAACTTTTCTTGATAAAACAGAAAATACTCATATATTTTTTTTTTTCATCAATTTTTTTCAAATTAGACAAGTTTCTTGCTAAAGCCAAGATGTAATTTATCCATTAAATAATACTTCAGAAGCTCCACCTAACAGATAAAAAATTTCAAAATTCAAAAAAATTATTGAAGTACTACCATTTGAACTCAGACACATTGTATACATATATATATTTTTAAACTGCAGAGCCATCGTCGGAATTGAAGAAATTCAAGTGCAAACTCAAGGTTTCAGTAATAATTAATTAATAGGTTGAATTGTAATTGACGGTCATCGAATTTTACACAGTATCGATCTCTTCATCTGCACTGGTTTACATTTTCATATGAGATATTATCTGCATGTAGAACCTTCTGGCTCGAGTGTTTCTTCTATTGATCAAATAGATACATAAATCATGTCTAAATCTAACGAAACAGCAGAAAAGATTAATTTTTCAGGTTCATTTACGTCACCACTTCTTTTTTTAATCCGAAAATCGGCAAAACCATATTCTTCACGTATATAAATTCATGTAGTTCCCTTATAGATTGCATTGTAAGTCGACACATTTCTGTGGAGTACTATTGATCTCAGATTAAATTTTTCACTTGAGTTGTCATATATCAACTATTTTGGACGTGAAAATTAGCTTTAATTGACAATATAAGTACTTCTATGTTTAAACGAGTGATATATTTATGTCATAACAGCATGTATTTATGCATATAATGTCAGGCATTTTCTAATTACCATACTATAGTGTACATATATGAATCTGCATAAGCCAGAGGGTGGCACTGCTGATTACATTACACTTATAACAACAAAGACATACAATTTGATATATGAATTTATGTTTTGCTGATTTCAAATAATCAGCCGAATCTAATAAACTATACACTATATGCTAATCAACATTTCAATCGAGGCAACAAAACATTTATAGCATACCATGCTACATATCACCCAATATATCTTCAGTGGGATGCATCTACACAAGAAAGAGTATTGAACGTACAGTCGGTTTATTTAGTGATTAGGCAGTAGTACGTATCCCATGAATTGAAAAGGACATGGTACTGTGGTACTTATCACGCGTCACGATTGTATCAGATAACTAAAGTGAAAGGCAGTGTGTCGTGATTTTCTAGGAAACGTAGTAATAGTGAGAAATACTAAAGAAGCCAGTATTATTTTATTGGAGAAAAAGAGATATTTGGAACTAAACCCATCATTTTGTGAAAGAAAGAGGAATAAGCGAAAATATCGGTAACAAATCATCATCCAAGTCGCAGTTTAGATTAATACCATTAATATTACCTGTGAAATGAAAAATAAATAAAATATCCAATATCTCGTTTTATTTAAGATTCTAGAGTTCACGTTGTTGTCGATAAAAATTATATAAACATTAAACTAGTCAATGTCCACCGCTCTGCTAATCGTCGCGTAACTTACAATATGCACGTGTACCTCGCCGGACACAGGACACATCGGTTTATTTTTTAATCGGAACTTATCGGGGCATTCTATATGTACGGACTTTGAATACTTCTGCAGTAAATGGAACATCCTTTGAAGGTGGAATACCGAAACTAATAATTTTGTTGAGATGTTATTACCCGATGCGATATAGCAACTTATAGAGAAAAAACAAATGCCACGTGAGTATCAATCGAAACTCTGTCTTAAATTTTGCAATTATTTTGCACATGTGCAAAAGGCAAAAAAAATATATCTCAGGCTCTCTCTGTATCTTTATAAATAGCACATTTAGAAAACGTGTTAACAGCAATACTAAAGAAAGTAAAGTGACTTATATCTTCGAAAAGTGTACTTTTCGTTTCAATTAATATCGCGCGTCGTATTGATCTTGAGTAAATGAAAACTAATATCTAACCAAATCAAAACTTTGAAATATTTATGAAACTAATTACCTATAAAATTGTTCCATTCGGATATTAAATTTATGATCTAAACAAAAGATCACTTTCACTATGATTGAATTTATTTTTATTTACTCATTTTCTTAAATATATGTATATTTGTTTAATTTTTCAATACAATACAATGTATATCTTATTAGATATGAATATCCGCCAAACTGTTTTATTAACTTTTGAACACATTTTTAAACCTTTTGCATAGAACTTGCATTCAATGCATAATCCGATTTACTCACATTATGTACAACGTTTATTTATTTTATACTCCTAGATATAAAAAGTATCTAACTATAATATTGTATATCTCAGACATAAAAAACAAAAGAAAAACTGTAATGTTACCCAATACCTGTGCAGTGTCAAATATTTAGAACTAGCCTTTTATTTTATACCAATTATTGTTTATGTTATATAATAAAATATGTGAAGTTACATATTCATGCGCTAAAAGTAAAGCTTATTTAATATATATTCTCTATGCAATATCGGTCAAACGTGAAGAAATCCGTCACTTAGAATTATGAGGAAGATTGCTCTTTCTGTTTATATGGCTAGATCATCACTAACTATGGTTCAGATACACGACAAGCAAGTTATGAAAGCAAATTTTTGGTATATTATGTAGTAATATATAGTTATATATTGTATGAATCGTCTAGCATCAAAATCTCTTAGATGCACTATAATATGTTCAGAAATCACTAAAAAGTGCAACTAATTTCTGGCAGTAATTCCTTAGTGAATGTTGTTTTGGTAAATTGTTTACAATACCTGATGAATAAATGGCAACAAACAGAACATTTTTGTTTATAACAAACTCCGTTTTGAAAATAATAATCGAGTTAGTGGCCCTGTAAACCAATTTAAACATTAAAAAAAGCATCAAACAAAAAACGCAAAATTTTTATTGAAAAAGTAAGCAAAGCAGAGTACAAATTATTATTAAGCTATTACATCTGAAACATCCCACACCATTTCACACATTCTTAATTTCCCGTTCATCATCTTCATTATTTTACTCAACTACCTTTTCTTCAAAGTGCTGCTTTAAAATCCGTTTGTAATAATGCAATTTTGCCGCATATTTTCCTGTAAATTTAGTGCGTTCAAACATTTTTTCCCGTTTGCATACGAATTTGTATGTCCCTATGTGGGACTTATAATTTTGTTTTCCTCATGCTTACAGTATTACTCTTTTCTTGCTTCAAAAATTATACCTTTTGGACATATTAAATTTAAAATGCCAATTGCTCGATGGTTTTAAAATTTCTTGAATTATAAATATTCAGTCCATTACAGGCACAGTTTTGTATAATTCACGGTTCCGTGTTGCTTAAATATCCCAAGGTATTCACTAGGTTCTACTATTTGCTCCCTTCTTCTTGTCACTTTCCCAATGTAATTGAATACTCGGTCTGAAGGAATGTATGTATGGCCAACAACTAATATCGAGGTTGCTATTGTTTAATGGAAATCTGTGCTATCTCGTTTCCTTGGGATATTTTTCTTCTGCCCAGGTAAAAATTCGCACATGTTTTAGTGTTAATGAAGCACAGGTAACTGCTATAGTTATAAAGATATAACTGTTAAGTGTAATACACATTTTGATCGAGAATTTTTAGTAGTAGTCTTGGGACAATCAGAACTTGTGGATAGTGAGCCTTTTCCTTTCCTCCTTACTGTTGCAAAAAAGTTTTCATCCCGAGTTTGTGTATTCGAAGGTTAGTTAGCAGTTTCTGTTTGTAAGAAGCATCTTTATTTTTCAGTTTCTCTCCAAGATCCGAGTATTTTCCGCGGAAAACCAAAACCTCTATTGAAGTATATAGGTATTAATGATCGTACAGAAATAACTCTTTTACTTGAAGTGCAGGAGAAACTTCTGCTTTATACACGTTATATAATATCCGAACATTGAGTTCACTGGGTAAGTAGAGACGTTTTGCTGCGGTAGTAATGGGACTCAACTGCTGTAAAACATTTTTATATGTTTATTGTCTTGTGGTGTATGCTTCTATGCTGTTTTAAGACATTGCTTCCTTTTTAAACTTTAACCTTTTTAAAAGGGTGAAGACAAACGGATACCTTTTGATAATTGCATTTGGTAATAAAATATTTACTGCAGAATTTTTGACTGACTTTGATATTGCAATTTGTGAGTACTTTATAATAAAGTTATCTTGGTCATAATTTTTGCATTGCAGATGTTGTCGCAAATCTGAAGCTACATACAATAAATTGAAAACAATCAGCTAAAATCTTTAGTAAAAATGATGATAAACATCATGATTCGTGACAAGCTGGAACTTTGTACATGCCTTTTCCAAAGACATGGGCTACTTTCTTGCTTTATCTGCGCTTACAACTTGCATTTGTTTTTCAGCGTCCGACATTTTATTTTATTAATACTCACTAACGAATTTAAATTGAAAATCACAACAAAATTGGCACAAGCAGCAGCTCTCAGAACAGCGACAGGTCTAACACCGCATAAAATTTATACATCGCTGCCGTCACATGTTGACGTTCAAAGTTAACTGAAATGGATTTGGCGATGTTTAAATCTTAAGCCACTTTTTAAAGTACATGTTATGAACTTCTGGCTAATAGGTACGGATGCTAGAATAGAAATATCACAGTGGTAACAATATGCTGAAAATGGTTGTACTTCATCAATTCAAGAAATGGAGCAGTAGAACCTACTGAAAACGCTGAAATATTTAAACAACACGAAACCGTAGATGAATTAGGCAAAAATGTGCTCGTTATGGCCTAAAACCTGAAACCCAAGAAAGTATAAAATCACCGGGCAATTGGCATTTAAAGTTTGTCTTTTTACCCCAAATTGGATTGAAGGAATTTTTATACTAGAGGATTCATATGTACATATATATGTATTATATATTATATTTGCATAAAATACTAATGTATTGTAATTTTATATAAACATCTAATATCATGTAACTATTGCAATTAATTCGTCTTTTTTATTTTCCAAATATAGGCGGACCAAACTAGAACAATTAGGTATTATTTAACATTACATAATTTTAATGAATTAAAACCGGTGATTTAATAAAATAAGCAATGAAAAAATTCTACTAAAAATCACTCCATTCCATGTGTTTGAAATGTAAGATATACAATCGACCTTCTAATACTGCAGATTCTGTAAACAATATTTGCACGGATGAGATAATCGTAAAATACATACATATTTGGTATTCCCGTATCTCTAAATCTATCTCGTTCCTTGTCGGTAAGTGGTGGTTTGAATTATACTTTTATGTAAAAGTCGATCAAATTATTTATTGAACATCGCTCAACATGGAGATAACTGTACAAATACTAATAAATTACAAATAATTATATTAAGACCGTTATAATTTAAAGTTACCGTAGATAACTTCTTGAAAATACACAACATATCAAAAGTAAAATAACTTATTTTTAACGTTTCTTTTAAGTGATACTTTATCGAATTTATATTTTGCAAAATAAACTGCGTTTTCAAAAGTATAGAAACATTTGTAAAAATGAATGCAGGGATAACAATACACTATTTCTTCAAACTACATACACACCTTGAAAGTTACATTGGAGAGTAACACAGCGATTACACAAAATTAGTAAAACAGTCGCTTTCATTGAAATTGTAAAATTGTGCTTTTGAGCTCTCATTAAATATTGTACCATTTTAGTACAAAGATTATATATTTTCTTAAATCAAGAATTTTCACCTCCATCTAATTAGGTAAAATTACACAAGCAATCTGCTAGCCTGGCGTGAGACTAGTACAGAACAGTAAAACTTTCAGCAGTCGTAGCACATTAAATAAATATACATGTATCAAGGAATATTTTAAAAAACAACTCGCATACAGATTTAGTCAAAACCAGTTTTAGCAGACACCGTATGATCGGTATTGAACAACAAAACCGCCAAACGCTTCACATTAAAAGATATGCGTTTCATCTAAATACTGGATGTAATGTCTCGAATAAAAAATGCATGAAGCAAGGAAAATTGAATCTCGAATGCTGCAAGATTCAACAAATACCATCAAAATAGAATTCAGCAAAATCCCCCATTTTATTAATTTGTTTTCCTAGCTTTTAGGTGCTCTAAAGAAATACTGTTTTGCTAACTGTATCTCTTTAAGAACTGTTACTGTACTTTTGTCGACTCTCCTTATTAGTTAACAACAAAAGTAAATTGACCGATATAGTATAGGTAGATAGTAATAAGTTTTCTACAATATATATAGTTATTTAAAAGCCAAAAAAAATAAAAACATTATTTCGGTTATATAAATATTTGATAAAAAAGTCCTTGTACATGATAAAATTTAATTGATAAATTGACGTTCTAAGGACCAAAATGTTGTTTGAATGTCAATTTTTTCGTATGACAGTTCAACCCCCGTTTTTTTCAATGGGAAGTATCCCCTTCATTTGTGATATACGTTTAAAAGGTCTCTTTATTCTCTATTCAAACATGTTATCGTTTTTAAGTTTGTTGTAATAACTAAGATAGAATAAAATAAAATCATATTGTTATTGAAGTTTGCTACAATATACTCAAAAAATAAAATGTAAAGAAAAATTTAAATAACCGAAAAGAACTATGAATGTTAATGAAGTAGATTTTCATTTGCAATTATAAAACCTAATGTTGTTATTAGCACTAACATCATTTGTGAAAATTAAATTATGAACATTGCAATAACAACGTTTGATTTTATTTTATTTCTATCTTAATTGTTACAACAAACTTTAAAACGATAACATGTTTGAATAGAGAATAAAGAGACCTTTTAAACGATATATCACAAGCCTATACTTCCCATTTAAAAAAATGGGGTTGTACCTGTTGTTCAAATTTGAATTTATTTTATCTTAATTTTAAGTCGCTAGTTAATTTATCAATTAAATTTTACGTGTTTCGGGATTTTTTACAAATATTTACAATAACAGAAATAATGAATTTATTCCATTTGGCTTTTACACACTGTATATATAGATTATTTAACAGAAAAAAAAAATAAAAACAAATTACCCAATATAAATAAGGTGATAAATAAGTGCTTGTAATGATATACTTTTCAAAGTGGTCAATGTTTTTGTAAGGACCAACATGTTGTTTGAATGTGTATTTTTTTGTATTAGTTCACGCTACCGTTCCTCTCACGAGATGTATCCCCTTCATTTGTGATGGACTTGTAATCAGTCACATGTTTAATTGCTTCTTAGCAAACATTTTTTGCTTCGACACTTGTTACAAATTCTACTGAAAAGTATTCCATCTGTGTTTATATATGTACATATTAAATAGGTTTAAGATTTTACTTTCAATTATACAAAATTCTAATCTTGTTATTATACCAGCTTTTAAGTTTGTACATTTATAAACATTGTTTGAACCGGTTTGATATTTTATAATTTTGTTTCTACTAATGATATAACTAACCTTTAAGCCATAATATTTTAAGACATCAGTGTACAAATTATTTTGTATGATTTGGGTAGCCTACCTACCTTTGTTTAAACTTATGCACAATTATTGTTGTACAAATTTGAATTTATTTTATCTTAATTTGTAAGTCGCTAGTTATTTAAGTTGATTGCAATTTTACCTTAAGTTCGTAAATAATTTTTACAGGAAAATACAGTAGTACAAGTAAACAACAAAATTCATTTTTTGAAACTGAAACTGTGATTACAAAAAAAATTGGTATTTAGACAGTATTTGGTAACTCAACAAATATATTACTTGTAATCTGATGTTCTGAAAATAAATTTAAACCACTTGTTTAATTATTTGTCCTCATTGTAAATCCTCATCATCATACAAATCATCAAAATCTAAAAAGCAACAATCATAATAAAATATTAACAACGACCAATATTCTTACCATTAAAAAAATCAGCATGCACTGCTTTTTCATTAGCGGCTAAATCCATCAGCAATCCGGTTGAACCTCCGGCCTGAAAGTAATTGAAAATTCCTTTGTAATAATACACGACATAAAATTATATACCATGTGATCAGATATTTCTACCCTCTAGTTTATAATTTTTTTCTTTAAACTTAAGTTGAAAAAAAGTAAGAAAAAACGTACAAGTTGACTCATTCTGTGGCGATAGTATCAATTAGCGTTTAAGTGCAAGTGGTGCATTACCGCAAATCAGTTACACGTGATTTGTGCAGGTTATCTTTTGTCGGTTTGACAAATAACTAGATACAAACGATTCAGTTGAAAACAAACTTTTATAATATAAAACGGCTACAATAAATGTTCAAAGTGAGCTTGTTTTCTATACGCAGCAATCATTTTGCAGTGTTCTAAGTTGGCCACTGATTTGAATGTAGTAACACTGTAATTGGCGATAATATTAATATTTCAACCGCTAGGTTGGTTACGCAAACCGTAATTATCTAGTCACTGAAAATTGACATAATGAGACAGTGGTTGCTGAAAAATCGGTTAATTGGTAGTAACCGCAACAACCGAGATTTTATAGTGGTTAGTTCGGTGAGTTGTGTCACATGTCCTATGTCCGTTTGCAACGTTTTGTATTAAAGCTTCGCTTAACTTGAGGGCGGCTTAACTATTAAACTTAGTTTAATTTCAAATGAATTGCACCATCGAATATTGGGACAGGTTTAGTTAAACCGGGGTGATAAGCGGCAACATCGCCTTTATGAGTACATTTGCTCTAAAGATCCTATGTGAATCGTGTCTTATCGTGTCGTATCGAATGTCATTTGTCATTTACACCAATAAGCGTTTACGAAAATTGAAGCGGTTTAGCCGGTAAATGTATTGAGACGTTCTTAAATAAGCGGTACATGTTGTATCGCGTTCAAAAATGTTCAAAATATAGGGTAGATGTATTGGATACATGTACCCGATACACATCGTCGTTTCAACGATCCATCGATACCATTCACGGTTTACAGTGTATTTGAGATTATGAATGTATATGATAGATTCTTCTGGGGAAAGCAAAATCAATTATGTCCAAATCTTCCCCAAACAAAGCATCGCACTCATCTTCGCCGAAAAATATCATATTTGCAATAACGCAGGATTTTTAAATTAACCGTTATATACTGTTTATGTGTATATACGCATTTACGTATGTTAAAAACATGTCAACAAACGCGATGCATTGTACGCAGCCATATGTTGCGCACGCGCATAACCAATGTACAACGTTCCTTAAAGTTAAGGGACCGTTAAACCTAGAATATTGACCGCTTAAGTAAAGCTACGCTTAACGATATTTAAGGAAAGCTTAACTAGCGGTGCAAACAAATTTTTAAATTTAAGTCCGGCTTAATGGTAAGCTGCGCTTAAACAATGCGGTGCAAACGGCCATTAAGCGGTCAATATTCTAGGTTCAACGGTCCCTTAACTTTAAGGAACGTTGTACATTAACCACATAACCTCAAATACACTGTAAACCGTGAATAGTATCGATGGATCGTTGAAACTAAACGATGTGTATTAGGTACATGTATCCAATATATCTACCCTATATTTTTGTCATTTACACCAGTAAAGCAACGCTTAACGATATTTAAGAACATTTTTGAACGCGATACAACATGTACCGGTTATTTAAGAACGTCTCAATACATTTACCGGCTAAACCGCATCAATTTTTCTAAACGCTTTTGGTGTAAATGAAAAATGACATTCGATACGACACGATCGCATCACGATTAGACACGATTCACATTCAGGATCTTTGAGAGCAAATGTACTCATAAATTCGATGTTGAAACCGATTATCAATTATGGTTTAACTAAACCATCGTCCCAATATTCGATGGTATCAATTCATTTGAAATTTTTAAATTAACCGTTATATACTGTTTATGTTTGTATACGCATTTACATATGTTAATGTCAACAAACGCGATGCATTGCAAAACGGTGCAAACGGGCATAAGTAAACGTTCTTAAACTTAACGAATATTTAAAGTAAAGCTAAAGATATTAACTAGCGGTGCAAACAAATTTTTAAATTTAAGTCCGGCTTAATGGTAAGCTGCGCTTAAACAATGCGGTGCAAACGGCCATTAGCGCTTGCGCGTTATATGCAAATAATGCTTTTTGATGACAGTTGATGTTTTATTAACTGAAGCGTCCCGTTTTCTTTCAGCAACTTTGACAAACCAATACTAACCAGACTCTTACCGCTACTGATCGCAATCAAACACTTGGTAATATTACAGTACTAGTTTCGTTTCTGCAGCCATTTCCAACGGTTGGAAGTATCAAGAGCATGCGCATTACAATAAAAGCGTTCGGGCAGATAAATATTATCAAACACTGACCAACCGTTAACTGTTTGTTGTTCTTGCTGTTTATAAATCCTAGTCTAACGATCGGAATGGTTGGTTGTTGAAGTGAAATATCAGACGCATGCGCAACTGAATTTTTTGAACAGTAGACATCAGAAGCTCTTTAAAGTACAGAACACTTTCCTTTTGTTATTCAAGGAGTGTTTATTAACAAATTTCCACGGTACGCTTGCGATTGGTAAACGTATTTAGGTGTCTATAGACAATTTCTTCCTTGAATTATAAAAATGAGTAGTATATAGGGTAGTGATTCGTCTGTTTTGACTGACAGTGATGGGAACTATCTGTGAAGACGACGCTGTTTTGTTTTTGAACGACATAAAATAAGAACTACCTATTTTGAATATATCATACAAAGATATACAGATGTAGAATATTTTCAACATTTTCCAGTGAGCAGGCATATTGCGCAAAACTGTTTGAAAATTCTGACTATTTTACATATCATTCCGGAGGGAATGGAAAACTAGTACCATCTAAACAAGTGCATGTATTTTTATACCAGTATTTAGGCCATGAAACTGCATCCTTTAGAGATGTGTCAGATCGATTCAACATTACTATCAGCTCATTTTCCATAGTTTGAAAATAGTTTTCACTCGCACATGTGTACATAAGTTGTCACCAAATGATTTTCAAACAATCATAAAACAGCTACAGAAACGAAGCTATTAATTATTTTGGTTAGATTTACTAGATGTGTCTTATTTGGCATTTTGATCGGTTCAAGTTCAGTTCATCATCCGTGACGTCACTCAACTAATCTAATAGCGTTTTCCACTGGGGGAACTCGTGTTGCACCGGCACTGCCCTAGAGTAGCGTCATATGACGTAATCACTGATTTTGCCCTCGCTCAGAGCTAGTGCAATACGTGTAAGAGCTCTTTCACACTGGCGATTTAGCAGTGCGAGTTAGCATCGCGATTTAGTCGCTTTCTATGCGGTTCTATGCACAGTCAGCCGCGCTGCTGAATCGCTAGTGTGTATAGGAATAGGGAATACATCGGTAAAATCCGTGAGCGATTGTCGCGCTGTTAACTCGCGCTGCTATAAATCGCCAGTGTGAAAGAGCTCTAATGTCGATATGTCGATAAAACTGGTGTTAGTGCTTTAATGCTTTGTCGGGATGAACTGCTCAAAATAAAAATCTTTATAAAAGTAAATTGTAATACATATGAAGTAAAAGTAGATGAAGAATTACACCAGAAACTATTACGTACAATGATTGTTTAATTATTATTCATTTCTGAAAATGGTCTTTTGGTGGACGGGATATTTTGTATAAAATACGCAAAAACGTATTTCATAGATGATGATTATGAACAATTCGTATCATTATCTGTATTTCAGAATAACATAAATATGTTTCAAAATTTAACAGTAATTTGCAGAATATTTTCGGCCATAACGATTACCCGATAAAATATTGACTGTATGCATTTATATACCCACTTGTCCATTGTATGCTTATCGAAAGTACAATAAACTGAATAACTTGTAATAACTTCAGATTGCACTATAAGTGGCACCGTCAATTTTGAGAGGTCCAGTTTTTCGCACTCAAGGTCAAATATAGTGACGCTCACATGTCGTCACTTCTACGTAGGCAGCACGAAATTTACCAGTGGAACACGTATAATTTTTGCTTGCAGCGAGTGCTAAGACCAGTGGAACAGCCAACACCGAGTTAGTGCACTTTTAGTGTGCTCTAAATGTCCGAGTGGAAAACGCTATAAAACGTTTCCCGCCATCGCTGAACTGATCCATCTATCTGATCACTGCGTGCTTTCCAACTGATTACTTATTTTTAAAATACATTTGTTAGCTTTAGGTCGGTTTGACACGATACATTTTTCTGTACATAATTCCATATCTACTTTTTTATGTACATAATATTAAGTACCGTGTCATACAAATCATGTCAATAAAAATGTATACAATGATCTTATGACACGATACTTAATATTATGTACACTGTGTAAAAAATATGGAATTATGTACAGAAAAATGAATCGTGTCAAACCGGCCTTAATAATCAATTGTCTAATTTTTGTAATGATTTACATATTTTCTGTTACATATTTCGATTATATATTTTATTTGACTAGTATGCATTTTCATTAAAATTATTCAACTAGTTAAAAATGTTCGAAGTGAATTACTTTTTAAAGTTTTATACCCTTTACTAGTTTTTGACAAACTACCTTTTTAGGACAAATAAAATTCCTGTACTTCACTGGCCATGTATCATTTGTGTATAAATACCTTCCCATTTCAAATATATTCTAGTTTTAATAAATCTGGGGCTTTTCTGTTATCAACCCAGGACAGTTAAAAATGATCATTTGGTATATAATTGCCACAAACTGCCATGTTATTGGAAAATTTGGTTGCACGAAATTCTATATATGGCTGCAAACAGCTGAGGAATTAAACCCATATATATGAGGTATTTTATTTGTCATTGCAAACATGATATTTGGAAGAAATAATTTCATGGCTTGCTAGAAGGTAAATTTATTTGATCATATAGTATTATCACAGAGTAAATATAATGTGGTGTTAGTAAGTGAAGTTTGAAATAAGAACTACATCTGTCTGCATTTTTGTAAAAAATTGTATTCTGGTTAGTGCAGATTATATTATAACATATTAAACTCTCTATCTAAAAAAATCTGTATGACATTTGCTTCGCTTTTACTGATTAATCAGTCAGTTGCATGCAGACTATTCTAAATTAAGTCTTAATGAGCTGACGTTAAAACCTGCAATTTAGTGTGGTAATCAGTATTTTAGCATTCAAAGAATTGGATATATAAATAAAAGAACCATCAGGGATTTGATAGCTTTACCTTACGAAGTTAATTTAAATGAATGATGATAAAATACCAATAATTTAAATAAATCCTGAATTTTGGAGGTTATGTATTTAATATGTAAACATTACCTCTTCCAAGTCCATGTATGGCCCTGCTCCTTCAGGAAACATTTCATCAGCCACAATCGCAGGCTTCATATTTTGTCTATATATTTTATCACTTTATACAATTGAATCCAAATATGTTTAACCTAGAAATTTATATTTTCCTTGATACGACAGAATAAAATGTACTTCGGCAACACTGAGAAATACTACATGCGACAAAATTACCAATGAATAAATGTTCTAATATAGGAGCTTGTACTTGTATGTACTTGTATCTTCCTTGTATGCAATGCAAAAAAGAGAAAAAAACAGGTTTCTGTAACAAATTTTTAGATTGTAAACTATAAAATTAAGTTTGTAAAAGTTTTTACAAGCGATAGAAGACAAGAAATTACATACTAGAAAGATGTTTTGCAGAAATAAAAATATTAAAGTACAATAGATGTTATTGTAGTTTTAAATATTGGCTGCGGCGAGAAATTGTTGCAAGAAATAAGATAAATAATATACAGTACGGTCGACCGTCCTAGGGCACTGTCCTAAAACACCACTGCCGCGTTCACAAACAGGTTCAATTTTTTGCTGTCAATTTGACAGTTTCGCTCGTTTGTATGTCATTGTATTTATACTATACTACTATTTATCGTTGTTCTCCTATTATTATTTTTCTTTTTAATAATGATTATTTTACACATACAAATATAATCCAATCAGATTCGTGTATTACTGAATCAACTCGAAATTACAGCGGTAATTTTTCCATAATTTTCATAGTAGAATAATTAGGCGTTGTTATGAAAATGCGGTTAATAAGGATAGACATTTCTGAAGTTCTGTCAAAAAACTTGTAATGTATACATGAATTAATAAATAAAGAGTTTAGTTAAATTTCATTTTGTATTACGTAAAATAATCTAATCAAATACCATACGAGCTTTGAATTAAAATCGATAATTTCAATTAATCACTCCAGCCCTACGGGCTGTCGTGATTTAAATGCTTGTCAAATTGACACTCGTCTTTGTCGCTATGCAACAAGCATTCGTGAATAATCGATAAATTCAAAGCTCTTATGGTATTACTACAGAATATATTCTCCCTTGAAGAAAAGAAATTCGTAGTGAAATATCATCATCGTCGTCAGTCTGTCAGACAAATTACTTGTTCTTTCCAAGCAAAATTTGAAAAAAGTTTGTACCCACATCGTCATAAAAAGGCTAATACCACAAAATGAGCAAAGCGATTTTAATTTGTGCCGCAGTATAAGAAACCTCGCGTACATGTAGCACAGTTTTAAAGAAAAATATTGTAAATATCGATCGTACAAGTTAAATAAAGCAAATGAAATATTTCCTAATGATAAACATGACAGATTCGACTTTTGTGAAGCACTTATCGGACGTTGCATCAATGACGAAAACTTTGTCAAAAACATTTTATTCACTGATGAATCCTCTTTCGTGTTGCATGGACGTCACAATCTCTCTGTTACACGCTATTGGTCTAAAGACAATCAACACGTAACTTACAACGCTTACACTCAATATCCCCAAAAGCTGAATATGTGTGGGCAGGTCTTTTAGGAGACCATGCACATTTATGTGTTGTATGCTATCGCTGTCTAACAGCAAGTACCCACCACTGTTCCCTTGTCTAACTACTAGAAAATGCTATCGTCACATCGATATTTTCAATTTCAATCAATTCAGCGAAGCCCTCATCCGTACTACTGCGACGTGAGGGGGACGAATCATGTGCATGTATGCTTACAGTTGAAGTCCGTCCCTTTTCCAGTAGACCAGAATGCAATCCACAGGTTGCAAATAATATCCCGGTATATTATACATGAATATGTCACGATGTCACATTACAGATTATCAAAGGATTTCTGACTCTTTGACATTAATGCAATTAATCAAACGAACGTCTGAAGCTCTCCTATTTCGAGGGAAAACCAGTTATATTGGTTGAGGTTCAACATATAACTAAACTGGCCAAAGAAGAGGAAGGTTCAGTGCAGCACGAAGAACGTGGGGGCGAACTGCGTGGCACGGAAAGTCGAGTGTCCATGTCAAAGCACACTTCTTCAGTATTATTCCACTGGTCGTTGTAAGTGCTTATCAGTACACACACACACTTATAGAAAATATCATATTTAGGTACATTTCTGAAACGGCGTATTTCGAAGCAAAACTAGAACGGGTAATAACGAATATGCCGGTGTTAGGTGATTGAATTAAATGTGTAAGGTGTGCCAGCAGATGGAATTATGAACGCCGCCTAAAAAATATAAAACACTGTTCTGCAATCCGCGAACAATTAACATTTAATAATAATAATCCATGCCTTAGCATCCCCCTAATAGCTCTAGGCTCGTAAGCGGAGGCATCGACTGGCCATGAGTTATTATTACGCTTGCGGCTTTGATATAGATGTTTGTTTTATTCTATGTAAATCTACCGCTCACTTTACTATACCAAGAAACACTCGTTTCCATCTGGAGCAAGTATTCGGATTAGACATTACCAAGTCAGACATCGATAAGAAACGTTATCCCATCTGCTCGTGACTATGTTGAAAGAATAGAAGTAAAAGTGATTTAGAAACTATTCGCAAGAGCTAGTATGGACTAACTGAGGGATTTGAAGAATTACAAAATGATTGATGATAGATTTTTTTGATTCTGTTCAATTTGTGGATGATGTTCACTCACACCTACATACGTGCAGTGAAAAGCGAAAAAATGAATGTGTAATACGAAAATTTGTAAGGGTTATTGACAAGGATTCAGATTTTCTCATACTAAAACAAATTTCTGAAGGTGCGTCGAAAGATACATTAAGTTGTCACAAGAATTACTTTAAATTTGCAAATATAACATGACTCGATGTGGAACGGTCGTTTTCATCATTATTCTGCATGCCGTACTCATTTGACTGAAACAAGTATGGAAACATATTTCATGATTCAAATATTTAATAGATACCACCTAGTTTATGATTTAATGAAAGCATCTTAAAACACAGTGTTTCAGCACGTTATACATATACTATATTTTTTTGTGATTATTTTATGTGTAAATATTCATGCGTCCGTATCACGAACATAAATGATGCGAGTACGTAAACGTTACTGAACGCTCGTCTCGATACGGCTGCTCGGCCTCTCTACGTTGTTCACTCTGCATTGAAATTTGCTTCTCTTTGCTGAGTCTAAAGTTGCGTACTGACTTGAGCAAATTTACGCGCACGAACACCCAATATGCGCACGAACGCTATCCATCGCTTGTCGGTTTCTTCACCTTTATCAAAGGATTTGTGTGCGTACAACGTTCGTGCGCGTAAATTTGCTCAAGTGAGTACGCAGCTTAACAGTAATTACTATAGTTGCAATAAATTATTAGTTCTAATAAACTTAATTTGTATCATAGATCTAGATGAAAACTAAAAATATAACAAAAGTTCATTAGGGGTTGAAAATTGTTAAAAATTAGTTAGGGAAAACGTCATTAATTGGAAGTATTGAAATATGTTACTATAACTTTACATTATACAAAACTGGAGCAGCCTCACACTAGTATTGACATACGTCACCATTTTTTACTTGTTACACTTACCTTTCACTGATACTCTTTTGTTTTATTATTATTTTAATTAGCAAGGCGTAATAATTTGTTGTTTCCGCTTTCTTTCACGTTATTATATCAACTTACCTTCCTTTCAAGTACTTATATCCTTTGATTTTGCGTTTAATACAAAACATACTAAACTCAGTAAAGGTTTCGAATGATAGGAAAATTATTAATACTCGTAATCCCAAATGTATTTTGCTAAAAACACAACAATTATAAACGTAAATTTTATATTACTCTTGGTACCACCACTTGAGTATATGTACTGTGCCGGACATCTACAAACGAACGTTTAGCAATAAAGTTGAATCGTATGCTCGCCGGAGGCGAATACAGTCGAGGGAAAGCGGGACATATGTATGTTGTACACTCAGGTAAGAAGATCTATTTACCCGCTTCGCCGCAGAGAATTGCCGTCCCGATATGGGTAAACTTCACTTTTCTTTCTCAGCGTTCGTTTTAAAATGTCCGGCATAATACAAATAGAGCAAATACTTTGAATAAGTAGGAAACCGTTTATTTGGAAGTTATTGCATTTTATGTATAACTTATTTACATTGCAAACAGATATACGAATACAAAACATTAACACTGAAATGTGTCTTAATTCTACAACATATACACGTATGTACAGAAGTCCTTTGTCTTGACGATCTTGTCGGACGAATGCGACGAGTATTTATATAGTGATCCATTAGTAGGCCTTCTAAATAAGTATTTCCTGACGTGTATACATAAATAATATGTAAGTAAACAGATGCATACTGTTTCGTGTACATTCGAGATTCGATATACAATGCTGTTTTTGATTTGTCACAAAACAATTATAACATCCGCTCAATCAGATCCTATAAAATAGATTTGAGTTGGTCATATCACAATATTTTATAAGGATCACAAATATCAGTCTGTATCCATATAAAAATTAACGTGTTTATATAAAATACCTTTCGTGTTAATAAGAAAATAATTAGTTTGGTATCACAAACTGGACTAGTTACAAACCTATAGACAACCTAAATCAGTTATATTACTAAAATACTTTAAGAAACTTATACAACACGTTCTGTCAATGTTTAGTAGCTATTGAAAACAAGACAGATTTTTCATTGGTATGTAGTCTGCCTCTTTTTTGTTTTCTGTAAACCTAAAATAAAAAGAAAATGATAATTTTAAACAGAAGATAGATATTTGCAAAATCTATTAGCGGCATTTATTCAATTGGAAATTGGATTTCAAACTGAAAATTTAATTGCAAATGTAATAAATATTATATAACTGCACAAGTCACAATGGTAATTAACAAACGTTTACATAAAAAAATAAATGTATACCTCCTCTGCTATTTTTTAAATTAACAACCAAAAAATCTTTTTTGTCCTTTAATCAATGACATACTATAATATAAAGTATCAAATATTTCAACGATTATGAAACATTTTTCAGACTTTTTAAGAAAATCTGGAAATTAATTGCCATATACAAAATGAGTAACGTTACACAATTTTTTTTTTTTGTATCACAGATGGTTTATCATATTCATGAACAATATTTTATAACTCAACTACATTCTACGATGACTAAACAACAAAAAACAACGCTTCAGAATCGACAACACTAATGGACATACAAATACAAAAACAAATTCTAACGAAATACTACTACATATTATTATTACATATTATATAACTACATCAAATGATTAGATTCAGTTCATTAATGTAGTAGGAATATTAAAAATGACAATAATTAAAATTAAAATGTCGACTGTTTTAAATCCAAAGTAATAATTTTGACATGGCATCAACTACTATATTTATCCGATGAAATACATTTTAATCTAAAGTTTAAAAGTCCATTGTGATATTAGAGGTTATCTTAGTGGTAATAACATATTACGCTTACAGATATAACCGCACGTGTACTTATACATTTACCAAAAATTCGTGAGTCATCTATTGACCTGCATGTTATTATACTCTTAAGCTAGAAATAAATTTGTTGTCTTACTACATTATCCCACACCCCACATTAACAACTATTAGTCGAAAACTATAATTGTTAGAGTAGTATTGTCCGGACTTTTTGTAGAAAATTTCATGCTCTATAAAAATGGTCTTACATTTTTTTCCTTCCTTTATTTCCTTTTTTTCTGCAGTGTAGCTTTAACCGTGCAAGTTACAAAATAAAAACTGTAAGACCTTTCTTATAGAGCATGAAATTTTCTACAAAAAATGCCCGACACCGCACTATTATAGTTTTCAAGTAATAGTCGTTAATGTTATGCGTGGAATAATTCTAGCTTTCAGCTTGCATTAAATATATGAAGACAAAGAAATATACTACAACAAAACTTGTGACTAACGTGGTAGGTATGGAAATTGTTGACTATAACTTTTTCGGAGCAAATATATAGCAGTTTTATTAAAAATGTTTTAAAATTACATCACAAAACTAACCCAAGCGAATGGTCTGCTACGGGAATACTACCGTTGTGTTTTATTACCAGAAAATAAGATGCTAAAAGTACATTTTATTGATCAATTAAATGATTCGCAGAAGAGATGCACATACAATACCTGGACATTTATTTTTACACTATATACGAAATTCATCGTAAAGATAATTAATGTAATTAGTCGTTAGTATTTTAAGGCAAAATTTATGCAGATTACTCAAAGAAAAGTTTGATTGTATATGCCTTATACAGATCCTCACTATTAGATACTTGGATCCTTAGCCGTTGCCGTCATATTAAAAACATATTTTCTACACACAATATTACTTTTAAATCGGTGTTCTTAGGGGTTCTAGGAATGTTACTTGTGCGACTTCAGGAGAGAAAGTTGAAACAATAGATGTTTTAGCTGGTGTAAATTGGGAGGGCAATTTCATGTCCAGGAAACCGTCAGGAGAAATGCTTCTTCTTATTGGCGGCCATCTCACACCATTTACATTCAATACCATGCGTAAACAAAGTGCACGAACTTAAAAGGAAAACATAAAGGGCTTAAACTGTTTTGAGCTCGCCATAAAATACTAATAGTCGCTTAAAATCCGAAAGAGAAAATGCAGAAATAAACAGAAAGATTAGAAGAAAATAGAGATTGTAAAAAAGTACAAAGCCGCCAAAAATGAAGAAAAATTTGAAAACTTTGGACTCAGACAAAATTGACATTGGTGAAATTGACGGATATGAGTCTTCGTGATTAGAATGAAGACATGATGAAGACGAATGCGTTTTGTGTGTGGGGAGGGGGAGGAGGGGGGATATAATGACATGAAAAGGCAAAGTGGGTTAAATACGTATCTTGTCCAAGATATTATACTCCCTTTATTATGTATTATTAAAGCTGATTTCTTTTAAACAATACTGTGGTCCAACTATCCCGTATATATTCTGTACAGATGGACCACCTAACTATATTTTAAAAGTTTTATTCCTTTTTTATATTTCATAAAATCGCCAAATAATTACACAATAAATACATGAACTTTAAAAGGGCAAAGCTACGAGTTCAAAAATGACTATGTTAGACGGAATTTATTTTAACAAAATGCTGGTCCATCTATTGTCGACTTACCCTAAACCTAAACCTAGAAAAGAATTTGTTTGTTCATGTAAGAGTATGGTAAAACTTAAAACAGATTATGCAACATGTAAACATACACATTTCACCTCACAAATACATATAGCTTCTACAATCAATCTCATATCGTTCATGCGCTTTTCTGTTTTGGGTAATTTTCAAATCTTGTAATTGAAGTATTACAATTATCTTATAGAAAATATTTAAAGTTTTTTTTAACGTATATCGGAGAAATATGAATTGCAAAAAATAAATGATATATGGTATACAGCTGCGAATGCATATACCGTCTGGAAATAATCGTCCGGGCGACGGACGAGCAGTGTACGGCTGGTCTACATAAAGAACGGTGCATGTCTTATACTATTACCACTGCGGTAAATTGATAATCATATTCGCATCCCCTACACGGTTCTTCATGTTAAGGAGGGAGAGGTTTCAGATCTAGGTATGTGCAATCGGCCAAATATAAGAAAGCTTTGCTCTATCCTGCACGCTCTCACCGCAATCAGTATTTCATTCTCTTTCAACGCATTTGATGCTCATCGTCCGGACGTTTTCAGCAATACACGGCACTTTAACCAAAGTCATGCACAAACCGTACCGATCGACATGAGTGGAATAAGTTCGGTGGTTTTGCTCGCATTGCACACTTACTATGTAGCGACATAATATACGAATACAACGCTCTGATTCTCCCGATCATGTAGCCCAGTCGTATACTGCTCGTCCGTCGCCCGGACGATTATTTCCAGACGGTATGTATACATATACGATACAAAATCACAGTATATTACACCATATGTCTGATTTTTATGGTCCCGGCTATAGAATGATCACCAAAGACAAACAAGAAGCTAAACGAGCATTTAAGTGTCCGATGTTATTTTTTTCAGACGGCAAAAATGTATAACATGGCCTGTAGTAGTTTTAATATTTTACACTTTTTAGGCAGACCATAAGTAAGATATTTCACAAGTTTGTTTGAATTATTAACGAACAAGAAATAATCGAGATACTTATACTGGAACTAGAATTTGAATCAGCTTGTATACATAAAATATACAACATTACCTGACATTTTTTTGATTGCATTTGTATAATTAGAAGTGTAATGCATATTAGTGGCAAGTTTTAAAAATAAACTATCTATTATTACATTTGCAATAATGTTCAGGTTTTGGGTTAAATGAAAAGAAAAGCAATATTATTAGCCCAGAAGTGTTTATTCAAAGTAATTTTCTTTTACATAGATTCTAACACAAAAGTAAATAAATCCATCACAGCCTGCATTTTTTTCATGCCGAAATTTCATTGTTAACGTAAATTTTCAACACATTTTGGGAGTGACCATATAGTACACGTCGCTAATACTACTTGAAAACATGCATTTGTAAGTTATGAAGGCTGGACTTGCTCTATCATACATTTTCAGCTAATACAGGGAATATATGTTGGCCATTGATAAGTAATAACCAACATCCTACAGTAATAAATAAAGATCTTTTCAGATCTTTTACAAAACATGTTGGAAAAGTCTAAGATATTTTTGTATTGTTTTATTTTATTTAAATACCACTTATATATCATATATACTCACTATGCATTACATTAATGAAATTATGTTAAATTTAACATTAGTCGTAGCCTTAATTAATCGATATTCGGATTAATGATAAATTTAACAGTTTCAGGTTTTCAAAACCATTGCAGTTTTTTCCTAAGTGTTTAGAGGAGATTCTAACAATTTTTAAAACTAACAAATAACTCTGTTTCCAATAGAATCTTCGGCGTATCTCGAAAAATACAATATTGTTATTTTGTTACCTTTTTATAAATATAACCTTGGAGAAGCTCAGTTAATTACATACTTACAAATAAAGAAAACTACTTTCAATAAAACTATTGTAGACACATAAAGAAAAAAACTACAACAGAAATGATAATTTTTTTGCTTGTAGACTAAAATATTTTGGAAGGAGTAAAATATGTAGGGTATTAAATTGTAAAAAAAGGAAGGAAAACACATAGGCAAAACAAAATGTTAAAATTTAGTATTAGAGTTTCCTAGTTTAGTTTTCCTCAACCCTAAAAGAAAAATTCCAATTTATAAACTATTTCCCCAAAATATGTCACAATCATAACAATTAAAGCAAAAGTTTCTAACAAACAAATGAAAATGGCTAATTCATTTTGTATATTTTTTTAGGGTAACACTTACATATGAAAGCTTTGTTGCCACAGAAACATCCACGACACATTTACAACCCTAATACCAAACTTTAACAGTAACAAAAGTACAAATTTAAAACGAAATTTTTTGAGCGCAAGATTCATAAAAAAATTAGAGTAACGAGTTAAACAGATTGATTTTATATCACATCAGAATCAGGTAATTTAGAACATATATTTTATAAATCAGTACATTTACTTACATTAATATAAAATAAATCTGTTGCCTCGTAAGCATTCAATACTTTATAATCCAATTTGCAAACATTCAAATTAATGCACTCACATTGATAGGTAGCCGCGTGCTTGATTTCTTCTTCTACCGATGAGGTAACCAACCAGCACAATTACAATAAGAACCATTAGAGCACAGCCAACTGCGATGGGAACGATATCCGGGGTTTCGTATCCTTCACAATCTTTTGCTGTAAACGCATTGTTATGAATGATATGAATATTACAAAGCAATTTAAAATACTAACCATCAGCAAAATGCCTATTTATTATATTACCATATGCTTGAAATTGAAATTTGCTAATCTTGACTGCACCAACACTTGTAGTGGTGTTCGGAAGGTATAAATCCAGTGCTTGTTGCTTATCGCACTTGTATGACATTCCAACAGGGGTCACAAAATCTACTTTCTTGTGGATGGCGTTAAATGTCTTATCTAAAATATAATAAACATTGTAGAGAAGGAAATTATAAATATATTTCGTTTAATAGACGCTATCAACGGCAAACTTTCAAAACAGGGCAAGCTGCTTGTATCTTAGGAATCTGTCCCGGTTAACAGTATCGCTACGAATATAATTTTGACATACTACTAATTGGCAATTAACATGACCGTTGGCACAGTGTAGTATCTAGCCAGTAGCGCCACTCGCTAAAAATTCGTGTTCTTACTCCTACCTGTTGAACGATGTGTCAAAGCTGGTGCGCATTAGTAATGTACACTGCTGCTCTTTATTAATATGAGCGCAAATGACCATTGCGCAATTATTCCCTGCGCAAATGACCATTGCGCATTTATTCCCCGCCTGTATATTCGCCCGCTTATGTGCGAAAGCCAATGCGCAAAGAAAAACTCGGTCCCCGAAGATCAAAGGTGCCGACAGAGAGTATCTGTACTGGTTAGATACTATACTGTGCTGTTGGTGGCGCCACAATCGATGCCAAAATGGCGTCAAATGGAGGTATACCTGGTAGATTTGTATAGTGTCATATAACATTTCATTTGCCAGTTTAATTTTATGTTGACTTCAATTTCTTCATAAAAAAACGGCTCTTTTTAAAGACTTACTTTATCTGCCTACTCAAATATGTAAGAAGCCAAAGGGAAAATCTAATAGAAACCGCTGTGCTTACTGTTGTGTTGTCACACGAAAAAAGGTAGAAATCATTCTCTAAGCTTCACCCGCTTTCCAAAAGAAAAAAAAGTAGTTTAGTGTATATAACAAATAAATTGGGAACTCTGGAAAAAGTGGACAGGAAAAAAGTATGGAAATTGAAGTTGATGATGAGAAAACCAGCAACCCAATATATGCGTTTGTTCCTTACATTTTCAGAAAAGCGATTACATATTGTAAGGTAAAAATGTAGTGCCTTTTTATAGTTATATGCTAATAGATTAGTATAATCATAACGTGTAACGATATACTTGTCTCATTACTTCGGTATTCCCATAAATACACAAGTCGGTACAGATTGACAATCTGTCAAACTAGCTGATTCGATGAATTGGTTCTTCGGTCTTTTCAACTAAATATATCTATATCATTGTTGGAGCTTTACCTATACTACATTGCATTTTCATGATATATGCCAAATGAGGAGACTTGTTGTCCACTGACTTGGATTTCCAGAGGTTCAGGCCCCAGTGCTGATTCTATCCCAATGTATACAATATTTATTCATTATTGTTATGTTTATTAATGTATACTATATTTATATAAAATACATTAAGAATAATAATAAATAATTTTAACTACGAACGTTGTCATGTTATTATAATCTATTATAAGGTATAAATAGCTTATATTCACACAAAATTGAAGGTTAGATAAAATGTGAATCATTTCACTTATACATCTTGTATATTGTTGAAAATACTGACTTTACTAAAACCTGATATTTGTATTGTTTTTATAAAGACAAATCTGCCATTAAACAGTACCGAAAGTATTAAATATCGACGAAAAGACAAAGGCCACATAGTAAGGATGGGATCATGTATTTTTTTAAATTATTTAAAGAAATTGGGCCTTCAATTAAGTAAAGTAAGGTTCCGAAGACTGTTACTGATACTGAACTTGTATTTTTCCACTGCAGTCAACGTCAGTTTTGCAACCGATTGATGGACGAATAATTTGAACCCTGAAATAGAATTTTGGAAGAAAATTACTGTTGAAAATCCTTGAGATGTCGCAACAAATCAGAGTGTATCAATTTCTACTTTAGATGCTACCTATATTTTTCCACATTTCACGGGGCAAAGCACAAATTTGCTGATGTAAGAAAAACTGCTGATGCAACTGTCAATGATAATGTTACTCTAGAAGATGATCTACGATTAAATGAATTAATGAAAGTGGAGATGTTTCTATATAAAAACATCCAATTTAAAAATTATGTTAATGATGATAGTGACGATATAACTACACATTATCCAATTACCAATCAAGGGTTGGTTGACGAAGTAATGAGAGAATGCAGGGAAGAAGTTCTATATGACGGTGAGTATGATTAAACAGATCGAGAAGATATCTCAACAAATGAAGCACTAAAATATGTATGTAGGACATTGTTAAATGTACTTCTACTTTCATATTTGTCTTGTAAGAGAATATAATAAAGACAATTATTGTTATTTTACGAATAAAAAATAGTTTTCATCATCGTACACCATACAATAAGCCATATATACGAACAAAACAATATATTCTTCATTTTCGTGTACATAAACGCAAGTATGTATTTCTATCTGATAATTCTGAGATAATTTAAGGCAAACTTTGAAAATCACTATTTCAATAAGAAATTGAAATACTAAAATCGATACATGCACACAATAAAATGGAAAGAATCTCCTTCTGGTGTAACCATAAATACCGTTTTAAGTTAACAATTCTTTGACAGCCACAAATTAGTCTTAAATTTCTGTACAAAAAAAAACATGATATAAGTACATACAAAGTATTTATAAAAAAATATAAAAAAATGAAGATATACTTCCAAGCGTGAAACCCTTTATAACAATGCGGTTGAGATAAAATATAGTGACACAAAGTTGAAATACCTCTATTAAAATAGAGTGTTAGCAAAATTGCTGACGTTTGTTAACAAAAAAAAAAAATAAATTAACATAACGAAATACGTTTAAAGAGATAACATTTTTCACAAAGAATTCTAAATATTCCGAAAACCATCAGCTCTCAAAATTTAACAATATACAGGATGTTCCTTTAAACAAAAACCACTTTTGTTAGTTCTTGCTTACCCTGTAGAGTTGTGTATAATTTTAGTATGTGCTAAATTGCATTTTGTGGCCACAATAGAAAAGGTATTTCAAAAACGTTTATGCAAATATCAATCCAAAATACACCTCTTATACTTTAATAAAGAAATTCCACCATCCATAGATCTAAACGTTGTTAAACGTTCATAGTATCCAAACATTCGTAAACAAAGTAATTCAAACAAAACATTTAAAAAACATGTTCGAAGAAGAGTCTAACAAAATACCATTTATATTGATAGAAAATTAGTTTGTCCAACGTTCACATAACCACATGTCGTTAGAAACTCATGTTGGCGATGACTCACGGTATGTTAGATATAAAGAAGCCATGGCAAATTATCTGAAATATTAATAATTCTGTGGTTTCTGTATGTGATACTATAATTTTATTTTCGCGTGACTACATCAGCTGACTTGCTTTGTAATTGCTGAAATCTTAATATTCAATAGCCATTATCAAATAACACCTTTACTTAATTCTTGTATTAAAAAATAAACAACAAATCATTGAGGATCTCAATTCAGGTAGGATGTTCAGACAGATTTAAAATAAATCAGAATCAAGCCTAAATGAAATTAATGCTAAAATGATTCACTTAACTAATCACAATCTACGTTAAGTAATTTTATCAACAATACCAATATACTTATGTATTGTTGTCCTCTATATCGCTCAGGATAAAACAACGTTATTACAGAAAATTTGATGAAAGATTATTCCATACGTTAGCCATCATATAACATACGTGCGTATATTTTTGAAAATAGAAGGTAAAATCGTAGATGATACTTAAATCTCAAGCACTATAAGTTTCACATATAAGATATAAAAAGCAAACCCGCAAAATACCCAATTTAGATGTAAAGTCCGTTGTAGTTTACTTTATTTATTTTCATATACATAAGTATAATCATAAAATCAATATTCTGACAAGATAAAATATACTGCAAATACCGATGAATATTACACTTCCTCTACATTATCACAGCGGCTGTGTATGTTATCGTATGTTAAATTGAATTATGAACGTTTTACATACGGTTGAATCTAGCATTACATAAAATGTAAATATTAACCGAAGTTTAGTTATTTCATAATAACATGCTCATTGCATATAAAACTTAGAAAAAATCAAATACACATATATGCATATATATGACGAGACAGTTAAATCTTTGTTTTACTTTTCTATTACTTATCTGAGTAGCATGGAATTATAAAAAGTGTTTGTTTTGATAAGAAAGATAATACTAGTTCATAACAAAAGATACTAGAATATTATTGCGGATTAATCAGAAAATGTTTTGACTGCTCTATCAGCGCTGCCAATGTTCGGATAATTTTCGGATTCAATATTTCGGATAATTCAACATTCAGATAGCATTCCGATAATTTTGAATTCAACATTCGGATAATTTTTATTGTTTACATTAACAGGAATGATTTACATATCATTTTTACGTAGACTAGGCTTTTGTAAATTTATAATAGCATAAAACTAAAACAAGTAAGACAGCTATGAACAAGCGATTATTAGCAAAGCTTGAAAGCAAACATGGGTTACATAGAAGTTTGATTGCCTAATTGATGAAATATGTTGAATTCAAGCCAAAATAATTTGAGATGGGAAATCTGCTTAAGGGACATTTTAAGGATTAAATAATTGTGAAACAATAACAGACATGTTATCTTCAATAAAAATATTAGACATAAACAAAGATACGATCATAAGGTTAATATTTAGGTTAACTGTGGAAGTTGTAATCTGTCTAATAGAGTGAATTAGCTCAGAGAATATGACACTAGTATAGACACTAGTATAGTTAATTTTATATCGTAGTTCAATTACCTATTTAACATAAATATTATTTTTACTTTGTTTACTAACTATTCATCTTCGTCCTGTATTGCTGCGACTTAAAAAAGAAAATATAGAAAATGCACATCGGATCGCAGAATACTATTTGTATGCAGCTAGTTCATCCTTGATTAATATTCCAAACAAAGTGTGTAACCAGAGATCTGTGATTTTTTTACTTTTCATCGTAAAATGTGAAATCTACCATAAAATCATTTAGGTTTAGTCGTGTTGCGTAAGCTTAAGTTGGTAGATAAACCAAAATAGACGTCTGATATAACGAGTGAACCAAAAATTTAAATAAAAAATGATATACCTAAACAAAAAGGAGAGGTGGAAGTACTGGCTGTACAACGTTAGGTTTCAATTTTTTTTTTATGTGTGGTGGGTGCTTAGTTGCAGTGACTCCGTAAGCTGTATCGCTTGTCTGGATATCACTGCAACTCTTGCTGTGTAGTTTGTGTAAGTTGTGTTCAATGGCTTTGTGACAGCACCATATCGCCTTTTATGATGCCGCGCTGTTAATCACATTGCTCCCAACAACGAATGGCTAGTCGATCCGGGATTAAACTCTCTGAAAAAATGTCACCGTCCCTCCAGAGAATTGAACCCCGGCACCTATCGTCCTCCCACAACGATAGTCAGTCGCCTAACCACTGCGGACAACTTCTTTAAAGTTAATTTAAAAATTTTAAATTGTTGTGATAATCGTAGTTATTTTATAAATTCCTTCCTAGTCATCTTATGAACTGTGTATTCATGCAAAATTGAACGTTAATCTTTTTACTGTGAGGATGACCATCGATTTACATTGATGGCTTGTCTTATATTTTTCGATCTTTTGTCTCTGATAAAGTAAATAAATTTTACGAAAGCTTAAACAGTAATAAGGAATTACTAGTTTCATTTGGCTGCTTCCCCAATAGTATGTCTATTGAAACCAAAACAATAAGTTTTGCAAACTACACCCTGTAAAAAGCGACACACAAAGTTTTAAAAAAATGGGAAACAGACCGCTAGTCCGTAATCAATCGTTTAAGACCTTCAACAACGATGAATTAGTTGTGTAAAATAAGGACTTAAAATTTGGTATTCGTGACGCAAAAGTTCCAATGGAGGAAGTTACTGCATCTATAGAAACCAATATTAGAGGCATGGATTCTACAACCAAGGAATTTTTCTTTTTTTTCAAGAATGTATGCAAAAACAAAATTTCAAAAACAGCTCGCGTTAGTTATTCAAACAATTGTAAAAAAGGTTTTAAAATTGTTAAAGATCTTGGAGATAAAGATTGTTTTCATTTGAAAGATGATAAAGGAAACAAGATAACCGGAATATTATACGCGAGTAGACAATGTATGAGTCTCCGGACCATATAAACAATTAAACAAGAACCTATTGCCGGCTATGATAATATTAGCCACTAAAGACGCAAATTGTCCTAAGTTAATTAAAAAAATTAAAAGTTAAATTGATTAATTCTCACCCTACTACTCCTAAAATGTATTGTTTGCCGAAAATTCATAAACCCGCAAATTCGGTAAGACCTATAGTTTCAGGTATCAACTCACCTACTTATCATTTGTCCAAATGGCTCTCTAACAAATAAAAGAAATTCTCCTTACACACTTTAGTGTAATATATGTATGTCTCAAAATCGGTTTCAAGTGAATGGGACGTTTTATGAACAAAATGAAGGCACTGTTAATTTGTTCATGAATAGTTTTGAAACTAGCTTGGAAAGAGAGAATGGATATCTGAATCTGGCTTAGGTATGTTGATGATATATTCGCGGTATGATACTACGAAACCGACTGTTAGCGAATTCCTTAAAAAGTTAAACTTAAGATTCCACTCTACTAAATTCACAGTAGAAGAAGAAGTGAACTACAAACTTCCTTTTTCGGATACCTTAGTTATTAGGAATGAACAGAATAGATTAGACATTGACATCCATAGAAAAGAAACTAATACGAATACATTCATTCTGGCTGTTCAAACCATTGTGATCAACAGAAAATGTCCGCGATAATTCTTTTAATTAATAGATTAGTCAAATTTCCACTAAATAAAGTGAGATTTCAGAATGAATTAGAGTTTATTAAGACAATAGAGGTCTACAATGGTTTCTCTTCTGCAGACCTCGAATGCGCCCTTAAAAAAGTCCAATATAAGAAACACGTGAGCAATTCCACGACTTTAGTCCAATCAAATAACCGGAGAAAAAATTATTAAGTTACCGTTCCACGCCATAACCAAAGGATTGAATCGTGTTTTTCAACAATACAACTTAAGTGTTTGTTATAAGACCAAGAGTATGTTAAAAATCTTTTAGGCAATCCGAAAGACAAACCGGGGATGAGGCAAAAGTCTGGAATTTATAAATTTGCATGCAAAAACTATGATCAAATTTATATTGGATAAACAAAAAGATCAATAGAGATTAGACATAAAGAACATCTAGATCACTTTCGATATGGAAGAGAGGAATCGTCCGCCGTAGCGCAACATTTAATTGAAAAGGAACATCCTATTGAAATTAGACAGTCTAAAATTATTAAAAGCTATTGATAGGCCACGAGAATTAGACGCATACGAGAGTATTTACATTTACAAATACGACAATCTCATGAACAGATAACCATCGATTCTCGGAAAATCGGTTTTCTTCGAACACACGAAAGGACGGTCCCTTCTCAACATATGTTAGCAATTAGTTGGAGTAGTTTAGTAGTAGTTTATACTAAAAGAGGAGATATTTATATTGATAGTTCTTAATTTTATTTATTCATTCGGTATTCGATTGATGATGAGTCCATGCCGTCGAAACACGTGTCCAGAGTAATCAACCAAAATTCGACATGTTTCGAAAGCAATAAATTATCTGTTTCATTTATTCGCAAACGTTTCATATTGTGATATCAATGTTTACTTTTATGCGGTATTTTATTAATGGGTTCAATAAATCCGTTTATATGTCCTTCAAGCCAGAATAAACAATGCAATTTTGTAAAGCGACATTATAGAAAAAATTACATTAAACTATTATAACTTAATACACTAATTGCTTACTTTTTGCATCTGGAAAATTAGTAGAATCCAATACAAGAGTGACGTTAACCGCATCCAACTCGAACTTCTTATCATTTTCGCTGAATAGAAATTTGATAGTGTTATTAGTGCCATTGATGAAGGAAAATGACAATGTTATGGATTGGTTGTTACCACAATCTCCACCAGATACTGTTGCATTTAGAGGTACAAATATTGTACTATTAGCGACTTTATTATCCGTAGTAGTAAAGTTTACTTCAATTTCGGCAGCCATTTTAAGAACGATGCATGAACTATTTGTTGTGTTGGTTACTTCCCATGTTCCTTGTTGTGGACCTGGAGTTGGAGCAACTGTAGTAGTGACAGGTGCCGCACTAGTGGTAGACGGGCTAGTTGTAGTTGTGGGCGGGGAGGGCGAAGTTGTGGATGTGGTAGGCGCAGTTGTGGAAGTCGAAGTTGTCGTCGGAGTAACTGTTGTACTAGTAGTCGTACTTGATGTAGTTATCGGTTTTGGAGTCGTTGAAACTGTTGTAGTCGGTTTAAGAGATGACGATGTAATCGGAGCTACGGTAGTGTTAGTTACTTCTGGAGCTTAAACAAACAAGCAAATATAGTAATATTCGGTAAAAAAGAACAAACAAAAGGCAAACAAACTTTAATAATCTATATATTCCTTGTACGGCAAAATAATAATGTTAGAAATAGTTACATATAACAAGTACTACTAATATGGGAAAAAGTAGGAGTATTATTTCATACACAGCTGTGTGTACCTGCAGTATTGTAAAGCATTTTTTTACCTATGTGTAATGACATTTAAGAACCAGAAAGGACATTTTTTATGCGCTTTATAAACCTAGCCTACTAACTACGTAGCTAATTTGTTTTTAATCTACAAATTTATCTAATTTTGATCCATGTAATTATTTCTTATTCTCTTGTACTTGCACTTACAATTGATTGACACATGCGCAATACTTATATTACTTATGTTTTGGTACGATCCAGAAATTAAATACCGCCACCGAAATATGTACATTTGTATTACGAAGTCCCGTCCACGGCGTCTTACTATTAGGATTATGTTTTCTAATTTCTGTATAATGATATGTATATGTTAATACATTTTTTTTTAATGTGGTGGGTGCTTAGTTGCAGTGACTCCGTAAACTGTATCGCTTGTCTGGCTATCACTGCAACTCTCGCGGTGTAGTTTTTGTGTGTGTATGTTGTGTTCAATTGGCTTTGTGACAGCATCATATCGCCTTTTATGATGCCGCGCTGTTAATCACTTTGCTCCCAACAGCGAATGGCAAGTCGATCATATAACCAAACATATCCCTACGGTTAAATATCATGCCTAAATTATACTCAAACATTTAGCTGTATTAGAATGATTGTAGAAGGTATTAGAAAACCATAATAGAACAATCCATATTACTGTACCTATACTTAAAGCATAATTTTTGTATCTTGAACACACGCATATTTAATTTATCAAAAAGACGCATAGGATAAATTTTATATCATATGAACGAATCAGTGTTTAAAGTCTCCTTTAAAAGAAAGAACACAAAATAACAAATAAGGAATTTCTCGAACGGAAATAGTTCAATTTAAATTTGATGAATTTAGTTTATTCGGACGTTACTTCTGACAAAAAGCAAATTGGTGTTGCTCACAACTTTCGTAATGATAGTGCTTTGGGCAAATTTTTAGTTATTATGCTGAAATTCTCACACGTGTAGATATGGACGAATAACATCGCAAAAATACATTAATCTGTTGAATGAAGCATTGATATACTTACTGAACTATACTGAAAAATTCGGAAAAGAAATGCTAGATTGTACTTGGACCATATGCGTCAATTCATACAACTAACATTGTGAGAGCACAACTAGTCTAGTGTTTTCTATTTCAAAACAGCTATAATAGAAGGCTGACAACAAATTCTTGAGAAGATTTCATTAGCAGCATAAAACATAGAAAATAATGTGGAATTGTGACGGTAGCAATATTAATAACCAGGATTACAAATAGAGTGCGTTATAATAATCTCGCATATTTTACAGATAAAATTTTTATTGGAATAAATTTGTCTTTTGTTAATTCATTGTCCAGAATACTACGAGTAGTACAGGTCGACGACAATGCCGTGGCAGTGATGACGCATTCTGCGCATATAGGTGGAGCGTATACGATGACATCATTGCTTACGTTGAGCGCTCTCGGCTTTCTTCCAGTTCCACTTCCTTCATGGATGTCCTGGGTTGTTGTGGCTTCTCAACGTATGAGCCATTAGATCATGACTCTTACATCAGCGCGCCAATCACAGCTGATGCAACGTCATACTTTTACCCAACCTCTCTGACTTAGGCGCAACTGCCACGAGATTCTGGTCTACCTGTATATATGAATTAAATATAAATTGAAATATTTTATCATTTAGCGAAGCTTAGGATCCATTTTATTATTTGCCCAAGTAAGGAAAAGTCTGAAGTGCACTGAAAAATATACATATACCGGTTGATTTCAGACATAGGATAAATAACGGCGGGCAGGGGCAAGGGATAGGAAAATTCGCTAAGAAGTGGGATTATTAGGATAAAATTTGTTGTTGGGAAATTATTACAATGTTGACTATAACATTGTAGTAGGGTGGTCGAGTAGATTCTATACAGGCCTATTTCAGATTTTTAGACATCGAGAAACAAATGTATTAATGCGTTATAAAAGATGAATTAATTGAATATAGAGTAAGTTAAGTTTGCTGCTTTTATAACTACTATTATCTAACTAAATAGTAAGTGTCATAAATCTTCAGCATTGAAGTCTCTCGCTACTTTAACGGCACATGCTTGCATCCTCTCTTACTTTGCTGCTTATTGCATAAAACAGCCATCGAAAAAGAAAATGATAAAGTCACCTAATTCTACTATTTGTGAATTGCCGACGCGTCAAATATTTATCATCAGTGTCTACAATTATGTATTTATATGTATATAAGTAGATGTGCATATAATATGACTATCTAAGGATGAAACTCAGCAAATAAAATCAGACAAGTCATATACCAGATTATATCTCGTAGGATCATTTTAATAGGAAGTCTTTGTTCACATATTCCATATTCGAAAGCAGACTCTTTACAATCATAATGAAGAGTTGTATTAATAGCTGAAAGAAACCAGCGTGTGATAAAATACTTGTGTTTTGTGTATGTGTGTGTAGTGAATGTCATCCTGCAGATTTTTTCGAAGACTTTTTGGAATTAACCAATGAAGTCTTGAATAATATAAAACACTCAGAATGTATTACGGATGGATTATTAAAATATCGATGTAATAATCCTAATAAGATTTAGAATTAAATCTCTCTAAATACCTAACAACTCACGCAGGGCGGATAAGATAATCGAATTTCGTCTGCGGGTAATAATTTTCAGGCTATCGCCTCCCCTTGCAGCATAAAAGAACCAATAGAATGTGAAAATGAAGTCAAGTGTGCAATAATGAATCTAGATTATGTACATCGCCATCAGAAAATACACATATTTCAATTAGGTATGCACTAATATAAGATTGATAATGTAATAATACAGAGCAGAATACGTTTTGACTTTTATTTCGTGAAAAACAAAACTTGGTGTCCTGAAATATTCGAATAAAAATTTTCGACTTATTGTTCTTCCGATTGCAGACAATTCATTATCATGGACCATAATGATGATTCTCATCGAGCAAAGATCAATAACTTATCGGATAAAGGTTATATAGAGACAATGCGGTGGCCTAACAGTTCTTAAAATGATAATGCCATGCAGCAAACTCGACATAATTTGTAAAAACGTGTTGCTGAACACAATATGTTAAGAAAAACTCAAAAAGTTTAAATCGCTGCTTGTGAGAACGAGGCTATTTGTGTTTAGCTATTCTTGAGAATCATAGGCAATTATAATGTTCAGTATGTTCAAGAATTATTGCAAACACTTCTCTAAAATTGAAAAATTCAAAATATTCACATAAGATCACGCACAATTTATAATAATGTGTTCTGATAAAATCTTTTAAGCACATTACTATTTTTATCATGTTGATTATTTTTAGCGGTATATAATATAAATCCCCCTTTTTTTCAGTAGTACTCATACAATACTGATTCTGTTTTCCTTCACAAAAACAATAAATAGGAATTCAATCAATAACATACCGTTGAATTTTCTAGTTCGTTAGTTAGCTAATAGTTTGCTACATACTTATTTCACGTACCTAACACTATAATGGAAAATAATTGCACGGCGTAATTACCCATGGATTTCAATGTGATCGAAAAACACTCGAAAATTAATATCAGAAGTGACTATCAAACGACTCGAATATATGCAAATCCTTTCTCAAAAATATATCAAAAGCATTACTAAGGTTATTACTAATAACCTTCATGTTAATACTTCATAGAAACTACTTAACAACTTTATTTTATCAAGCTTGTACCTATCTTTTTTCAATGCAGAACTTTATCCAAAAAGCAATGAGCAAAAAATGAAAATCGAAAATCTTATATTTATATAAAAATGAGTTAAAACAACTTTATCTAACGATCATAATTAGAAGAGCGCAATAAAAGAAAGAATATTCTATAAGATAATTCTACAGATGTTGTAAGCTAGAGGGGAAGTAACGGCTGCCACAACGCTAACTAAACGTAAATAAGATGATAGTGGGCCCCAGTAGCTTTACCATCATCTTATTTGATGTAAGCATTAAGCACGAAGTCTTTTATTTATAATAATCGAGAACATAATGCAATTGTAAAAAATGTATTCATATTTTTCACAATTTCAGATTACAGTACTGTGTACCTACTTAGAATAATAGTATATTATACTATAAGGGAGAGAAATGCGTTATTTTCGTAGAGATGCAATTTGAAGCTCGAGGGCGAAGCCCGAGGGCTACAATGCACCGAGGACAAAATAGCATCTCTCCCGAATGGTATATACTATTTTTTCCCCGGTCCACCCGGTCTCATTAACTTAAAAACACATACTTTTGTCATTATGAAGTAATTGTCACTATGAAGTAAATAGAGTAATTGTTATTATGAAGTAAATAATTTCAATGTTATCTTTTTTTTGCATGAATCACAAACGTTCTCCATAATGTAAACTCTCTTGGGAGCATTATACTCCCTTGGGAATAATCGACTACTTCTGTTTTAATTTTGATGTCATAGAAACTGATTTCTACTCTCGACCGTGAAAAAATATGTTTAAAAATATTGGGCAAAAGAGAATAAATACTTTTCTTGCTAATTTACTTTGAACAGCATTTTACACTAAATGTGTAATGTAAAATAATAGTAAAACGCCTTCACAGGGTTATCAACTTTAACAAGTTTTAGTTATTTTAGATTCATTGTCAGTGTATCTGAAAGCATAATCTTTCGTGATAGGAAGGTCAAAGTTCTGGTACACCTCTTAAAGAAATGGATATGTACCTTTACTGTTATTGAAACATAATCATATTACTCCACAACTACTGAGTCGTGATTGCATATTACTACACATAACAATTGGTTTTAAATATGTAACATGGATAGAGAATAAGAAATTTATCACAAGCGCATTTCATAGTTTAAATGGGTATATATTCAGTAAATATGTAAATTCCCCTTATATCTAATATGATAAATGTGTAAGTCGATAAATGCAGTGTAAAATTGATGTTGATTATTAGTCATCGTTTAAGTGTCAACAATAAAAACAAAATGTAACTTTAATCTTACGGACAACACCGACATATTGGTTTATTACAAAATAATAATCAAACGTTAGGAAATCAAATAGCTGGACTCGCAGAAAAGTATTATACGAAATTATAAACTGATCAGTACAAAAGACAAATATATCTCATCACGTGATAACACCATGATCTGCGGTTTAGTTGTAAAAGAAAGAAATTCACTTACCAATCTTTTCATTTGCATCCGCATTAATATTATACAACGCTAATACATTCAGTAATATCACTGCACTCAGTAGCTTCATGTTTATATTTAATCGTTCTTAATTTATTTAATGTAATGCTTTGTAAAACAGACAATGTAAAACAAGGAAAATGTTTGCCATACACAGCCTCTGCTGTCAATTGCTAATAGAATTGATGCAATGTTGCCGTGTGGCTACACTGATTGGTAATTATTGCACATGCGTATTCTAACAACCTTAAAAGTAATAGTTTAAATGTACATTTCATATCATTTTAAAGCAGAAAATGGCAATAAATAAAATTAATTCTACCCAGTTTAAAAATAAATACTTATAACACTGAATGTTATCGTAATGCATATGAGATGAGCGTTAAGCACCGTGGATAAAACAGATTTCTTTAAAATATTAACAATTTTATAGAATTTATTTTGCCTCAATCTGAATATCGTAGTATTTTACTTCAATAATAAATCGTCAGAAAAAAAAATCTGCATTAACTATCGCAAATAAATATAGGTGATATATTCATTATTTTGTAGTATATTTATTTTATGCCAGCAGTCTTTGTGCTCCATCTAACGTGAAGTTGTTGTACAATTTATTTCTGTCCGTACAACTTACAGGGGGTAGGTAAATATACATTAGGATTGCCATAAATCCGCAAGGTCGGGACATTTACTATTTGGGGTCCTTTTTTTGGTATTTACTAGTTTTTCAATATCCTTCTCTAAAAATTTGCCTACTTTTTTCAAATAACGTAAACTAAAAAATATAAAAAAAACCATTTTGACACATGAATATCTAGGAACAACTTTTCCGGTATCATTTAAAATATTTAAAAATTTTTTAATCAAAAAATCATTGTATGATGAGCACAAAATATGATTTTTCAACATTTGAGGTTAATTCAAGTTTCCGATCGCTGCCAGTCGATCAGTAAAACCCTAAAACATATTTCAAAAGTTAGTTGCCCTAACGCTCACTAGATGGCGCTTTATAAATTTTTAAAAACTTGTAGCTCTGCGCTCGACTATGTTTGTCGGGACATTTTATAGCTTGTTGTCGGGACACCACTGTTAATAACGGTGACATGTCCCGACGTCTCGGGACGAATGGTAACCCTAATATACATGAAACTCATAAGCGATCAAGGGGGCCTATTCATCTTAGCTAATAAAAAAATATAGGTTACTTTGTTTTAATTCATTAGCATATATACATTCATATGAATTATTATACCAGTGTTCTTCAGTTTTTGAGGTTACTGAAATGACATCAAACTAAGTGGTTGCAGCAATTCCGTAATACTTAAATCTTTTGTTACCGTTACTACCGTCATTATTACTTGATGGGAATTATCCCGAGGGATTTGTGATATATCTGCATTGAGTACTGGCACAAAGAGTATATAAAGTTAAACGCAATACTTACATATATTCCTTTATGAACTGAAGCTTCTTGGTAATAAAACGTGTAAAGCTGACATCACTACCGCATACTCTAATAACACAACAATAAATTTTGCTTTAATTGTTATATCTTGTTTGAAAAGTAGAGAGATCAAATGTAGCCGCAAAGCGACCAAAGTGCGAGCAATTGACTTCCTTACCTATCTTACTACCTTATACATTGATATTAGAACCGTTCTTATTACAATCGTCATCGAAGCAAAGTGTAACGCTTCATTCTCTCGGCGTTCATATTTTTTATCCTCCATAATATTGCCCCATTGCCCCCCCCCCTCCAGTCACAAGCTGGCGACGCCCTTGGTGGCAACCAAATCTTTTTGGAGTCTACTAATGGCATATAGTATGTTGCACATTCAACAGATCAGTCTGTCTCTTGTAATGAAGTGCCTTTACCCGACTATTTACATAAAGAAAACAGCAAAACTCAGTATAGCCTAGCTGCAACACAAGTAAAAGTGCAATCTTTATCATCACAGATCTGCCATTACTGCTCATCGTATTTTATGCTTGTCAAAAGACATTTTATATTTACCTATGATTCTATGCGAATGGCATATCCAACAGGAATAGACGGCAAAATATTTCCAATACGTAATAGTATACTGCCTTTAAATTCGGTGTCGAACTGTCCATAATCTCCATTCTTCTAGTTTATATTTAAAGCCGCCAATAAACCGCTAATGTTATTGGAGAAAACCAAATTAAATTAAATAAAGGCTAAATTGTTATGGCGTTTACGAACAACACATACCAAAACATCGTTGTCTAATAGCTTCCACTGCTGCAGTCTTGATCCTAGCAGTAACTACTTTTTAGAAGATCAAGAACTCCCAATAAATTGTTTAATTCTGACTGGGTTATTTTGTGCGGTTGGCGGTATGGCGTGCTTGGTGTGAAATCAAGATCTCTTGACGTTGATGGTATATCTTATTGTTGAAGAATCACTGTATCGCTATTATTTGATTCGTAAGTGAATGTTTCTGCGGGTTCTGGAATAGGAAATTCATCACTATGAGATAGAGGTCTCACGCCAGATATGGTATATATTTGCATAGTTGATAACCGATTATTTATTCTTGAATATACCAGCGACCCTTGCTAAACAAGCTATTATGCAAACATTGCAGTCGTTAACGTGATTTGTAGGCTCTCCAAACCATTAGGACAGCGAACCATATATTGATCGTTTTTTTCTTATTTTACCAATTTCTCAGACTTGAAGCGCGTATACCTACTACAGACTACAGCAGATACTTGGCGCCCAATTGATCATCTATTTTACAACCGAAATAAAGCTCATGTATCTGTTAGCATACACATAACAGAAGTGATTGGATTCCCAAGCAACAATTTGTGACTGATAAGTTACAATGCGACAAAAGTTAATTTTGTAACGTTCTTGTACGGTGATATTGTAGTGAATATGGTAACCCAGGTCATAGGAAAACTAGATTGTTACTATAATATTAGTATCAAATGAGTGTCATTCGTTACCGGTGTAATTTTAGTTATTTTTTAACCAACGAGTAACTTATTTTCCTTTTTGTGTAGCAAATGGGTTAATTTTGTAACTGCGGTTGTAATTCAGTCGCGTAAATAATGCTCAATAAGGTTTCTTATGAGTTAAACATCATACACGCATGCGTCTGCTAAAAGTATGGATGAATTGATCATTTGGTCACATTTAGTACACTTGCGGATATGTTTAAAGTATGGTCAGTGATTTCCCAATCTGATAATCATTTCTAAAATCTGGAAACGTATTAATGCTGCGGACAGTTAAATCTTTTATAGGTACCTTTATATGTCTTATACCTCAGTTTATTCTAATAGTCTTTATGTTACATGTAGTTCAAAGAGATGAAAACTGAAATATAGATCTATTGTCTACATATAGGCTTAAAAATGTTTGGTTTTAGTTTAGCGATTGTGTCATTCTTTTAAGTGCGTTTGATTAGCTCAAGTTAAATATACAGGTATGTATAGCAGAACAGTACAACAACAAAATGTTGAACTAGTAATTCCGTCGATGTGGGAACGTACGAATTTTCAAATGATTATTTTAAAAATGGGTACACGTCCCAACACGTATAAATAGAAACGTCTGAATATAGTTAATACTACACGTAACAATAACGTTTAGGAAAAGTATCAGCAACGTTATAATAACGAAGGCAAATACCGCGTCTGCAACATATTGTGTACCTACTGCTTTGGGAAAAGTGTCAAATACGGATAAATGTGACCGGTTACAAAAATCCTGTAACAAATACAGTTGTTGACACGCGCGTGAGAGGTGGGCGCAACGACTTCCACGCCAAATTGTAACCAAACTCATTTTCATATATTGCTTGCACTTTTTGGGCAATATACGGCTTAAATTTATGTTTTCTACGTAGTGCAGCTGCAGTACCTCGGGACGTACCAACTATGTTTCCAATTTCACGAACCGATGAGGTTTTAGCATTTTCTTCGACAGATAGCAAAACGTCCAGTTCCACGTTTTCAGAAAATGTTAGATGCAAAACATCCGTATCTTCTTAAATTTTCTTCAAGTCGACTAAACTTGCGCCGTTTTGGAGTTTTTCTTTCCGGAAAACGTAACATGTAAACTCGCAACGCCTGATTAGAGTTTTTATTGCATTCAAAATATACTTGTAACATATCAGTAAGTTGATTAAAATCCATCATTTATTTCAAAAATGTCAAAATATACTTAGAAAAGAAAAATAAAAGACGATAATAACTTCTAATGACAGTTACATACGCGTTCTTTTTTTATACCTATTTTTCCATAGCACACTACAGTACGTGATGTTTTAGTTACGTTTTTTTCTTCTAAGTCTACAAGTAAAATGGATGTATTGCACATCAATGGATTCAAAAAAAAAGAATATCTATCTAATGTAGTAAAAAAAATATATACCGAGCAATTTGAAACAAAAGTTGACAATCGCGGAAAAAATAAAGATAGCTTTGGAGAAAAGTAAATGCAGACCCAAACATAGCGTTCGTCAAGCCATTTCATCTGGTACCTGACTCATAAAAATCGGAATGTAAATAACAGAGCTACAGCTCGGGGCGTTTTTCGTGTGACACTCGGTATATAAAAATCTGTAGGAGGAAAAACATTCAACTTCTGTGGCATCGAATTATTGTTACCGCCATTTCATTTGAGTCAGTACAAGCCCCTATTATTATTTATAAAAAAATGCGTAAATAAAATGAGGAATTCATTTCACTTCACCGAAGTTTTCTCGATAGTTATTATTGGTGTTAGAACAAGAACGCTACCTCTTCCCTAATAAAATTCTTATTCAGGTAGTAACCAAATGTAATGGGACTCTTTTACAATAACATTTTCATTTTCTGATTAAATTCGGTGTCGACTCGAGATAGATTAAATGTTTTACATTGCTTAGGTATACTGAACTCCCAATCAATAAATGTTTAGTTATGATCATCCACTAAATGTGTATGGTAACCAGAAACAATTAAAAAAGTAGTTGTCATTTATTAAGAAGACAAAAACAAAACAAAATTTAACGATCGGTAATAGAACTCGAAGTTAATACTTATGTATATGCCTGAAAACTAAATATTAACTTAATATTAAATACAAAACGGTTATATACAATACAATATTTATCTAACAGCTAAACAATTCATGAATTTAAGCACTTATTCGCTATACCCGTACCACAGCCCGTACGAACCTACATATACATTAATGCAAAATTAGAAAACAAAAAACACTTAGTAGGAACTATTGACAAGTCGAATGGATGCGCATAGGATTGTCAATCAGGTTAACTCGTAATTTGTGAATTTTACAAAAACATTTGTCTACCAATAAATTAATGAGTAAGTGCATTTAGACGAAAGTTATATGAATGTGCACTCGACAAAGTCATTTATTTAAAAAGGAAAGAAGGTAGAAAAAAAGGTGCACATTTCGTACCACCATAACAAACAAAAAATTCAAACGAACGATAAATACAGTTGTGTATGCATCTCTAAAACAACTAACAATAACAATAATTAATATATAAAATGATTAAATAATTTGGGGAATCTTAATTTTACGAGGTTTGCTGAACTAATTTTAATATATTGGGTATCCACCGAATCCAATTTTGACTTTCAACTAAATGATGATAAACTGGATGCAGATTCGATTGATCATCAGTAAACTATATTTTGCACAGCCACAACGAGTGTCGAATTAATGGAGACGATGCATAAATCATCGATTTGTTAAAAATTGGTTTGGTGGATAACCAGCTTACTATACTGGTACCGAGTTATACAAAATAGATTCAAAAATGACGATACACCGCGCTACAGCATACAGGTGTATTCCTCAGGAAGATTATCACTTTATAATTTTTTATTAATAAATGGAGGAACATGAATATTTAACTTATTACATACACTTATAAATGCCGTTAATGTAATATCTATACTAAATTCAATTTTTTGCGAACTTTTTCATTAAGAATTTTACTGAATTGTATGGCATTTTAACATTTATTTCATTTTCTGTTATTGTTGGTACATTTGCTAACACCCGAGGAATTTCTTCGGATTCAAGACACAACTTTGTTCTTTCTGATTCACATCGGTTGCCATCTTTGTCTACACTGTAACAATAAAGGCTCATTAACATGAAACTTTCATTTGTATTTATTATCTCACTTACACTGAATAACCATAAATTGGGTGTCTTGATCTAGTAATCATGTACGTGACCAAAATTATTACAAATAATATTATTACAGCTCCTAGTAAGATAAATAGTGATCGAGATGTGTGATGCGGTTTGCAATCCATTGCTGTAAAAAATAAATAAATAAAATTTATAATTTCTTTATAGATTTAATCGCATATATAAATAGATATAATACATAGATGCTAATTACTTTTATGGATTTCCGTAAGTGTTGGAAGGATGCGTTAATATGCTAATAAAACAGGGGCAACGAGATATATATATCTTAGTATTAAGATTCATTGTCACTAGAGCGACGCATGTGGTTCGCATATCGATAATTGTTATACAGTAAATATTATGAATGTATTAAAGCTATATTCTGAGCTCTGTGTAGTATAGTACGTAAGACAAAAGAAAGGAAGACAGAAAATACAGTGAAATGCTTATCCCGGTTGTATCAGTTCTTTTTTTAATTTTGTCAAATGAGACAATATAATTCAAAAATTCTGTATTTTGTATTTGTATGGGGGGTGTTCAGATTCATTACAATCCAAGTCAAAATTGGCAAACAAAAATTTGATTCAATAAAATATTTGACTAGTAGATAGTTGAACTAGAAATGGTGGAAAATCCGATATGTTTAGTTTTTAAAGTATATTAAGCAGAAATAAAGCAGTCAGCAGTAAATGCAGTCGTACACAGTCCGCAAAATTGGTTGCGAAACAAGAGAAATGTGTGATATTGAGAAAGAAATAATTATTGTACTCCATAAGCAGAACAAAATGTTATGGCAAATAGTTGCAAATGTAAACAAAACTAAAAACAGTAAAATTGTCGACTATAAAGCACGTAATGGTCGTTCTAAGATTTTAAGTAACTGTGATGACAGAATAACTTTGAGTGAAGTGACTAAGAATTCATGAATTGATGTAAGAACGTTAAGCACTCATATTGAATCATCATTAGGAAAGATTGGAGATGCAGAAACACTTCGACATGTATTTAAAACGCTCACCTAGCATAGCATACACTATGTAGAAACCTATTTCTTAGCAAAGCTAATACAGCACAACGAGTCCCATATGCGCATTCTTTTAAAAATAATCCTCTGAAGTTTTAGCGAACGAATATACACACAGACGAAACCAAGTTTAATATTTTCAGATCGAACGAACGACAAATGGTTTGGCGCGAACCGAGAACAGCATTACACAAAACTTCACACCAACTGTGTAGTATGGAGGTGGTCATATTATATTTTGAGAATACATCGGTATTAGTCAGTTGCATTTTACTGAAGAAACTTTAGATACCAAAGACTATTTGAAAGCTTTCTGACAAGAAATACTAAAAAATATAGAAAAGTTAAACATGAAAAAATGGCTACATATATTGTTACATGACAGCAACCCTAAACACAGCGCACGCATGCTTAAGGAATGGTTGTTTTAAAGAGTGTCTAAAATGTACTTTCACATCTCCTTCAAAGTCCGGATGTAAATTCTATAGAGAAACTGTGCCATATATTGGACAAGTAAGAGACTTCAAACAATCTCTTTAATAAAATTGGAATCAAATATCACCAAAATTTACACAGAAGCAAGTTACTTCCATGTTAAACAGTCTAAAAAGTATCTTAGCTAATAATGATTTATCACCCAATATTAATGCCCGGTTTTTCAGTATCGGTTTAAACTCATTTTTTGGTTTAAATTCAAGTTCAGAGTTTAAAGTGTATTAAACATATTAAAAAACTATATTGGAATTGTTTTTATATATTTTATCTTTGTTCAAATACTTTATTGGCGCTTTGAATTTGACCCACTGTGTATTTTACTTAAACTTAATTCGGCGTTGATGATAATTGCTTCAAACCTTCACCATTTGCAATTATTTGAATGGGTACGCAGTACTTATAAATTATAGAACTATATTGTTCTATTAATTATTAAGCAAAAGATCGATATTGCCCCTGGATAGAATGTAATTATGCTCAATATATATACGTACCTTTCGCTAAATGTCCGTTGGTAATATTGCCGAAGGCCTGAAAATGCAGGTGCATGATTTTCATTTTTCCAATATCTACATTATTTCTTAGCTGATGTAACGACAGTGTATGCGGCTTTGTACATTTATATGATCTATTTTCCGGTGTAAGGAAGTGCATATTTTTATTTATTAAAATTAACGTTTTGCCGGTATCTGTAAATAAAGTCAGAATATTAGAATATGTTTTTCTTTTCTTTGAAATCATAAAAACATTTTTGTATGAACTTGTATTTGTATTTGCAATAAAGAAATGATTTACAAATGTGTGAACACAGAATGCGATCATCACCAGAGGCGTTTTAATAGAAAAAGAAGCAATTTTCGCATCAAAGTTACGACATGAAAGTTTTAACACCATAGTTAGCCGGTTAAGTCGTTGGAAAGAGAGAAACACTTATTGTCTATAAGAAACTGATAGCCCAGCCACAGAAAACGGGATTAAAACTTTATTACCTGAGTTTTTAAGAGATTTTGAGCTAGATGATATACATAATATAGATAAAATAGATTATATTTTAGAGCTATACCAAAATATTCAATGGTTTTTAAGAATAAATTTCATGTGGAGCGCTTAGCTTAAATCAAAACAAAGATCCTCTCAATATCGATTATTTTGATGATGAATTAAGAACCTAGATAAAAATGTATGAAGGTTCCCCCGTTCTTGAACATGACTCCGAAGAAAATATCGTCGCAAGTTTGTCAATAAATCAACACCTCCATTATCAAAAGAAATTCAAATTAGGTTGAAAAGAAGCTTCAATATAAGAGGTGAAAACAGAAAAATTCAGGTGCTTCTACTGACTTGAGGATACTTTAAACTCTAAGCATTCAATGCCATAAACAACAATTTGATTGTTTTGGTCCTAACTCATTACTATTTATAATTACAAATAAATATAAATACACAGGATTTGGCAAATGTTCCGGGATGGATTAGTTACGAAAGAACGAAAAATAATAACGGATCCTGGTTTTCGGCAATCTGTATGATTAAAATTATACAATTTTTCATGCCTCCGATTAGGGCATGACGTCATCAGCTGTCAAAAAATCATAACATGAGTCATTTTTTAAAACGAAACAGCCTGTATATTCTTACTTTTTATAAATCCTCACTAATTTAGAATATATTTATGTCTTACGTCTAAATTCAACTGTTTTTGAAATATTAAGAAAAGAACGCAAATGTAACAATCTTTTAATAGTAATTGAAACAATAAATAGGAATTAAATAGAAAAAGTATTTAAGAAAGTGTTAAAATTGCATTTTATTGCTTTTAAAAATATCTCTAATTGGCGGTTTGCTGCTGTTATGTATTATGGCAAGCTTGAAAATTGTTCTTGTTGCGTGTTAAACAAAATAAAGAATTTTCAAAATATGTAGCTGCTTTTTCACAATATCTGAGTGCCCATAATTGTGCAAAATTCTGTAGATATTTGAAAATACTAATTGCCAATAAATCCTACCATAAGCAAAATTATTAGTTTTCGTTCTGTGTTGTATTTGCATTCTTTTCTTCAATATTTCAAAAACAGAATTTAGACATAAGGTACTGTAATAAAATATATTCAAAATTAAACGGGGATTTATAAAAAGCAATAATATTGTGTTTCCTTTAAAAAATTACAAATGTTACAATTTGACCGTGTCGTCCAACTTGCGTACGTGCTATTTGCGTACAAATGGAATGTAGTGCGATTTGCGTACAAGGTAGTTAAGCCCTTGCTATTAAGAATGTCCGTCATTAATGAGTAGTGCGATTTGCGTACAGATGGGATAGCACAGATATACTTTCCTCTTCCTTTCATATGAAGATAATGAAATAGTAATTTGGAAAAACCTAATAAGCAGTTTTACATTTGAGTAAGGATATACCCAACATATAGTTTACTTACATATAAAATTAAACATCAAATCATTTGACAAAAGCTTCGTAAGCTGACTTTTAAACACGCCAGTTTTTACTGATAGTCCTAAGCCTGGAAAAGTGTGAAGGAAAGTCGAGGGAAGTTAATTCTAGTAATAGGTGAAGAAAAAATCTGTATGTAAGTCACATGAAGTAAAAATGTTTGCACTGATCTGTATGGTAATGTAAATGTATCTAAATATCCCACTACCTATAGTGCTATTTAAAAAACAAACATTTTGCAAAATTATTTCTAACGGCTCTTTAAAATCTCTCCAATTTGTAACATATATTACTTTATAGAGTAATATTAGATATTCATTAAACGTATTAGGCTCGATCCACACTATGATGCCGTTCACGGTGCTCCGGTCTCGGTCCGATCAAATCTCGCTGTGTCTACACTACTAGTATCACAACCAGCCTGTCTCGATCCATGGCCGATATACGATGTATTTTAAAATAATCACATAAATTTGACTCGGCAAAAACTGACATTTAATTTTTCACTTGAAGAATTAGCGATAATAGCTATTATTTTGGATGAACAGGATACAAATAAACAAAAATTACAATATAAAATAAAAAGAAGAAGAATGTGGATACATCCCAGTTTATTAACGATTAAAGAAGAGGGCGAATATCACACGATATATCCGTCATTTGATAGACGACGAAGAAAATTTTGTACAATATTGTCGAATGGACTCAGGAACATTTGAAATGATTTAAAAAAAATTGAGTGCAAAATTTCAAAAACAAAACGCTTATAAAAAAGTAAAAATAATTATAGTGTAATTATTTATAATCATATGTTATAAATTACAACCATAAATACTTACCTTTTTCAGAATGCTACGATTTATTACTGGCCATCATTAAAAGAAAAATGTAACGTCTTGCTGTACGACCAATGAAAGACTGGAGTTGAAACAAAAGCGTATTCACACTGTCAGTACAAGTTAGGACAGGTACGGTCTCGCTTCAGTCAAATATTCTTTTGGATGAACCCGTACCGGCGCCATATCGGATTGGAACTAGAGCGATACGATAGTGAGAATTGTCCGATTCTGTCTTGTTTAAGAATATTTGACTGGACCGAGACCGGAGCGAGATTGAACCGTGAACGGCATCATAGTGTGGATCGAGCTTAATGAATTAAATTTGTCACAGTATGTATATGTACACACCATTATCCGTACCGTATGTAATTCAGGAAAGGATTATTAGACGTTTTTGGTATGCAGGCAAAAAATATTAACCATTACCGATTCGTATGTACGCAAGCTGCACTGCTTATTAATAACAGACATTCTTATATAGAAGGGGCTTAATCACCCTGTACGCAAATAGCACTAAATTCCATTTGTCGCAAACATTCCGATTTGACAGCTTGATGATGATGTCACTTGGAGGCACATTTTTCGTTCTCTTGTAATTAAGCCGTCCAGGAATATTTGCCAAACCTGTATAATTATAGTCTATGAAAGTAGACAGTTTTCATACAATATGTGATTCTAATAAGTGGAATTTACTGTATTTGAATGACGGAATTGATAGAGCGGAATATGATGCAGAAAACTTTTTCGAAGCATTTATGCACGCTTAGAATAATATGCTGTATGAACTAAAAGTGTTCTGAGACGTCAAGCAGTAGAGGAATAAAAACTATTATGTATATAACATGAAGACTTTTGAACAGACATCGAACCAGTTTTTTCTCCATGTAGGTACGGAGAACTTTCGAATTGTTTATTGTACCTGTGTGGTGGCTGTTTACTATGTTTAAATGAATAACTTATAATATACATAGTAGACAAAAAAAGCGGTACAAATGTTGCACGCTACACCATGCAATAATTTTGTAGTGTAGTGAAGTAAATGAAAGTTCTTATTCATTATCCGCATCTATCAGACCGATAATATTACATGTTATAAGGCCATGAGTCAACATCAGTTCTATAAAAATTGGACCTTTCAAATTATTTTAAAATATATATTACTAATAAAGATATGAACGTGGAAAAAACTATACGGCGTTTTTTGTTCAGCTGCACTATGCATATTATTCCTTAGATCGATAAGAGAATACGTAAACGGCAACCACATACAAGGGTCAGACAACGAAGATTGACCATTTATTGGGTTTGATGGCATATGGAGTTACAGTTCTTACCTTTGACAGTAGGAAAATCTTCGGAATCCAGAGTAACATTTAATATAACTTTATCTAATTCGTACATATGACTATTTCTTCTAAATACAAATTCCAGAGTATTTGCAAGAAGAGAATTGAAATTCCATAATAGTTTAATAGTTTGTCTGTGTCTGTCTCCTTCTCCGCAACTACCGACAACTCTTGCTTGCACTGGTATATTTATTTGACCTTTATCAATTTCATTGCGAATATTTATATAATAGAACTCTATTGATGTCGCCATTTCTAGGTAGATGCATGTGGAATTATCTAGGGCGTTTACCAGCCATATTCCTTTCTCCGGGATAGGAGGTTTTGGTGTAGGTGTGGGTGAAGGAGTTGTTGATGTAGTAGTTGAAGAAGTTGTTGTACGTCGAGTTGGTGATGTAGTAGTTGAAGAAGTTGTTGTAGTAGTTGAAGAAGTTGTTGTAGGTAGAGTTGTTGATGTAGTAGTTGAAGAAGTTGTAGTAGGTGGAATTGTTGATGTAGTAGTTGAAGAAGTTGTTGTATGTGGAATTATTGATGTAGTAGTTGATGGAGTTGTTGATGTAGTAGCTGTCGTATTAAGTGAGTTACTGTAAGAGCTGGAAGTAGTCCACGACGTAGTAGGAGAACTTTTAGTAGTAGCAGTAGGCCGAGTGCTAGTACGAATAGTTGAAGTGGTCGGAGTTGTAACTGTTGTGCTAAATATAGTAGTATATAAAATTTCCGGGTCTAAAACAAATAGATATATGACAGACATTTAAAGAAAATAAATTTTAAGAATATATGAATATAAATATGTATAATGAATTTTATAAATTAAAAGGTTCGTAATTCAATAAGCGTAAAGTTACTTTAAATACTTTCTAATTTAGTCATTGAGCCTATCTCATTCGTTTTTCAACGTAAGTTACACAATAATAGCTTTATATTAAAATTAGACTGTCCAATATTTCTTTCTTCGTCATTATACTAATTTTGGCTAATACGGTTGTGTATTATACCTAAATTTAAACCCAGTTTGCTTCTGAACAAAGGAACCTTCTCGTTTTATCTAGTACATAATTAATGGCATGTATCTGATTATTTCCGGGAATCGTTTTCATAAATTTCTTATCTACACCTTTGACTAATAGTTGGCAGCAGCATTGCATGTTATTTTTTATTTTTCTCGTCTCATTTCACGTAGCACACATATATGGAATACTCATGAATCATGAAAATACATTTAAACTCGACTGTGAACTAGTTGATATTACCATACATTTTCCCATTATTATACATATATTGTATGTACAGTGGCCGACCTTATCTACTAATAATAATATCTACTATAAATCCTAACTGTAACCCCCTCTACATTGTATTAAGGTTTAGGAAATTCCGTAACGGTATCGATTATATGTATGTACATATTAGTAATAGGATACATATCGAAATACTATAATATATGCCTTATCTATGCTACGAAGAACAAGTAGATTACATTTTTGGTAAAGTAAGCTTGACTTCTTGCTTTACTAATGTATTTTAACATTTTTTAGATAAATGTATAACAAACTACTCTCACTCTGGCAACACTGTAATTTTGAGTTTAAATCGAGTTTTGAATTACTTGTAGGTAATTTTTAAATATCTTTCAAATAACTCATAAAAACTAGATACAGATAAAAAGTTACTCAGTTTTGTCGCTGTGACGCATCAATTACTACATTGTTCCCCCAAAAACTTCGTAAGTAGGAGTATTATAATCAGTAGTTCGCAAGGTTCTAATTCAGATTTGTTGAATCTAAAAAATCCAAATACCTACTTGTTATTGTTATTTTTGTTAAGAAAGTAATCAACACATATATTTTTAGAAAACCTTAAGTGATACTACTATGTAGGTAAACATTACTCTCTCTTCATCTTGCCGGTAATAGATTATTTCAATATCCCTTGTATACTATTTTATCCTATAGAAATTTCTTTTAGGATAATCACAGAGCGCCATCTGTAGTAAATACATAGTATAAAACAACGTCGATGATAAACATGTTTATAAAGGTTAGATTTTATTGTTTGCCTTGAAATTCTAAATACATATAAGCATAAAGCAATAATGATATTATCTTAAATGTGCAGCAATGGATATACATATATAAAAATATTTCTTACCTACCTATACAACCCACAAATACCACAAGCAATTCAATTAATACGGCTGTAAACAACTTCATATCTAATCAATAATAACACTACAGTTATACAAGTGAAACAATATACTATACTGTTAATGCAATTATATTCTACAGTTTTGAGACAATGAGCATCTAATCAGTAAATTATCACACCCTCTAGTCACTACATTACATACATAGTCTTATAATCATCTGTAACATTTAGTTCTTTCTGACATGCGTAGTAAGTACCTACGTTGTCTATACACTCCCTTATTTGTTAATTCCTAGGTACCTATTCGAATTTTGGCAACCCATTGGGATACCTACCTATCTAAAATTTTAATGCGATATTGTTGATAGCTAAATCTGTTCTTCAGTGATTGACATTGCAAATTATAATTTGCAATGTCAATCACTGGTGATATTTTATGGTTTTAAATATTTCTTAAATATGTGTTTTGATCTAATTAGTGAGATGAACTGAGATGTGTATACAGGATGTCTTAGCGAGACCGTTCATTAGAAGTTTATGGGGTTCTGGCCAAAATATAACTTTGAAAATTCAAAATTATATATAGTCGAGTATGTTCTCTTCAATGAAAATATTATTAGATTTCAAGCGCTTCCGGTTATACCTGAAGTCGCCATCTACTTTGTAATTTTTAATAGAACACCTGTATATTTTTACATATTTGGATTTACCTATCTTTAAGCTTTATAAATACCTTTAGTTTTTTTAATTTTATTCGGGCGTTTTGTAGTTTTTGTTTGCGTTTGTAGATTTTTTCTAAAAAAAATTCCCTATAGCGGACATTTATTCAAAAAGTCAGAGAACACTCGATTTTTCGGATATTAATTTAGAATTCATAACGTGCTTAAACAACATGTTGGAGTATATTTTAGCGCCGAGAATGGCTGCCTACATTACGTGGTTACTTTACTGTGGCACGTTAACTCTTCGACATTTTGAAGAACCATAACTTCATTTTTTCGAATGGCACCCCCATATTTTATTACTTAGGCCCGGTTTTTCAATCGCTGGTTAACACATTTTAATTGACAGGTAAACCCAAACTGCTGGCTAAAGTGTTTATCGATCTCATAGTTTAAACGGAATTGCAGGTCAAAGTACATAGGTATAATCTAAGCTAGCAATTGAACTTGAAGTTAAGCTGAACTACCAGCCAGTTAACAGAAACAATTAACCGCCGATTGAAAAACCGGGCCTTAGTCGTATTGTAGTAGTCGTTATCCAATTATCTCTCTAAACTATCCATTTTAAGTGTAGGATATGTCGGACATAAAAGATGTAAAATTGGACGCCGAAGATGACGTAATAAAATATGGGGGGTGCCATTTGAAAAAATGGAGTTATGGTTCTAGATATGGTTCGTGTCATACTACAGAAACCACACATTGTAGATAGCCGTTCTCAGCGCTAAAATATACTCCAACATGTTGTTTAAGCACGTTATGAATTCTAAATTGATATCTGAAAAATCGAGTGTTCTCTGATTTTTTGAATAAATGTTCGCTATAGCAAATTTGTTTAGAAAACGCCCGAATCAAATTAAAAAAATAAAGGTATTTATAAAGCTTAAAAATAAGTATATGCAAATATGTAAAAATATACAGGGTGTTCTATTAAAAATAACAAAGTAAATGGCGACTTTCGGTACAACCGGAAGCGCTAGAAATCTAATATTTTCATTAAAGAGAACATAATCGACTATATATAGTTCTGAATTTTCAAATTTATATTTTGGCCAGAACCCTATAAACTTCTAATGAATGGTCTCGCTGAGACACCTGTATCTCTAAATTTAGAAATCATAGACACATATTCCCATGTATATGTTACGGGCAATTTGATTATTTCGGGCATTATTCATAATGACTGGGCAATTTAAATATTTTGTATGCCTACGATAATGCGCGGTTATTACAAATACTGCTATTATTTCCCTGAGCACTTTGATTAATTAAAAGCAATTTGGAAACGTGTATAGGATGTGATTCTCGCTGGCCAATCAGCATCCATTTTCGATGGCTTGTCTTCAATCTCATAATAGTAATAGTAAGCAGTAGTAATTTTTAAATATTCGCTCTGCAAAAAAACCCAATAATTGATTTTTCGATTGGATTATGTTAAAGGTGTCCCCTAAGTATAAAACCAAATTTGTGCGAAAAATGCCTTTTTGAAAATATCTCGAAAACGGTGAGTTTTACGTTAAAAATTGTAAGGACCATTTTTGTAGAAGATAATTTGTCTTTTTTGTTTGAAACTTTTTTCTCTAGTGTCAATATTTGCCGAGATATAGTCCATTGAAAAAGACGATTGTTTGTTTTTGGAAAATATCTCGATAATTTTTGGAAATACGAAAAAAAATATGATTATCGAAGTTGTAGAGTAGTAGCACATTTTCTACAATTTTTGTATGAAACTTTTTTTTGTTCAATCGATAGTTGCTGAGTTACAGCGCATTGAAAGTTGCTGTTAGGTCTAGGAAAACAGCGATTATTGGTAATACGTTGCTCTAGCATGCCATGAAAAACTGTAATCAAAGAATTTTATAATAGAGACGCTAAAAATAATATTTGTCATGAATAGGACTGATATGGGCGATAGGAGGAAAGTTTGAGCAATAAAAACTGTCTGACGAATCGTTTGAGAAAGGCATGAAAATGTATTCATCTACTGTTCATATTCATTATTCGTCATAATAATACACAAATTCAATCTGTGAAAAATGGTCTCTAGGAGCCAAAGATGTTAAAAATTCGTAAATTTTTTCCATGTCGCATTCCTTCTTCCGTGAATAATCACGGAATAATAATGATAAAGGGTACGGCGTAAGCTCGTACGTCAGATGATTTTCCAAATCTTCTGGCGATTCTTTTGAAATGCACATCCTTTGGAAAAGCAATAATGGATCAATAGGAATCGGTGCTGAATCCACTTTGACACTGCTGGCCATAACTGCTACAGGAAGTACTGTGTTCTTTTTCTTGAAGTGGAAACAATTTAAATCTTTCCCGGCCATATCTGATTTAATAACTCCGTGCCAATTTCCAAACACTGATAACAGTTGATGGATGTATCACCAACAATTCCTGTACTAAGTGACCATACGTTTGTGCCCTCGATGAACGGAGGGTGTTCAGCAAACCAATTACAGACTTTTTCGACGTCACTGTTATCCCGAGTTATTCGCGTGCTTCGCATGTCAACATGTTGTTCCGATGCAGCACTGAATACGCCGCAGAAGTTTTCCATTTGTTCGCAGATATTTTGCATGTAGATCATTCCCAAAGTCCATCTGGTGAGCGTACTGTCAGTAATTCATCGATCTTGACCTCCGGACGTTTTCATAGACCGCATTAATGTTTGTTCGATCGTCGTGTCTGACATAATGCCAGCCCAAAAATTTTGCGTTCGTCGTATCGTGAAGTAACAACCACTTGCCGTAAATTTTTTAAATTCAACTTTAGACATTCAATCGACTATATCTCGGCAAATATTGACACTAGAGAAAAAGGTTTCAAACAAAAAAAACGGGAAATGTTATCTTCTACAAAAACGGTCCTTACAATTTTTAACGTAAAACTCACCGTTTTCGAGATATTTTCAAAAAGACGTTTTTCGAGATGGCGGCTGACGCTCGCGGTTTTGGACGACACAAAATTGGTTTTATACTTAGGGGACATCCTCTAACATAATCCAATCGAAAAATCAATTATTAGGATTTTTGCGGAGCGAACCCCGTTTTTGGTTCTAAAAATCCTGGACTACGAAGGAGCGGAAGAAGTAGCATATACAAAATATTTAAACTGTCCGGTCATTATGAATAATGCCCGGAATAATCAAATTGCCCGTAACATATATAAATAAAAATTAATTCTCGACAAATAAATTTAAATTCTAGATTAAAACAAATAACAGCATAATGTTGCCAGAAGCAACTATATTGAACATAATATATATTCGAATATCAATAAAGAAACAGAAAGTCTAATAAATAACTATATAAAACTAACACCATTCTTCAATGCACCAAAAATTAGAAAACCCTAAACTTGCCAGAGAACCAATGTTATACAAATGCATCGGCTGCCCAATTTTTCTTGCCTATCGATAAATGCCTTGGATTATGAAATTTCCTAGTACTTATCTAGTACTACTTACCTTCTAATTCGCATGATCATCATGAGACGGGTCGTAAAAAGATTGTATTTATACACAGGGTGATAGATTGTGACCGGCCATTAGAAAGATTCGGCCTCCTAAGTATAGTAAAGATCTGCAAAGTTGCATATGTATATAGGGTAATTAAATCTATTCATTAAAATATTTTAAATATGGAGGCACTTTTCGAAGTGAAGCAATCGAGATCCAGACATCTCCAGAATTTCAATCGTGATGATCGTTGTCTACTCTGCAGTATTACGAAACCCGTTCTTCCGGCTTTATTAGCCAGTGCTTACTGATCCGCTTCAGTACGCAGTTGTATACAGAACATTTAGAGCGACTAAGGCCAGCTAGATTGATCTAGAGTGGGGCGGTTGTAAAACATATACGGAATTAACGCATTGGCAAGCGTGTTATTTCGTATATGTTTTATAACCGTCCCACTCTAGATCTATCTTTTTTCTAGCCGCCTTTAATCGCTCTAAATTTTCTGTATACCGGGCGCGCGCGCACGACCTGCTGATACGTTTACTGTAAGACGAAAAAAAAAAAACTACGAAGAGACGTCCGTTAGTTAACACAGGCAAGGTATATAGGTACTGTTTGCTTGGACGAATGCATTAATTGTATCTCTTTATCTAACATATTAAAATTCTATGCCTCCTCTAACCTCTAATACATTGAAAACCCTATCAACAGATTGAAGTGCTCAAGCACGACAGAATATATTTGAGATAACAACAAAGTTGCGCATGCGTACGTGCATATTAGACTCACTTATCAAGGTGTTGCGCTTCTCAGTTACAGTCGACCACACATTGCTAATGCGGCTATCGGCAGGTCGAACGTGGCGCACTCGATATGTATACCCTTTAGTATACCTACTTTTCTTTGTCAGAAGGTTTTTGCTTCTAGTGTGGTTTACACGTCGAGTTATCGTGACCTTCTGGCGCTCTCTACCCACACTTTGTTACTGAAGAAATTGCTTACATTTGTACCGAAACGTTGAGTTTAGTACATTTTGTATTTTTGTCCTTATTTTACTTTATTTTTTAAATTAGCCACTTTATTGTGTGAATTGATATTATTTCCGTTCTGCCTTCTATGCCCAAAGGCTGGTTTAATCCATGAAAAGTGAAGTTTGGACCCAATTGTAGTCCATTTAAAAAGGGAGGACGTCGTATACACTATTATCAACATTATATTCAGCGTATATAGGAAATAGATATTTATACAGTATTTTGGTTGTTTGGTTTTTTGTGTGGTGGGTGCTTAGTTGCAGTGATTCCGTAAGCTGTATCGCTCGTCTGGCTATCATGCAACTCTCGCGGTATGTGAATTACTTCAAACCGCATCTCAATAGCATCAGTAACAAAAAAGTTACGGCAAATAAAAGAAATTAGGAGGTTTCAGTTTTTCTTCAATGTTAAACAAATGAAGCATGACAAGCAAAATATGAAAATGGATTTTTATTGAGCTGTTTAACCTGCACCTTTTCGCTAACTTAACCGTCTCTCTATTCTCTATGCCTTCAAATACAAAGGTTACCCATGTAGTCCATACGAAATCTGGGCAACCTGTATAATATCGTTTTCTAAAACGGTATATTATGCTAAACCACTTTACGATACTATTTTCAACGATAAAAACTTATTCTAACATGATGGCGTTTAATAAACGTTGATATCATTCGTTGGTGTGTTTATTGGGATAAGTATTAATAGTTAAAGAAACAATTCGCCTCGAAGCCATCATGCTTCAATAGATAACGATAACATAAATGACGTGTTAAACATTAAAATATTAAACTTCAAAGAAAAAGGATCTTTAAGAGGATGGTTGTAAGGGAAACTGTTTTAAAATACACCTAAGTATGTTACCTGCTTCATTACTGATGTTTTTTTTTACAAGAGTAACAAACTAGTCTAGTAAAAGTATATCATTTACGAATACACAATACTTCTTTTATATCGAAACATTTTCCGTCTGTGTCGTTTGGCTTTTCACGACATTTACTTACTTATATAAGAAATGAATTTAACAATCAGTTGTTTCCGTCATCATCGTGTATTTGTATTTATTATAGATAATCTAAGCTGTATTCTCGGGTGTTAGTTACTGATGGCCTGTAAAATAATTAGCAAATTAGGCAACCTCTCTATCAAGGACAGGTATTCAGCGTGACGTCGCTGGCGCTATAGATAATTAATAGATATAAATCGCGAGTTTAGATAAATTACAAATAGTGAATATGTATCTATGTAGTAAATAGTTACACTTAGTTTAAATGATTCGACAAGTGTTGTGTACTAAAATTTTGTTTGCCATCCAAAAGTAAGGTAATATTTTTTTTTCGCAGTCTTAATTATTTTACTTTATTTATAGAAATGGTTATCACGTTAACCTTGGGAATAATTTGTCTCCTTCTGTACATTTTATACTTTATATTGAACGGAATACACTCCCGCTATTGGAAAGTAAGAGGTGTACCATGCGTGAAACAACCTTTTCTAGGAAACGCTTATAATACTTTCATCCTAAAACAATCAATAGGATCTATATTAAGGAAACACTATTTTCAATTTGATGAGCCATTTTTTGGCTTTATGACATTTGGAACTCCACATCTAATAATAAAATGCCCAGATTTAATTAAAAATATTTTGGTGAGAGACTTTAATCATTTCCAAGATAGACATGTAACATTCGAAGAAGAAATGGACGATTTTTCTTCGAATATGATTTTCTTCATGAAACATCCAAAATGGAAAATGTTTCGATCAAAAACGACCTCCGTGTTTTCATCTAAAAATTTAAAATCTATGTATCCACAAATGCAGGTAGTCACAAAAAATTTAATCGATTTTATGAATAGTAAAAGTAAAGCATCAACGAACATTGTGAATCTCTTCGCGAAATATACCACTCAGACTGGACTTATGGTTGCGTTTGGAGTTGATTCGAACAGTTTTCAAGATAATGATACTCCATTTGTTTCTGCTGGAAAAGATAGTTTTAATGTGAGCTTTGCAACTATAATTGCCGTGTTATGTCACCGATGGAAATTTCGTTTGGGTTATATATTTAAGCCTCAGATAGTTACATCGTCTTTAATGACATTTTTGAAAAAGGCCTTTATTCATATATTAGAGGAAAGGAAATCATTGAACAATTACAGAGGAGATTTTGTTGATTTTTTAATTAAATTCAAAAATGAAAGTAATGTAGGTAGGTAAGTTATTTATATTTCTAATAATATATAATTAATTTATACTAACAGTGACCTGAACAAAATTTGTATACAAGTAATTTGTAATTAAGTAATTAACCAAATAAGGTTATAGAGAGTGCTATATACTAACTAAAATAAAATATACATATGCCTCATAGTTGATAGTCTAATATTACCTGTTTCTACACAAAATATACAAAGTCTGTTATCTTAAATATTATAACTATATAAGAATACATGTCATAATTATTACATGTATTTGTCTTCATCATTTGTAATCCGAGGACCACAGTTTGACAAACTGAAACCTTTTCAAAGAGGTGGTTTGGAAGAAGAGGTGTAGTTCAAGAATATGCATCTTTTGCTATTCAACGTTTTCCTGCGGAATTATCAAGAAAATAAAGTACTACAGCACAAATAACAGGTTCTGATCATTTGAATGGTAGAATTAGAGCAGACATGAAAGCTGTTTTATTTAAAACTTGTCTTCAGGACATTTTATTTCAAATTAACTTGTTCCTTTAATGGGAAACAATAAAACTAATTTGGTAGAAGATTAATTCATTAAAGTAAAAAAATTCTGCTTTGGTTTTTAAATTAACAAAATTGTTTATATTAATAAAATAATGACAGTGAAATATTGTGCATCACAGAAACTGAATGTGTAGAGCTTATAATGCTTTTATTTAATACCAACACCCACGTGACCTCTTTTAGATATGCAACCCATTTAGCAGTGCGTGGTAATATGGTAATATTTAAAACTAAAAATTTATTTACATATTGACAATTAAAATTTCACAGGTTAGGTTTATATTGTAAATAATCACAACTTAAGTAACGGAAAAATAGTTACAATAAATGTTGAAAGTGGTTTCCGTTGTTATCTAAACAAACAGCAGGCGCGTATAAATACTGTGAAATATCGACTTTGCAACAATCTGGTTAGATAGGATATTTATATGGTTATCTACATATTATTTACGTCATCTTACGTCAGAGATCACGTGAGTTTCGATTCAAAGTAAAAGCTCTGTATAATATACTGCAGAAATTGAGACACAAATAACAATTGTTCTTAGTCTTTTTATTATCAGTTTCTAGATTTACACTTCCTTAGGTTTCAACGATGTTTCAATTAGGTATACCAACAGCTTTGTTCAGAAATATATATAATTTATACCATATTTAGACTTACATTTCTTTGTAAAAGCATTGTATACAAAAATGGTTCAAAATTGTTCAAGTTTTTTTAAAGACTTTTAATATAACGTTTAAAATAGGATAAATTTTGCTCAAGTTCGAAATCTTCTTTATAATGTCACATTAATAATAGATGAAGAAATCGGTTGCTACACAAAACCATCTAGAAAGTAATTATATGACAGAAAACTAAATATATACATTAATAATAAAAAGCTGAATAATTGTTACTTATTTATCAAATATTCTCGTTAAGAACATATCAAACAATTATATAATGTTTTATACCAGACTTTATAGCAGTTTAAATTATTACTAGGAACAAGAAAAGCATTAAGTTAGGTAATTTAAATTATCATTTTCTTATTCAAACTGAACGCTTATTTATTCAACCCTGTTTGTTAGCTTTGCTTATAAAATTATTGAATACAGAGCATGCTATTTGGCAGTTTTTTTAAAATTGTAAATGTTAGTAATTTTGTTATTGAACGAGTGTTTGCGATATCTGAAAAACACATAATGATGGGTATGAAATTTATATTAAAGTATAAGTCGATTTCGATTTATTTAACTATTTTAGTAATAATGTAAACATTTACTAGTCTTGAGAAATATGTGTCTTTATTTCTTGTTTTGAAGAACAATTCATGTGCTCATGTAAAATGCAATCGTTTCAGGTGATAGCGAAATTGTTGCATTGGCTACACAATTTCTATTAGCAGGATATGAAAGCGCCAACATAACAATTTCTTTAGCTGTCTACGAACTTGCTCTGAATAAATCTATCCAAACGAAATTAAGGGAGGAAATACTATCAAATTTGGATCCTGAGGGTGATATTTCGTACGATGCTGTGAATACTATGCAGTATTTGGATAAAATCGTGTATGGTAGGTAATTAAAAAATTATTTTATATGTATGTACTACATACATATGACATACAAAGTGGAAACAATTTAAATCTTTCCCGGCCATATCTGATTTAATAACTCCGTGCCAATTTCCAAACACTGATAACAGTTGATGGATGTATCACCAACAATTCCTGTACTAAGTGACCATACGTTTGTGCCCTCGATGAACGGAGGGTGTTCAGCAAACCAATTACAGACTTTTTCGACGTCACTGTTATCCCGAGTTATTCGCGTGCTTCGCATGTCAACATGTTGTTCCGATGCAACACTGAATACGCCGCAGAAGTTTTCCATTTGTTCGCAGATATTTTGCATGTAGATCATTCCCAAAGTCCATCTGGTGAGCGTACTGTCAGTAATTCATCGATCTTGACCTCCGGACGTTTTCATAGACCGCATTAATGTTTGTTCGATCGTCGTGTCTGACATAATGCCAGCCCAAAAATTTTGTGTTCGTCGTATCGTGAAGTAACAACCACTTGCGGTAAATTTTTTAAATTCAACTTTAGACATTCAATCGACTATATCTCGGCAAATATTGACACTAGAGAAAAAGGTTTCAAACAAAAAAAACGGGAAATGTTATCTTCTACAAAAACGGTCCTTACAATTTTTAACGTAAAACTCACCGTTTTCGAGATATTTTCAAAAAGACGTTTTTCGAGATGGCGGCTGACGCTCGCGGTTTTGGACGACACAAAATTGGTTTTATACTTAGGGGACATCCTCTAACATAATCCAATCGAAAAATCAATTATTAGGATTTTTTGCGGAGCGAACCCCGTTTTTGGTTCTAAAAATCCTGGACTACGAAGGAGCGGAAGAAGTAGCATATACAAAATATTTAAACTGTCCGGTCATTATGAATAATGCCGGAATAATCAAATTGCCCGTAACATATATAAATAAAAATTAATTCTCGACAAATAAATTTAAATTCTAGATTAAAACAAATAACAGCATAATGTTGCCAGAAGCAACTATATTGAACATAATATATATTCGAATATCAATAAAGAAACAGAAAGTCTAATAAATAACTATATAAAACTAACACCATTCTTCAATGCACCAAAAATTAGAAAACCCTAAACTTGCCAGAGAACCAATGTTATACAAATGCATCGGCTGCCCAATTTTTCTTGCCTATCGATAAATGCCTTGGATTATGAAATTTCCTAGTACTTATCTAGTACTACTTACCTTCTAATTCGCATGATCATCATGAGACGGGTCGTAAAAAGATTGTATTTATACACAGGGTGATAGATTGTGACCGGCCATTAGAAAGATTCGGCCTCCTAAGTATAGTAAAGATCTGCAAAGTTGCATATGTATATAGGGTAATTAAATCTATTCATTAAAATATTTTAAATATGGAGGCACTTTTCGAAGTGAAGCAATCGAGATCCAGACATCTCCAGAATTTCAATCGTGATGATCGTTGTCTACTCTGCAGTATTACGAAACCCGTTCTTCCGGCTTTATTAGCCAGTGCTTACTGATCCGCTTCAGTACGCAGTTGTATACAGAACATTTAGAGCGACTAAGGCCAGCTAGATTGATCTAGAGTGGGGCGGTTGTAAAACATATACGGAATTAACGCATTGGCAAGCGTGTTATTTCGTATATGTTTTATAACCGTCCCACTCTAGATCTATCTTTTTTCTAGCCGCCTTTAATCGCTCTAAATTTTCTGTATACCGGGCGCGCGCGCACGACCTGCTGATACGTTTACTGTAAGACGAAAAAAAAAAAACTACGAAGAGACGTCCGTTAGTTAACACAGGCAAGGTATATAGGTACTGTTTGCTTGGACGAATGCATTAATTGTATCTCTTTATCTAACATATTAAAATTCTATGCCTCCTCTAACCTCTAATACATTGAAAACCCTATCAACAGATTGAAGTGCTCAAGCACGACAGAATATATTTGAGATAACAACAAAGTTGCGCATGCGTACGTGCATATTAGACTCACTTATCAAGGTGTTGCGCTTCTCAGTTACAGTCGACCACACATTGCTAATGCGGCTATCGGCAGGTCGAACGTGGCGCACTCGATATGTATACCCTTTAGTATACCTACTTTTCTTTGTCAGAAGGTTTTTGCTTCTAGTGTGGTTTACACGTCGAGTTATCGTGACCTTCTGGCGCTCTCTACCCACACTTTGTTACTGAAGAAATTGCTTACATTTGTACCGAAACGTTGAGTTTAGTACATTTTGTATTTTTGTCCTTATTTTACTTTATTTTTTAAATTAGCCACTTTATTGTGTGAATTGATATTATTTCCGTTCTGCCTTCTATGCCCAAAGGCTGGTTTAATCCATGAAAAGTGAAGTTTGGACCCAATTGTAGTCCATTTAAAAAGGGAGGACGTCGTATACACTATTATCAACATTATATTCAGCGTATATAGGAAATAGATATTTATACAGTATTTTGGTTGTTTGGTTTTTTGTGGGTGGGTGCTTAGTTGCAGTGATTCCGTAAGCTGTATCGCTCGTCTGGCTATCATGCAACTCTCGCGGTATGTGAATTACTTCAAACCGCATCTCAATAGCATCAGTAACAAAAAAGTTACGGCAAATAAAAGAAATTAGGAGGTTTCAGTTTTTCTTCAATGTTAAACAAATGAAGCATGACAAGCAAAATATGAAAATGGATTTTTATTGAGCTGTTTAACCTGCACCTTTTCGCTAACTTAACCGTCTCTCTATTCTCTATGCCTTCAAATACAAAGGTTACCCATGTAGTCCATACGAAATCTGGGCAACCTGTATAATATCGTTTTCTAAAACGGTATATTATGCTAAACCACTTTACGATACTATTTTCAACGATAAAAACTTATTCTAACATGATGGCGTTTAATAAACGTTGATATCATTCGTTGGTGTGTTTATTGGGATAAGTATTAATAGTTAAAGAAACAATTCGCCTCGAAGCCATCATGCTTCAATAGATAACGATAACATAAATGACGTGTTAAACATTAAAATATTAAACTTCAAAGAAAGGATCTTTAAGAGGATGGTTGTAAGGGAAACTGTTTTAAAATACACCTAAGTATGTTACCTGCTTCATTACTGATGTTTTTTTACAAGAGTAACAAACTAGTCTAGTAAAAGTATATCATTTACGAATACACAATACTTCTTTTATATCGAAACATTTTCCGTCTGTGTCGTTTGGCTTTTCACGACATTTACTTACTTATATAAGAAATGAATTTAACAATCAGTTGTTTCCGTCATCATCGTGTATTTGTATTTATTATAGATAATCTAAGCTGTATTCTCGGGTGTTAGTTACTGATGGCCTGTAAAATAATTAGCAAATTAGGCAACCTCTCTATCAAGGACAGGTATTCAGCGTGACGTCGCTGGCGCTATAGATAATTAATAGATATAAATCGCGAGTTTAGATAAATTACAAATAGTGAATATGTATCTATGTAGTAAATAGTTACACTTAGTTTAAATGATTCGACAAGTGTTGTGTACTAAAATTTTGTTTGCCATCCAAAAGTAAGGTAATATTTTTTTTCGCAGTCTTAATTATTTTACTTTATTTATAGAAATGGTTATCACGTTAACCTTGGGAATAATTTGTCTCCTTCTGTACATTTTATACTTTATATTGAACGGAATACACTCCCGCTATTGGAAAGTAAGAGGTGTACCATGCGTGAAACAACCTTTTCTAGGAAACGCTTATAATACTTTCATCCTAAAACAATCAATAGGATCTATATTAAGGAAACACTATTTTCAATTTGATGAGCCATTTTTTGGCTTTATGACATTTGGAACTCCACATCTAATAATAAAATGCCCAGATTTAATTAAAAATATTTTGGTGAGAGACTTTAATCATTTCCAAGATAGACATGTAACATTCGAAGAAGAAATGGACGATTTTTCTTCGAATATGATTTTCTTCATGAAACATCCAAAATGGAAAATGTTTCGATCAAAAACGACCTCCGTGTTTTCATCTAAAAATTTAAAATCTATGTATCCACAAATGCAGGTAGTCACAAAAAATTTAATCGATTTTATGAATAGTAAAAGTAAAGCATCAACGAACATTGTGAATCTCTTCGCGAAATATACCACTCAGACTGGACTTATGGTTGCGTTTGGAGTTGATTCGAACAGTTTTCAAGATAATGATACTCCATTTGTTTCTGCTGGAAAAGATAGTTTTAATGTGAGCTTTGCAACTATAATTGCCGTGTTATGTCACCGATGGAAATTTCGTTTGGGTTATATATTTAAGCCTCAGATAGTTACATCGTCTTTAATGACATTTTTGAAAAAGGCCTTTATTCATATATTAGAGGAAAGGAAATCATTGAACAATTACAGAGGAGATTTTGTTGATTTTTTAATTAAATTCAAAAATGAAAGTAATGTAGGTAGGTAAGTTATTTATATTTCTAATAATATATAATTAATTTATACTAACAGTGACCTGAACAAAATTTGTATACAAGTAATTTGTAATTAAGTAATTAACCAAATAAGGTTATAGAGAGTGCTATATACTAACTAAAATAAAATATACATATGCCTCATAGTTGATAGTCTAATATTACCTGTTTCTACACAAAATATACAAAGTCTGTTATCTTAAATATTATAACTATATAAGAATACATGTCATAATTATTACATGTATTTGTCTTCATCATTTGTAATCCGAGGACCACAGTTTGACAAACTGAAACCTTTTCAAAGAGGTGGTTTGGAAGAAGAGGTGTAGTTCAAGAATATGCATCTTTTGCTATTCAACGTTTTCCTGCGGAATTATCAAGAAAATAAAGTACTACAGCACAAATAACAGGTTCTGATCATTTGAATGGTAGAATTAGAGCAGACATGAAAGCTGTTTTATTTAAAACTTGTCTTCAGGACATTTTATTTCAAATTAACTTGTTCCTTTAATGGGAAACAATAAAACTAATTTGGTAGAAGATTAATTCATTAAAGTAAAAAAATTCTGCTTTGGTTTTTAAATTAACAAAATTGTTTATATTAATAAAATAATGACAGTGAAATATTGTGCATCACAGAAACTGAATGTGTAGAGCTTATAATGCTTTTATTTAATACCAACACCCACGTGACCTCTTTTAGATATGCAACCCATTTAGCAGTGCGTGGTAATATGGTAATATTTAAAACTAAAAATTTATTTACATATTGACAATTAAAATTTCACAGGTTAGGTTTATATTGTAAATAATATCACAACTTAAGTAACGGAAAAATAGTTACAATAAATGTTGAAAGTGGTTTCCGTTGTTATCTAAACAAACAGCAGGCGCGTATAAATACTGTGAAATATCGACTTTGCAACAATCTGGTTAGATAGGATATTTATATGGTTATCTACATATTATTTACGTCATCTTACGTCAGAGATCACGTGAGTTTCGATTCAAAGTAAAAGCTCTGTATAATATACTGCAGAAATTGAGACACAAATAACAATTGTTCTTAGTCTTTTTATTATCAGTTTCTAGATTTACACTTCCTTAGGTTTCAACGATGTTTCAATTAGGTATACCAACAGCTTTGTTCAGAAATATATATAATTTATACCATATTTAGACTTACATTTCTTTGTAAAAGCATTGTATACAAAAATGGTTCAAAATTGTTCAAGTTTTTTTAAAGACTTTTAATATAACGTTTAAAATAGGATAAATTTTGCTCAAGTTCGAAATCTTCTTTATAATGTTACATTAATAATAGATGAAGAAATCGGTTGCTACACAAAACCATCTACAAAGTAATTATATGACAGAAAACTTTAGAAATCTAAATATAGACATTAATAATAAAAAGCTGAATAATTGTTACTTATTTATCAAATATTCTCGTTAAGAACATATCAAACAATTATATAATGTTTTATACCAGACTTTATAGCAGTTTAAATTATTACTAGGAACAAGAAAAGCATTAAGTTAGGTAATTTAAATTATCATTTTCTTATTCAAACTGAACGCTTATTTATTCAACCCTGTTTGTTAGCTTTGCTTATAAAATTATTGAATACAGAGCATGCTATTTGGCAGTTTTTTTAAAATTGTAAATGTTAGTAATTTTGTTATTGAACGAGTGTTTGCGATATCTGAAAAACACATAATGATGGGTATGAAATTTATATTAAAGTATAAGTCGATTTCGATTTATTTAACTATTTTAGTAATAATGTAAACATTTACTAGTCTTGAGAAATATGTGTCTTTATTTCTTGTTTTGAAGAACAATTCATGTGCTCATGTAAATATGCAATCGTTTCAGGTGATAGCGAAATTGTTGCATTGGCTACACAATTTCTATTAGCAGGATATGAAAGCGCCAACATAACAATTTCTTTAGCTGTCTACGAACTTGCCCTGAATAAATCTATCCAAACGAAATTAAGGGAGGAAATACTATCAAATTTGGATCCTGAGGGTGATATTTCGTACGATGCTGTGAATACTATGCAGTATTTGGATAAAATCGTGTATGGTAGGTAATTAAAAAATTATTTTATATGTATGTACTACATACATATGACATACAAATAAAATTTTATGCTGTTAATATGATGTACACTACTGCTTAAGTTTGGCCAGAAAAAATGAAAAAAAAAAACAATAATTAAAAATATACTGTAGGTACAGTAATCTTAAACATATTCTGCATAACTAACGACGGTATTTCGGAAAAGAATTGTAAATAAACATTTAATGGAGGAAATTCCGAAATGCTATTTTGAACGTCTGTACTCGATAATTAATAAAGCTTATAATCTCATGCATGTATCAATGCAATTTCTGTTATGTTCAGTGCTACCTGATTACTAAACTTGACCATTTTTTTACACATACAAGTAGCGTACGCATGCAATTTTGCATTTAATTTAAGATACAAGGAAAATGTACGCAATATATTCACCATTGAACGGTTAAGTAAGCTCATCGATTGTGGCATATTTATATACGACACGGCTGCATATTAATTTGCATTCAAGATTGTTATTCTTCTGCCGTACGCTGGCCACCCACCACCACCCACAACCCCCCTACATTGCATGTGGTACGCGTGAGTCATGTTTACTGATTACTCATCGACAACTGTTTATAACGAAATCTATTTTGCTGGACGCAAATGATATCCGTGCACTAAATATACAAATTTGCAACCTTATTTTGTAACGGGACGCGTTTTTTAAAGATCTTATATTATTCAATATCTCTTAACGAAAGAGGGAGCGCCTGTATTTACTAACTATATTAAGGAAATATTATTTTATTTTAGTAAATTTAATTCCCCGATCTGTATACAGATCGTTGCATCGCAAGTGCCGTCAAACGCTCGCTCCGATTGACGTGTTACTTCGTTGAGCAGGTCTTAGCGTTGTAGTATGTATGTATGTACGTGCATAGCTGCGCCGGTGGTATGAATTATACGTAATGTAGGTAGACTCATGATAAAATTTTCTTTAATGTGCACAATGTGCCCGCTGTTTTTATCCTCATAAAAACTAAATATGTAGTTATATCAAGAATAGCAAACTTGTGCACAGAATATGTATTGTAAGAAGATGTTTATGACGAATGAAAAGTGGAGAATAGTAATACTATGTATTATCACAACAATTCACAGTAAAATAATGAAATTTAAATTATGTAATTAGTAGCTAAATAAAAAATGAATATTCTCATATTTGCAGGAATAAACGTTAAAAAAATATGCATATGTTACAACAGAAGGAATCTATTATTAGTCATAAATTATTATTTTATAAGTTAACATAAAAGCGACCACTTTTCTAATGCATTAAATGCTCGAAACGTCTTCCGGTCGCCTCAAAGCAATATGCTAAACGATCGTAGAAGCCTCGTTGCGCATTCTGTAAAATTGCTGGAGGAATGTCATCAAAAGTGTTAATAATTTTTTGTTGCAATTCTGCCAAATTGTTTGGTCTGTCGTTTTCAAATGTATAGATCTTAGTTTTCATGTATCCCCATAAGAAAAAGTCATTAGGGGAGAGATCTGGTGATCTAGGTGGCCAGCGAATAGTTCCCCAGGTACTTATTAGAACACGGTTTGGAAATACATTATGAAGATATTCCCGTACAACTCTACTATTATGAGCGGGACACCCATCCTGTTGAAACTATATGTTATCCAAGTTGAGCGCCAATTCGTGGACGCGTGGGATAATTCGATTCTGGAGCAAGTTAAGATACTTCTCGCCTGTTAAATTGCCATCTATAAAAAATGGTCCAATTTTATGCTCTCCAAGTAATCCCGCCCAAACGTTTAATTTTTGGGGATACTGAGTTCTAGCATTGTATGTTAGGTGCGGGTTTTCTCTTGCCCAGTGTCAAGGTACAGCGGGATTATGTCTTCCGTGCAACGGGAAAGTACTTTCATCCGTAAATAATATATTTGCAATAAAATTTGCGTTTTGATTGCAAATATGCATCATATTTTCGCAAAATTCCATTCTCTATTCTTCATCTTCGGGAAATATTTCAGTTGTTTTCTGTAATCTGTAGGCATGGTATTCATTTTTCTTTAAAACACGGCATACTGTGCTTTTAGAAATATCCAGCTGCTCACTAATACCCAATGAAGATATTTTCGGGTTCTGTTAGACACTAGCACAAATTAAAAGATTTTTTTCGTCTTGGCGAACAAATGGCTGCCTATTACGTTTGTGCTTGTTCGGCATAATACAGCCCAATCTTTCAAAATTATTTATTATTCGCTGAATTGTTTTTAGAGCGGGTCGTGATTGATAATTCTCATAAAAGCGCTCTATTATTTGCCTTAAGGGTATTTCCTGATGATACCACTTAATAATTTGTTTTCTTTGAACTAAATTATAAACATCCATTATTTTTATAACATATAAATACCAAACTAACAAACTAAATAAATACTTATGTATGTATCTTACACCAAACTCTGCAGAAAACCTAATAGAAACGACGACAAAACACTAACTAAACGAAGTCACTGCAACTAAGCACCCACCACACATTAAAAAAAAAAAAATAAAAAAAATATGTTTAGCAAAAATGCTTGAAAAATTAGACAATTAACAGATTAGGATATAATAAGAAAATGCAAATGAAAAGAATATTGTTTCAACCAGAATAATAAAAAAATGAAAATAATAATAATAATAATAATAATAAATGCCTTTATTACACAGAAATAATACCAGCCACAACAATGAACTATTCACCATGGTACAACATCTAATAGATACTATTTCCACACAATCACATGGCGAGATACAGTAGAGTTGCCTCTCCTGATTGATCCACCCATGACAACAGTATCAAATTAACAAATAAACAAACAAAAATGCCTAATACTACTTATACATACTAACTTCATATGAAGTAATTAAACAGAAGCTAATTTTACAATTTTTACTATTCGGCGATTCACAATTGCTATAAATTGACATTGATTATAAGGAGCACAACGTACATTCCCGTGCCATATTCACACAACTCTCGAACGACCAAAGAAGAAGTAATCAACAAACAAGAAAGTATCAATAGACTCTACCTATGCTATCAAGTGATATCTCAGGACTGCAGACATCAAAACTCAAGGCCTCCACTCAGCAACTCCTTGATTTTAGACGCAAACCGTTTTATATTATATTGTTTTAGTTCAGAAGGAATATTATTATATTTGCTGTAAATGTTGTAACGAAATGATCGCTGAAACAATGCAGTGAAATACCGTGGAGGTGAAATTAATCCGCGAAACCGAGTGGTGATATTGTGGACGTCGCACCTGTATGTAATTTTATTATATAGATAAGGTGGAGTTTTACTTAGAATGATTTTGTGATAAAAGGATAGCACCTGTCCTTCCCTCCTGCGCCGCATGTCCATCCAACCCGCCCAATCAAACGCACGTGAGATATGATCAAATTTTCGTAGTCCGTATATATAACGTAAACAAGAGTTTTGCATTAATTGTATTCTGTAGGTAGTGTTGTGGTCAATGGCAGCATGATATACAGGGATGCAATAGTTAAACCCAGACAGAACGTATGCCTCGCACAATTGTGCGCAATGTAATAAAATATCGCAAAGCGCTAGAACATATGTAACAACTACCTTCTACAATGCCTAACTGGAGACTGCAAATATCCAAATATTCATATGTATTCTCTGCAACATGTATCGGCGCCGGTGCGGCATATGGACTTAACTAAGACATACCGTTCAACTATCGATATAATATTTTGACGGCACTTGCGATGCAACGATCTGTATACCCGTGACTGTATACATAATTTTTCTCTATGTTAAATTTTATAAATTCATAATAGTTAAAATGTAACGAACACCGTAACCTTGACAAAGAAACGTTTGTGATTCTCAATGCCCCCAATTGCATACACGCGCCAAGTGCAAGAATATATCTGTGTTCCAAATATTGCCTAAAAATCAGGTGATACAATTTGACTTCTCTAGTAAGAAACGAACAGAAAAACTTCCCGCTTAGACTCCAAAGTGTTCAATTCGCGCAATCTCGAGATGTGTATTTATCTGCTAGCGGTAGAATGTAAGACTTTATTAAACCCTACTTTTATACCTATGATGGTCAGTTTTCCTACATTATTTCAGAGGCGCATTCTCCTAGTTATTGTTAGTCTTCCAAACTTTTATGAGAGACCATTTTTAATGTATATTATAACAAGATACTTATTTGAATATTAAAATAATACTCATTTTATTGATGGACAAATCTCACAAGAAATCCGTCCCAACAAGGATCTTTTTTATAGTAATAACAAATAATAATAATAATAAAAGATACATTCTTAATACAAAAAAAACGTTAGTGTAAATGAAATCAAAATAAATTTCAATGTAAAATAAAATGAAATTCTTGCAAATAAAAATAAATTCTGAACAAAATCGAATAACTCAACATTTGGTTTGCAGACTCGTGAATCAAATGTTGAGTGGGTTATTGCCGGGGTAGAATCCTCTATCCAGCGGTTTTCTGAGCCCACAAAACAGTTCGTTAGGGAGGCCTGCAAAGATACTATTTCAAAAAATTTGAAATCCTATAAATCACCTCAGAAATCCGAAAACATTAAAATCATTAAAACTTTGCGGGAAAAAGATTGTTTTTATTTGAAAGCTGACAAAGGGAACAAGGTTGTTATTTTAGATAAAGAAGACTACTATGATCGGGTTAATGACCTGTTGAGTAGTGGTCCTTATAAGTCAATTTCAAAAAATCCTTTACCGAAAATGATTAGAGACGTCAACAATGTGGTTAAAGCTTGTAACAACCTTGTTACTGCCGATGTTAGACGTAAGCTACATGTTTCCAATCCTGTTATCCCTAAATTATATTGTTTACTTAAAATTCACAAACCTGGCAAGTCGGTAAGGCCAATTGTTTCGGCAATTGACGCTCCGACTTATAAGGTTTCAAAATGGTTGATCAATGAATTTAATAATTTGCCAATACAACAACCTAGTTTTGCAGTAAAAAATTCGTTAGAATTTATTAAAGAAATTCAAAATACTCAGTTGCTGGAGGGTTAAATATTGATTTCATTTGATGTTAGTTCTCTCTTTCCTAGTGTACCGATTCCAGACACCTTGTCATACCTCGAGGACTTGTTGCTTCAAAATAGCTTGAGTCAACAAAGTGTCCAGGAATATATTCGCTTAACTGACATCTGTACGAAACAGAACATTTTTCAATTCAACGGGAGTTTTTATAAACAGCTGGAAGGAACGGCAATGGGTAACTCCTTGTTGCCCTTTTTGGCTAACCTTTTCATGAGCCGTTTTGAAAAGGACTTAGAATCTGAGAGCGAATACTTTCCTAGGGTGTGGTTGAGGTATGTGGATGACATTTTCGCTATATTTGATACTAAAAAATGTAATATTGACGATTTTCTCAATACACTGCAACCTCGCTTATCTCCGCATTCACTTATATCCACTCTCATTCATATCTGCACTATAGTGCTCATTTATATCCGCTCGGCATCCACCACCCGATAGTGCACGTATTCACATGAGCCAATCAGCGCGTAGCACGGCCTTTCTTCTCCACTAACAGGATAAGAGTGGGGACCTCTCTTGAGCGGATGTAAGTGAATGTTTACGTTTCTCGACCGCGGATATAGACGAGGTTCCAGTGTATATTAAATAATCGGTTCGAAACCATAAAGTTCACTTGTGAAAGAGAAGAAAACGGTCAGCTACCCTTTCTAGATACTTTAGTAATTAGAAATAACAATAGATTAGAGTTTGACGTGTATAGAAAGGAAACCAGTACACTTCGCTACATTCCTTCAGATTTTGTGTTCAACACAAAATGGCAAGCCTGAATTTTTTGGTCCACAGACTTCTCACTTTTCCCTTGAACAACGCGAGGTATGAGAAAGAGCTTAAAATTATAAAAAATGCGGCCAAGTGTATTGGTTTCCAGCCTCAGCATATCTATAAGTTAATTAGGAAGTTTAATTATAAGAAAACTGTGAAAGAATCTACGACTTTTCGAGAGGATGTTAAAGCTTCACCCGTTGTGACCCTCCCTTACGCTCCTTTTATCACTAAAGGTTTGAGTAAAATCTTCAAAGTGCTAGATCTCAAAATAGTTTACAGTTCTGGGACTAGTTTACGAAGTCTCATCGGTAACCCTAAAGATAAAATACAACCTCTAGAAAAGTCAGGTGTTTACGAAATCAATTGTAAAGATTCTAATCAAAAATATATTGGGCAAACCAGGAGAGCAGTCTCAACTAGATTTAAAGAGCATATGGCTAATCTTAGATTTAATAGAATTGAGAAATCGAGCGTTGCCCAACACATTTTTCAAACAGATCACAACATCGATCATACGAATGTTAAATTAATTAGACAAATTAACAATTGTAAGTTTCCAAATGTTTTCGAAAGTTTAGAAATATATAAAAATAAGTCATGTGTAATGAACTGTGACAACGGCCCTATCCCGCATTCGTCATTGTTTTCGTTAATCGGAAATTAATAATGCGTATCGGGTTAACCGTGCATAACATTTAGGTTACCTGTTTTTTGTAGATTTTATTTTAATTTAGTTTTATTATCGCCTTGATAATGACAGCATTGCTGTTGAAACGCGTCGGTGTTTTAGTTAAAACTTGTTTGGTGTTTAGTGTTCTACTTCTGCACCAAGAGATCCAGTGAAGAACACACAACAAATCACTTTTATTTTTATAGTTATATTAAATTTACATTAAATAAATTTAATATATATATTTTCTGACCTTTATGTACTTATCTTTTAATTCCTGATTCATTTCCACTTGTAGGTCATTATTATTAGTAATTTCCACTGAAGAAGTTATTTAACGAAAACATATTATTATATGTTATGGAATAACTTGGTATTTAATTATTTATTGTTTTATTGACCTACAAGTGGAAATAAATCAGGAATTAAAAGATTAAATAAATTTACATAAATATATTTATAAATTGAGAATGTAACCATAATTCGATATATCAATGATTTCTTTGTTTTTTAAGTGTTTTTGTTGATAGGCATGGCTATATATTTTATTAGTATTGGACACATATTAAATGTCAACTTGTTCCACTGAAGAAGTGTTGTAAACGAAAACATAATAATTTATGTTTTGGAATAAATTGGTATTTAATTAGAGTGATTTCAAGGACTGTAGGCACGTAATAAACAATCAAAACATCGGTATTATCAAACACCACAACTTTGATTAATTACACGGGACACGTGTTTCGAGAACGCATGGGTTCTCATCATCAACCGAATACCGAATGAATAAATAAAATTAAAAAAAACTATCACTATAAACATCCCCCTCCTTCTAGCATAAACAAGCATGGCATGGAATTCTTTACCTAACCGGACTAATCGCCGTGTAAGTAAATTGTCTCCCGAAACTAACCGCTATACCTGCTCCGAAAAAGGGCAGCGGTAAATTGTCTCTTTAAGAAAAGTACGAACGGAACGTGCATATTTAGTATATAATAATAGCTAAAATTAATAATAAAAAATCAAAATAAGCATTCCTTAGCCATTATACAAAAATCCCTATAATTCTTATTATAAATATCAAGGGCATAATTATAATGATTGTACTTCCTACATAAATTAAAATATATGCTATAATGATTATGCAATACATGTCTCCTTCCGATAGGTAAATTGTCTCCCACACTATTTTAAATTTATTAGTATTCACAATATAATTTTACTTGATTTATCTTTATTGAGCTGATTGTATTAGTGATAAAAAGAAACACTACATGCTACATACTTATTTTTCTAATTATCTTACTTCTAACAATTATAATTATCGTCAACTTATACACATATACATGCAGGTATTACATGATATTGCTATATTTTTCTATACCTGTGGATAAATTCCAATAGCTGCAAATGTAAAGAGTAGTTTTATGTAAAAATACTATGTACCATGACTGTCCTAAGTGGAACCGACATCCTCTTATTTTGCGGTTGGGAAAACTTCCTCAATACTTCGTTGTATAGCCACTTCAAAATCCGCTGTAATTATTTTCGGATGATATGATATATTTTAGTACATTCTTCTTTCAAATATCTAAGTGCTGTTTTATACGAGTGTTTTGACTTATCGGGCAACAGAAAAAAAGCAGCGGTATATAATCGCCATTTCAAAAATCTTGAACACTGAACAGTTGTAGAAACCAACGAGGAGCATATTCGAAAGTTCCATCAACATAGAGTTCATTCACCCCAGTTGCTAAAAGTTTTATGTTAGTTTCACAGCACAACATAGCATATCATTTTTAATTACAAAATTTTCATTTCTCTTAGTCCTTATAATATTTTTACTTAAATATGTGTGCACTTCCATGAGTGATTTTGGTATCACAGGCATTTTCACCTCCTTGTATTATAGAGATTCTGTCGAATTAACTGCACATCCGGGATCGTGTTTGTGCCAATGTCATTTTTTCTGTAATTCTGTCTGTATAATATTGCTAGGTCTGGTGCATATCTCCTCCGTAGCTTTCCTTTTTAGCGTGTTACTTATAGTTTGTCTGTTGAACAGGGATTGCTCAATTTTGTTATGATTATGTACATTGGATATTTCTATTAGATCACTATCAACACCATCAGTTTTCAGGAACGCCTTACAATTGGTTTTTCTTGAAGCGCAGCACCATCTTTTAGTTCCATTACTCAACAATTTTTGAAAAGTAAATTTATAGCCATCTACTACCATCAACCGTTTTCCTCTCTAAAAAAATGAGTTTAGTTTCACCCGTGAAGAATAATTAAAAAGGGCATTTTGCCGATTATATATTCATACTATCGGTCATCCGTAATGCTATTAAACCATAGTAAACACCCCCTCTCATATTAGGCAGCTTAAGGACTTTAATGGCATTCTAAATTACATCATATTATAAATTAAACTGGAAATGCTGGGGAGACTATTTACCTGTGTCCGAGTAATAAACTACTGTAACCCGGGAAACAATTTAACCATAATTAAATTTACCTGGGAGACAATTTACATGCGATCCTAATCGGTAAACATATGTTGAAAAGCGTCCTTTTCTTACTTAAATTCTCGGACAAGACCGATTTTCCAAGAATCGATGGTTCTCTATTCATGAGATTATTTTCGTGTTTATAAAAGTAAATACTCTCGTAGGCGTCGAGTTTCCGTGGCTTATCAACGGCGTTTAATAATTTGAAACTTCTATTTCAATATGATGTCCCTTTTCAATTAAATGTTGCGCTTGCGGAGGATTTCTTTCTTCCATATCGAAAGTGAGATAGATGTTCTTTATATCTAGTCCTTCTATGCGTTCTCGAAACACATGTCCCGAGTAATTAATCAAAGTAGTGGTGTTTGGTGATACCGATGTTTTAGTTGGTATTTAATTAATTGCTGTTTTTTTTGCCAGAAGGTGGAAATACATCTGGGATTAAGAAATAAACATTAATAAACAACAACCAAGGATATTTGTCATCAACAAATCGTTAGAACTTAATTTAACAAACCCGATTTATTTTTTAAGAAGACAAAACGTAATTTAACAGAATGGAATTTATCGTATATTGATCGAGGTGGTCAAATTTGCTATTCGCAGTGAGCGCAAAATTCTTTTCGTCACGTAAATAATTCAATGCTTCCCGAATATGTTGTAACAAAAATCAAACACTGACACGCTTTAGTTTTCATTTGGGGAAATTTTTGTTAATTAGGTATTATGATTCATTGTTTACCATATGTGAGTGCCAAGTTGATAAATAATAAAATTGGGTTCTTCTCACATTAACATTTTTATTGATCTCTCTACATGTTTCGGCCATCTCCAGGAGATTCTAAAAATACCATGAAATTAATATTTGTGAAAATTTCTGAAGTAAAACAATTTTATAAATTTAACTTAAATGCATTGATGTTGAAGAATGTGTTGAAAAACATAAAATATATAAATACATCTACAATAATACTTACAGTCAAATTGGAAGTGAAAAAAACAGTCGAGGTTGCTTGTTTAAAAACACAAATGTTGAAAATGTAATAATAAGTTACACTTTATAAAAATTAAACAGACAGATGAAAATACAACTGATTTCGGACGATTCAAACACGCAACTGTGGTATGCTAAAAAGACAAGGTTTTTTTATATAACTTTAAAAATATTGCAAATAGTAAATGTGAGATAAAATGTATATGGTAGATACAGTATGGTGCAAAATGAAAAAAATGTGAAATTGAATCAAATAAAAGCATAAATTTTCTTGACATAAATATAACATCATTTCAGAAAACAATTTTTCCGAATATGGTATTTACAGGAAACCAGGGCCACCAATTTTATGACTGTGGACAGTGAATGTTGAAACAACGCTGAATGAATTTGTTTTTGATGTTCTTTAATTCTGACTTCCTTTCACTATAAATCTAAAAAATACGACCGCTTTTTTCAATTTTTTCATTCAGAGACTTATAAACATTTCTCTAAACAAAATTCAATACTAGAAAGAACTCAATATAATAAAATATTTGTTTTAATAATAACAAATTCCCCAAAAACACCGTGTAAATGTAAACTTTTATCACAAAAAAATATTAAAACAAGAAACAAATTCATTCTTGTTACTATACATACACATCATAAAATTGGTGGCCAAATACAGAAACTTTTTCAATAACAACCATACTACATGATACGAATTTCACACTTTTAAACGAACAAATAGAAAATAACATTATCCCCATTTTTAAGTATTTGCACATCACATAGTGATGCGTTTTTCATTTTGCACCATACTGTATCTACCATATACATTTTATCTCACATTTACTGTTTGCAATATTTTTAAAGTTATATAAAAAAACCTTGTCTTTTTAGCATACCACAGTTGCGTGTTTGAATCGTCCGAAATCAGTTGTATTTTCATCTGTCAATTTGTATGTACCGGGTGGGCAAAATTGCTTGGTTTTAGAGGGTTTCACATATTTAGAGCATAGTTAGAGAGATGGCAATGCTACATTCCAGACCTACTTTTTCAAGGTAAATTCAATGGAGAAATCCATGTTTTAATATCTGTTACAGTGGCGGCGGTAGGTGGCAAAATTGAAAATATATCATTTTCTGTGGAGCTCTATATTTCAACTATTCAAAAAGATACTTCAAATGTTTTAACGTTGTTTTATACAGTCTTTTATGCTAATTCCAGTGGTCTGACGTATTTTTTTATTCCAACTATATTTTGAGAATTATGAAGTAAACTTGTAGTTTTTTAAATGGAACACCCTGTATATTTTGTCATATTCGGAAAGAGTTTGTGTTTCTGATAAAAAATATATATAATTTGTTAGGTATCCGTCCACTACTTTCCGAGATATTTGGATATTTACTAAAAATAATTAAACAATTTTTACTATTTTACTCGTTCATATTTATTTTTTTTTTTTTAATATACTTATAACAAAAATAGCGGATCTGACTAATACATCTCTAAGTTGACGTTTAGTTTTGAGATATTTGTAAGTTTAAAGAAAATACTAGAAACCATTTTAATTTTAATCTTTATCTCAACAATAAAATGAAATGTATTAGAAACACTATCTAATAAGATGTTCAAATTGATATCCTCTTCTATCCATGCAAGTGCGGCATCTTTTTTCTATTGCATTTATTGCATTTTGAATATGAAGTGGGGTAATTTTGTTAAATGCCGCTTGTGTGGCTGCTTTTAATTCCTGTATGTTACTGTGAGGATGTGTATATACTCTATCTTTAACAAATCCCTAAACAAAAAAATCTAAAGGAGTAAGGTCCGGACTTCTAGGGGCCACCTTCGTTTTGAAACCAAACGGATGGATTATCAAAAATATAAAGATTATTTCATAGTAGTTCTAAATAAAGTTGTCCAGTCAAATGATCATCGAAAAATTGATAACGTAATGTATGTTCTTTTAGAAAACATATTACATTAAACCCAAACCGTCCCTATCGTCTTTGTCGAAGAGCAAGATGTTCATTTGTCTGCCTCCATTCGTGATGATTATTACGATTAAATAATCCATCACTTGAAATTCTGCTTTCATCAGACCAAATTATGTTGCTTTTAAAGTCTGGATCATTAGTACATTTTCCAATATACCACTCGCAGAACGTAATACGCCGATCAAAATCGCCTGAAAAATAACGTTTGAAAACAAAAGAAATATTACTGTATACTTATTTAAAGATACAAGATACTCTTCAGAAAAAAAGCTATAGTTGTCCTCGATCGGATAAACTTCCTTACCGTTCTTGATACTTAATATACTATTATGAAACATACCTGGTAATAAGTCGTGTATTACTCGTATTTTATATGGATGATATCGATTTCTTTTTAATATATTTAAAGCAGTTTTTCGCGGTACTCCTAACTCGTTTTCAATTTGCCTACTGGAAACACTAGGTTCAGCTTCAACTTTCGCTAATACAGTTATTTCGGTTTTTTATTTATTTTATTTATTTATTTTTTTATTTATTATATTTGGAGAACGAACAGGGAAAATCCCCAACAAAAGTTCCCACATCTAATGAATACAATAATATGTAAAATATATACAGTGCCGAAAACAGTCTTAAAAGTATGAAATTAAAGTAGACAAATTAACAATTGTAAGTTTCCAAATGTTTTCGAAAGTTTAGAAATATATAAAAATAAGTCATGTGTAATGAACTGTGACAACGGCCCTATCCCGCATTCGTCATTGTTTTCGTTAATCGGAAATTAATAATGCGTATCGGGTTGACCGTGCATAACATTTAGGTTACCTGTTTTTTGTAGATTTTATTTTAATTTAGTTTTATTATCGCCTTGATAATGACAGCATTGCTGTTGAAACGCGTCGGTGTTTTAGTTAAAACTTGTTTGGTGTTTAGTGTTAAAGCTTTAGTGTTCTTTCTGCACCAAGAGATCCAGTGAAGAACACACAACAATAAATAAAGGGGAGACATTACTTTAAGAATAGAATGTACATTCAATACGGATAATTCTCACTTTTATTTTTATAGTTATATTAAATTTACATTAAATAAATTTAATATATATATTTTCTGACCTTTATGTACTTATCTTTTAATTCCTGATTCATTTCCACTTGTAGGTCATTATTATTAGTAATTTCCACTGAAGAAGTTATTTAACGAAAACATATTATTATATGTTATGGAATAACTTGGTATTTAATTATTTATTGTTTTATTGACCTACAAGTGGAAATAAATCAGGAATTAAAAGATTAAATAAATTTACATAAATATATTTATAAATTGAGAATGTAACCATAATTCGATATATCAATGATTTCTTTGTTTTTTAAGTGTTTTTGTTGATAGGCATGGCTATATATTTTATTAGTATTGGACACATATTAAATGTCAACTTGTTCCACTGAAGAAGTGTTGTAAACGAAAACATAATAATTTATGTTTTGGAATAAATTGGTATTTAATTAGAGTGATTTCAAGGACTGTAGGCACGTAATAAACAATCAAAACATCGGTATTATCAAACACCACAACTTTGATTAATTACACGGGACACGTGTTTCGAGAACGCATGGGTTCTCATCATCAACCGAATACCGAATGAATAAATAAAATTAAAAAAAACTATCACTATAAACATCCCCCTCCTTCTAGCATAAACAAGCATGGCATGGAATTCTTTACCTAACCGGACTAATCGCCGTGTAAGTAAATTGTCTCCCGAAACTAACCGCTATACCTGCTCCGAAAAAGGGCAGCGGTAAATTGTCTCTTTAAGAAAAGTACGAACGGAACGTGCATATTTAGTATATAATAATAGCTAAAATTAATAATAAAAAATCAAAATAAGCATTCCTTAGCCATTATACAAAAATCCCTATAATTCTTATTATAAATATCAAGGGCATAATTATAATGATTGTACTTCCTACATAAATTAAAATATATGCTATAATGATTATGCAATACATGTCTCCTTCCGATAGGTAAATTGTCTCCCACACTATTTTAAATTTATTAGTATTCACAATATAATTTTACTTGATTTATCTTTATTGAGCTGATTGTATTAGTGATAAAAAGAAACACTACATGCTACATACTTATTTTTCTAATTATCTTACTTCTAACAATTATAATTATCGTCAACTTATACACATATACATGCAGGTATTACATGATATTGCTATATTTTTCTATACCTGTGGATAAATTCCAATAGCTGCAAATGTAAAGAGTAGTTTTATGTAAAAATACTATGTACCATGACTGTCCTAAGTGGAACCGACATCCTCTTATTTTGCGGTTGGGAAAACTTCCTCAATACTTCGTTGTATAGCCACTTCAAAATCCGCTGTAATTATTTTCGGATGATATGATATATTTTAGTACATTCTTCTTTCAAATATCTAAGTGCTGTTTTATACGAGTGTTTTGACTTATCGGGCAACAGAAAAAAAGCAGCGGTATATAATCGCCATTTCAAAAATCTTGAACACTGAACAGTTGTAGAAACCAACGAGGAGCATATTCGAAAGTTCCATCAACATAGAGTTCATTCACCCCAGTTGCTAAAAGTTTTATGTTAGTTTCACAGCACAACATAGCATATCATTTTTAATTACAAAATTTTCATTTCTCTTAGTCCTTATAATATTTTTACTTAAATATGTGTGCACTTCCATGAGTGATTTTGGTATCACAGGCATTTTCACCTCCTTGTATTATAGAGATTCTGTCGAATTAACTGCACATCCGGGATCGTGTTTGTGCCAATGTCATTTTTTCTGTAATTCTGTCTGTATAATATTGCTAGGTCTGGTGCATATCTCCTCCGTAGCTTTCCTTTTTAGCGTGTTACTTATAGTTTGTCTGTTGAACAGGGATTGCTCAATTTTGTTATGATTATGTACATTGGATATTTCTATTAGATCACTATCAACACCATCAGTTTTCAGGAACGCCTTACAATTGGTTTTTCTTGAAGCGCAGCACCATCTTTTAGTTCCATTACTCAACAATTTTTGAAAAGTAAATTTATAGCCATCTACTACCATCAACCGTTTTCCTCTCTAAAAAAATGAGTTTAGTTTCACCCGTGAAGAATAATTAAAAAGGGCATTTTGCCGATTATATATTCATACTATCGGTCATCCGTAATGCTATTAAACCATAGTAAACACCCCCTCTCATATTAGGCAGCTTAAGGACCTAAATGGCATTCGAAATTACATCATATTATAAATTGGAAACTGGAAATGCTGGGGAGACTATTTACCTGTGTCCGAGTAATAAACTACTGTAACCCGGGAAATAATTTAACCATAATTAAATTTACCTGGGAGACAATTTACATGCGGTCCTAATCGGTAAACATATGTTGAGAAGCGTCCTTTTCTTACTTAAATTCTCGGACAAGACCGATTTTCCAAGAATCGATCGTTCTCTATTCATGAGATTATTTTCGTGTTTATAAAAGTAAATACTCTCGTAGGCGTCGAGTTTCCGTGGCTTATCAACGGCGTTTAATAATTTGAAACTGTCTATTTCAATATGATGTCCCTTTTCAATTAAATGTTGCGCTACTGCGGAGGATTTCTTTCTTCCATATCGAAAGTGAGATAGATGTTCTTTATATCTAGTCCTTCTATGCGTTCTCGAAACACATGTCCTGAGTAATTAATCAAAGTAGTGGTGTTTGGTGATACCGATGTTTTAGTTGGTATTTAATTAATTGCTGTTTTTTTTGCCAGAAGGTGGAAATACATCTGGGATTAAGAAATAAACATTAATAAACAACAACCAAGGATATTTGTCATCAACAAATCGTTAGAACTTAATTTAACAAACCCGATTTATTTTTTAAGAAGACAAAACGTAATTTAACAGAATGGAATTTATCGTATATTGATCGAGGTGGTCAAATTTGCTATTCGCAGTGAGCGCAAAATTCTTTTCGTCACGTAAATAATTCAATGCTTCCCGAATATGTTGTAACAAAAATCAAACGCTGACACGCTTTAGTTTTCATTTGGGGAAATTTTTGTTAATTAGGTATTATGATTCATTGTTTACCATATGTGAGTGCCAAGTTGATAAATAATAATAAAATTGGGTTCTTCTCACATTAACATTTTTATTGATCTCTCTACATGTTTCGGCCAATGGCCATCTCCAGGAGATTCTAAAAATACCATGTTAGAAATTAATATTTGTGAAAATTTCTGAAGTAAAACAATTTTATAAATTTAACTTAAATGCATTGATGTTGAAGAATGTGTTGAAAAACATAAATATATAAATACATCTACAATAATACTTACAGTCAAATTGGAAGTGAAAAAACAGTCGAGGTTGCTTGTTTAAAAACACAAATGTTGAAAATGTAGTAATAAGTTACACTTTATAAAAATTACAGACAGACAGATGAAAATACAACTGATTTCGGACGATTCAAACACGCAACTGTGGTATGCTAAAAAGACAAGGTTTTTTTATATAACTTTAAAAATATTGCAAATAGTAAATGTGAGATAAAATGTATATGGTAGATACAGTATGGTGCAAAATGAAAAAAAAAATGAAATTGAATCAAATAAAAGCATAAATTTTCTTGACATAAATATAACAAGAACAGAAAACAATTTTGAATATGGTATTTACAGGAAACCCACCACTACTGACAGTATAATACCTTACGACTCCTTTCACTATAAATCTAAAAAATACGCCGCTTTCAATTTTTTCATTCAGACTTATAAACATTTCTCTAAACAATATTCAATACTAGAAAGAACTCAATATAATAAAATATTTGGCCGATAATAACAAATTCCCCAAAAACACCGTAAACAGAATTTTACACAAAAATATATTAAAACAAGACCCTCTTGTTACTATACATACACATCCACCACCAAATACAGAGCTTTTTCATACAACCATACTACATGATACGAATTTCACACTTTTAAACGAACAAATAGAAAATAACATTATCCCCATTTTTAAGTATTTGCACATCACATAGTGATGCGTTTTTCATTTTGCACCATACTGTATCTACCATATACATTTTATCTCACATTTACTGTTTGCAATATTTTTAAAGTTATATAAAAAAACCTTGTCTTTTTAGCATACCACAGTTGCGTGTTTGAATCGTCCGAAATCAGTTGTATTTTCATCTGTCAATTTTCATGTACATACTAAGTGCGACTTATTATTACATTTTCAACATTTGTGTTTTTAAACAAGCAACCTCGACTGTTTTTTTTACTTCCAATTTGACTGTAAGTATTATTGTAGATGTATTTATATATTTATATGTTTTTCAACACATTCTTCAACATCAATGCATTTAGGTTAAATTTATAAAATTGTTTTACTTCAGAAATTTTCACAAATATTAATTTCTAACATGGTATTTTTAGAATCTCCTGAAGATGGCTATTGGCCGAAACATGTAGAGAGATCAATAAAAATGTTAATGTGAGAAGAACCCAATTTTATTATTATTTATCAATTAGGTATTAGGTTCTACGCAAGTTGCATAGATTTCCGGAAATAATGCGGAAAGAAGACAATCGTGATATATTGGAAAATTGTACTGTTCCATATGGTTTACAACTATATTTGGCCAGAATTGTGTGTCTGTGTAGGACAATGATCTAAGCGAACAACCCAGATTTACAAAAATAATCGTAATGAACAGAAGGTAATATTTTAAAAATCACGAGCTTATCATCCGACAGCCCGACATCAGTCGAACAGAGCTGTTGTGAAGTGAGAACTGTGGCTACTCTTTCAAAGAATTCATGTGGAATGTGCTATTCAATAAGTGCAATTCTATTGCAGTTGCAATCCTACGACAACTAACACAAAGAATACCGTTGGTAGGACTAGGTGTTTTGCATGCGAGGAGCGGTTTTCTTGATGTGACACTTTTAACGCAAGCTAGCCGGATTAAAACTTGAATTTTATGACATAAACTGATATAAGCGTGTTATAAAATACTATTTAACACTAGTACGAAAATATTTATAACGCTAATGACAGTTACTTTATTGATGTAAAAATCGATGTATATGTAGATACATTAGCATTACAACAATTACTATATAATATGGATTCATTGGGCATCATCATTAGTTTCAATGAATCCCGTCAAGACCCAGTTTTATTATTTTAATAGGAATAAAAAACGTCAACAGCGAGAGTTGCAGTGATAGCCAGACAAGCGATACAGCTTACGGATTCACTGCAACTAAGCACCCACCACACATTAAAAAAACTTTCTTGACGTTTCTAATTCTCAAATATCGTGTGTTACCATGACTAGCACGTCTGACATGTAAACTTTTAACTCGTGAAATAAAATCGCACTTTTAACACTTGTATCGTAAATAACTATTTTAAGTTTGTTTTTGTAATATAAAGTACTGTTTTATTATTTTGCTATAGAAAATACTTTTTGTTTGAGCGGAATCCATTTTTTGTCGATTTTTTTTAATTTTCTGTGTCGGCCAAGCTTCCGTGAGCAGTATTGTATTGTGTCCCTGCACGAAGTTAGCAAGAGGAAAAAAAAACACAAAATATCAAGTCTTAGTATGTAGCTTTTATTATTTTAAATTTAATGTGGATAAGTCTTATTTTAATTTAGGCGATTATACGCTGGGTTTTTGTTAATAATATTGAACTGCCAAATGTCATTAGGTCTCAATTAATTTTCACGAATAAAAAAAAATTAAACATATAAGAACGATATACGATATTGATACTGATATTTACAACTGGAAATGTGGTGAATATTTGAGTTGTAAATGCAAGTAGGTACAATTTATGATATACTAATTTGCTGAGAAATTTTGAGAACGTTGATATATCGTATGATAATATTTTGTTTGACATTAGACCAGAATAGTTAATTTTTAATAATAAAAAAACAATTTGATCCTAATATTAGCACGAAATCAAATCAAATAAACTTACAAACGAAATAATGGTGTTAAAATAAGTAGAGTGTATCTGAAGTTAAGGCTATCTATGTAAAAACGAAAAAAAGTTTTTACATTTTCTTTTAATTATCGATACCATACGTCAAATTTATTATTATTTTGTTTTTAAAGTTAATGCTTAAACATAATTTACAGATAAAACATCGGTAACACCAACACCACAACGTTTGATTAGTCAGGACACGTCTTTCAGTAGCCCATCATCAACCGAATACTGAGGTAATCAAACGTTGTGGTGTTGGTGTTACCGATGTTTTATTTGTAATTTACGAGCCTATAGTCCTTGAAATCATACTGATTTAAATACAATCATGAATATTGAGACAAAATTTATGTATTATACAGTTCTCAGCGAATTGAAGATTACACAAAGTAAATAAAGTTGTATTTAGCGATCGAAAGTTGATATCACTGTTGGCCAAATTTAAAGTAATTTTAAGTAAGGTTACAGAATAAGAAAGTTTTCATTTGTTTTCTAATTTCGTTGTCACTCAGTATAACAAAAATTATTTTAGTTGTAATAAACAGCTAAATAAAAATGTAACAATAGATAATAGAATATGTGGTAAAATTTGTGTGAACTAAATCGACATTTGCAAATTGGAATTACATATGGCATAGATAACGTATTCTACCATTCTCTATTAAAATATCAACCATTAAATATGTTATGACTTTCAGAAACTCTAAGAAAATATCCTGTATTTCCTGCAATCGGTCGGACTTGTACTAAAGATTATAGAATACCTAACAGTGCTGTAGTTATAGAAAAAGGGATTACAATAATTATTTCCCTAAGTGGAATGCATCATGACCCCAAATACTTTCCAGATCCAGAAGTTTTTGATCCTGAACGATTTGCGACCGAAAATGTGAGGCGGAGACCTCCATATACATTTTTACCATTCGGCGAAGGTCAGCGTAACTGCATTGGTAATAAATGAATCAACAATACTAATTGAAATTGTTACTTGATTCCTTCTATTTTAGGCCAAAGATTGGGGCTTATGTTGGTGAAATTAGGATTGGCGTATGTTATAAGGAGTTTTGAAGTAGATGTGTGTGATGAAACAGTGATACCTTTGCAATTTAGTCCAAAAAAGATTAATTTGTGCGTTGAGGGAGGTATTTATGTGCGATTTACGAGTATAGACTAGATAAAAAATGATGTAAGGAAGTTTAACCATACTGCTGATGCTGTAATTATAATGTTTTGTACTTTCTCGGAAATAATTTTTTCAATAATTATAAATGTAATAATTACATTATATTTAAAATGATAAGAGTCAGTGTAGTAATAGTTCATGTTTATACATTAATTAAAAGTTGTATGTCAAAAATTATTGTATACACTAGCGATACCAGAATAGCGAGACTTTACAAAACGGGGCAAACCATACTAATACTACAGGGCGAGCAACCGGATGTGACCACCACGTGACCTTAAATTTTAAGATCGCAACATTGATAAGTTGGTAGTACAAGATATGTCAGTTTACTGATCTGTCAGATAGTTGTATAACTTAAGCTTATTTGATTCTTTAGATCACATTTAAAACAAAAATACTTTGGTGAATATTTTTATTAAGATGTTTTTAGAGAATATAAATAAATAATAATTTCATCTACAATAAATGCTTGAAATGACCACCATCATTTTACATACATAAATTGACTCTTCGTTGCATACTGTGAAACACGTTGCTGAAAACTTCTTCGTTGATATTATTTACCGCTGCAGTGATGGCATTTCTCAACTCGTCAAGAGTATGGAGAGGCTTTCGGAACATTACATTCTTTAGATGGCCAAAGAAGAAAAGATCTAACGGTGTCAGATCGGAGGAATGCGCTGGCCAACATCCTCTGCTTATTAATCGATCGCCAAAATATTCCTCAAGGTATGTTATTGTAGTACCAGCTGTATGTGGGGTAGCACCATCTTGTTGGAAATACCCATGCTGGAGTTCATTAATGAACGGTTCTAAAATATAACGAGCAGCATTAACTGTATCGTCAAAAAAGATTGGTGTCATAATGTGTCTACCTGAGATTGCAATCCACACCAGTTTTAATAGGATGCAATGTCGTCTCTCTGGGTTTTCTGTAGCGCACGTGCGATAATTTTGGCTATTTATATAACCCGAAAGATGAAACCATGCTTCATCGGAGAAGAAAGTTATGTTTAATTGGTCCTCATTTAAATGTTCATTAAGCCATAAGCAATAATTTCGCCGTTGTTCAAAATCCCGAGGAAACAACTGTTGATGTACTGTAACTTTGTATGGTAACACATGCAAATGATTCTTTAAGGCTGTGCGACACCTTCCATATGATATTCCTGTAAGATATAAATTTAAATACATATATTTTTAATTATTTAGTAAGTGGATACCTGTTTAAGCAGATAATTTTCTAACTGATTTATTGGGATTAGTTGTCATACGCTCAGAACTGTCATTTACTGCTTCCTCAGTTAACACTCGTGGTGCGCCTACTGCTTTACGCTTTGCAACACTACCAGCCTCCATAAATCGCTGTACCAGCCTGTTACGATGTCAAGTAAATCGATCATATTCAAGGTCCGCATTTGGATATTCCAAAGTAAATTGTTCAATGCAGGACTGTAGAGAGTATGACCAAGATCTGTCTTGTTCATCCGTGAATGCCATTTTCACTAGGTAAATATTGAACGTTCCGTTCAGTAGTCTTTAAAAAGATAGTTACTGTGCAATAAATGCTATATTTACTAAACATTACAGGCAAAAACTTACAAGAAAATCGCAGGGAACGTAAAAACTAGCGTTTTCAAACACGTTAAATGTCAGATGACAAAACGTAAACAATATAATAAGCAGGATAGTAAACAGTAAAACAAAAAAATACACTTTTTCTGTGACGTTTGCGGTCACGTGGTGGTCACATCCGGTTGCTCGCCCTGTATATGACGTTTAATTTGTTATGACGAGTGGTTTGCCAAGTCAACTATCTCGCTATTCTGGTACAATATTGCCATGTCTATACCTTACCCTTCCAGTAATAGGGCAGTAATAACTAGGTAATTTCAGTAACACAAGCCCTAGTAAACGCTATTTCTTCAGGGATACCTACCAGTGGTTAGTTGAGCTGTATACCAATAAGTTTTGTTGGCATAAAATATCGTAAAAAGTATTACTGTTAGGGATTCAGACAAAATAGAAAATAATTATGTTGATGTTTATGGCTTATACTATAGAAACAAAATGTTTGGCAATTGTTTGGGTTTCTTTACTTTTAGTTAGTCCAAGACATGTTTCTTTAACAACATACATAATTACATTGTATCTAATAGTAACAAACTAACACAGAAATATCTTTTTTTACTTTCATTAATAAGACCGTTGTCACTTTAAGCATTCAATAGTTTTTCTTTTATGCACACATGCAGAAATATTTTTTTAAACATCAATTGTAGTTGGTCATTACGTTTGTATTCCAGCTTCCTTGGTAACTCTATTCCATTTCATTTATATCCAGATAAAACTTCTCTGCCTGTCCCTCGTTCATTTGGCCAATATTTTCGAGGAAGAAATCCTACTTGGAGTGGATATACCAACGTATATAAATAAACTTTCAGCAAACGCCTAGCAATGTTTACCAGATTTATTTTCGGCTTAACATTCAGCAGCACAGTCTCGAGAATAATCTTGTTTGTTTTAACTGTAGATTTAAGGACATATGACAATCCACATTTTTATAAGATATTACAAAGTCGTTGACAATATCACGATAATTTTCGTCCTTTCTACAGCCCAAATACTGGTTTGAATATTTGCCACGTTACTCTCTCCAGTTGATGGAGTAGTGTCTGAAATTAGAAATCGTATTTGTGTATCCGCAAATATTCTTTCTTTAATTTTTGCCCACCACCCATTTTCCAAATTTTTTAAAATTATTTTGAGTAGATGAAACCGGGAGTATTGTCCATGGATTTGACAAAATTCTTCATTAAGCCTAGTTTGATATGTAATGGCGAATAGGATTGCACAATACGGCATGTTTCATATTTTTCTATTCAGAAATGAATAATTCGCGTCCGGACAATTTTTTTCTGATATAGTAGATCTTCTGTTTTTTTTTAAGTTATTTGTTTTTTTAATATTAGCATAGGGAGCTACATGTACTGATAGGAATTTTGTCGTACATTTTAAGCTATCTTTCAAGGAATCAATGAACAACCAGCATTCTGTTGCTCCATGTAAATTGTATCCAGAAGAGAAGAAATGTCATTATAATACATATTACAGAGCCACTCTTTATTTTTCTCTTCTTTTATCAACCGTTTCTCTTAGACCTACTTTCACATCCAATTTTATTAGCAAGCGATCGCTTCCAATTTCTATCCGTTTGCCCCATTTTTCATTTGTTTTAGTTGATTAGGAAGTAATCATAGATTAGAGAGATTTATATCTGTTAGTGTTACTTGTGTAAAAAATTAAAATAGAAGCTATTCAGGAAGATACCACATGAAAATTTTCATGTATGCAGTTTCCCCGAAATTGTAAGTACAGCAAGTGATAGTAAATTATTGCCTCAAAAATCAATAAAAAACTATGAAAAACAAACAATACGAATTTTTCCTAGCGTGGAGCAAGTCAAAGAAGTTTGAAAACTATACAAAGAACGTAATGGTGGGCTATTTTTCCGAAAAAGCTAATATTAACTACCATCATATACATACATAATTTCTGATTTAAATAATTTGTCGTATTGTTTTAGGCCAAACCTTGTGTAACTATATTTATTTAATTTAGTTACTTTTATACTCGTACCTACTATTCGTTCACTCGTTACTCCATTGTTATTTTCCATTTTTGTTTTGCTTTTCCTAGATCTTCTTCTATTTGATATTCTTATCTCCCATTGGATGCCTTCTTTGCACACATTTTTACTTTGATCGCTCTGAAATGAAGTTAGATAAATGAAAGCCAAATTCATGTTCTTGGTTTTCAGCGCCCGAAGATTTTCGAAGAACATATTCGTTATTATTATACTTTAGCCACTTATGTATATTTTTCTTTTTGTAGCTTGTCAAAATATCTTCCTTTATTCTGTCGTTATTATTAACCCTACTTAATATTTTGCTCTCTTTGTTTCCAAAATTCTTTTTCGTTCATTATTTCGAGAACAATTATCCTTAATAAATTATTTTGTTTCAATGAGTTATTAAAGTAGGAGGCTGTATAACTTTGCAACCTTGATTTATATATACATACATACGTATATGTGTCTATTATTTACTGACGCAGAATTTAAACAAGATAAATCGGAACCTTTCATGTACACATACATATTTTTGTTGTTGTATCACAAAAATTGCCGCTCGTTATGATTTGATCAGTTAAGTAAATAAGTACACCACGTGTAGATGTTCGCCGTAGCTATAATCTTAAGTGCCATATGTTTGTTGTTATACACTGTGCTGCAAAATGGCACAAAATATTGGCGAAAAAGGAACGTTCCGTTTAAAGAACCTATACCATTTATTGGAAATATTATTAATGTGGCATTGTTACAAAAGAGTTTCAGTGATGTAGTGAGTGAACTTTATTTCAAATTTTGCACTCCGTATTTCGGTATATGGTATTGCAATGATCCTCAGCTTGTCATAAAGAGTCCAGATTTAATCAGAAATATATTTGTGAAAGACTTCGATCATTTTCAAGAACGACATGTATCGTGGAATGAAGATATTGATAAATTTACAGCAAATATGCTGTTTTGCATGGGAAGGTCGAGATGGAAACAGAAGCGTGCAAGCATATCGCCAATATTTTCATCTTGCAAATTAAAATATATCCATTCTTATATTAAAGATATTGATAAAGCTATGATTGAATACATTGATCAAACTAATGTGAATGGTCTAATAGATGTAAAGGAATTATGTAGAAAATATACGGTTGAAGCTATTGGTGTTATAATACTTGGAGTTAATTTAAACTATTTTAAAACAGAAAAGCCTATTCCTAATGTGTACCACGGTTTTTCTTTGCTGGAAACCATTCAATTTGCTTTATACTTTAGTAAAAGTTATTTGTTCAAAGTTTTTAAACCAAAATTTGCAAGATTTTTATGGATGGTGTCATTTAAACAATTTGCCTTAGATATCCTAAGCAAAAAGCAATTGCTAGGTAACTGTAAACAATTTAATCTAGTAGATTTTTTGACTAATAACCAAGAAAATGCCTCAGGTAAGATTTGCCTTCTTTGTTAACTTGTAGGTTATACGCGAAGTTTCTCTATATACATCAATTTATATCTTATAGTACTTAGAAAGATTCGATCTTAAGGGATAGTAAATGGAAAACTAAATTAATTAAGCCGATATCTTTCTTATTTGTGAACATTAAGGTGTCAGTGAAAATGGAACTGTAGCAGACATCCTGCATAAAACTGCCCTAATAAACCGCTCTTTAAGAAATTATCCCTAATTTCATATTTTCAAATTGTAACTGTCATATATTTTTAAAATCATTTCACTCTTAATGAAAGCGCCTGTCACCATCGCTATAATCTACAATTTTTAATCCTAGACCTGGCCAAGCTAGCCGAAAAATGTTTCACTTCAACGTACTTTACCTTAGCTTAAGTTCTGGTCCAGCTAAAGATTCTCACGTTTCTCCAGCTGTAGCTAACTTTTTCATGGAACTATTTGAAATCACATCTCTGCTTGAAGTATATTGATGACTATGTGGCCTTATCGTAAGAACACTCTACCGCTCTGCATGGATTTCCTTACTAATCAACACCCCGAAATCAAATTTTCCATGGAGATTGAAACAAACGATTCACCACTCCTTCCTATTGTATTAGTTACTCGCTGACCAAACGATCAGTCGATGTATAAGAAACCCATACAAACGGATCGATGCTTTCACGGCAACTCACATAATTTCTTGTGCACCCAAACATTTCAATTTCCCAACCTGATAATATGAACAAAGAACTAAAACTTGTTAAAACTGCTTTTCTCCAAAATGGTTATAGCCCCAGCAACATGCTAAATGTTACAAATAGGTATATTCTCCTGAAAATCCCTAATTAGTAGATTTTGTATTTTGATTAATTAGTTGGTTAAATAGTTAATTTTTGTATTATATAGGTACATATTACACTATGATGACGGAGTCAAAATCCTGAACCCATCATTCTTTTATTTTAGATTATGATAAAATTCCGATTTGGCAAATCTCCCGATAATAAATTACGAATGTGCTTCAAAGGGTAGGGAAGTAGCGTTCCTGCATGGATGATTCTTGAAACAAATTTCCGTCGAAGCTTCTAAACGTCTAGGTGTTTAACTTAGGATTTTCTGCGATTTTAATCTCTTCTTTTTTGGACTCTGGCAGCAGGTCGTCCATCCGAAAACGAATTGTGTGCACCACACTAGATGTAATTTTCTCCTACATAATAGTAGAGTAGATTTTGCAAATTACGGCTAGAAAACTCATTAAGCCTGTGCAAAATAATTACTTTTATGTCTTGTATTTCAAATTGCTGTATGGCATGTTATGGGAGAACCTGTATATCAGTGTGGTAGTGCAATTCTTCTGGTATGTTACATCCTAATCTTAAAAGAAAGAAAAGCCCTTGGAAAGACAATGCAAAATTAGATTCTTCTTGTTATTTTGTTTTATGAAAGTGTCGTACTTACCTTTAATACAATACCCAGATAGCATAATTTTATAAAAATATAATACAGCTTACTAGCCGCTGATACATTAGACTAGTAGTACAGTAGTTAATAAATTTCTTGGCTGTATTGTGTTATACAACAAATTGATATTGTACAAATTGTTTCTAATACGTTTGTTTTAAATCTTTGCAGAAGATCTTATTTCACGAATATCAGAATTCCTTATAGCTTCCTATCATTCTACTAGCTCAGCGATATCACTAGCTCTCTATGAACTTGCTCTCAACAAAAATATTCAAAACAAACTGAGACAGGAAATTAATGAGAATTTCGAGAAACATGGTGATATTTCTTATAATGAATTAATATTTATGGAGTACCTAGATAAAATCATCCACGGTAATTTGAACGTATATATTTGCTCTTAAAATGCATTACCTGTATTCAGCCTATTTTTAAAAGAAACCCTGAGGAAGTATCCTATAGTTTCGATGATTGGACGAACCTGCGTTAGATCTTACAAATTGCCAAGCGGTGCCTTAACTATAGAACAAGGAGTACGTATTTTAATACCGCTCAGCGCATTACACCATGATCCAAAGTATTTTCCTAAACCAGACCTATTCGATCCAGAACGATTTTCAAAGGAAAGTATTGGAGAAAGGCCAACGTACTGCTATTTACCATTTGGAGAAGGACCTCGTAAATGTATAGGTAATGCCAATTGACGTTTGTGTTAAAATGTTTTATGTCGCGATATACAGCAAAAAAACTACAATAAATATTGTTTGTATTTAAGCTCTGATATTCCCGAAAGATACGATAACGGTAATTTCATATTTGAATGATATCCGATGGTTTGGAATGTGCGTGTAGATTACTAGAACTCGCCACTTATAATTTTATAATTATTACATTTACATAATTTGTATACGGGTTAGAATGGAAAAAAGGAAGCTTTGTGAGATTGATGGTACGTTTAGTTCCCAGTAATATAGCTCTTGAAAAAATACGTTCTAGAATACAGGGTGTTTCTGCAAATGTTTATAAATGCATAAAAACTGTTGTAGTTATTGTGATTGATATTGTATGTGTTTTCAAATTGCAAACACACATGCCTAAACACACAGCACGCAATATTTGATGAGTAGGAGTTGTCTTTAGGGGAGACCGGGGTTGGATGTTATAATTTTAACAAGAATATTAATTACGATAAGTTATTGAAACTTATAGAAAAACGTATAGTGCTAACATAGGGTTGTCATTCGTCCCGATACGTCGGGACATGTCACCGTTATTAACAGTGGTGTCCCGAAATCCCGCCAAGCTATAAAATGTCCCGACAAACATATTCGAGCGCAGAACTACAAGTTTTTAAAAATTGATAAAGCGCCATCTAGTGAGCGTCAGGGCAACTAACTTTAGAGATCTTTAGTGATCGACTGGTAGCGATCGGAAACTTGAGTTAAGTGAGGGAGGGGTGGAGAGCGCTGCCGCACAGTGGTTCCACATTGAAAAAAAATGTTCAAAACCGGCTGCAGCCTACAATTCTTCATCGATTTCCAATTTTTTTTTTTTTGATATACTTTAGAGATATTTTACAACAATCGCTCTTTACCCGTTTTTCGATATCCTTCTCTAAAAATTAGCGACATAACCTCAAATGTTGCAAAATCATGTTTTGTGCTCATAATACGATGATTTTTTGATTAAAAAAATTTGTGATAATAATAATGACCGGAAAAATTGTAAATGTCCCGACGGGGCCTCGGAGATTTATGGCAATCCTATGCTAACATCTAGTTCGTACTTACCCCGCAGTAGGAAACAAAAGAAAATTCTCTCATACTAAACACAAAATAAGCTGTAGGTATATATTTTTAATAGACAACTTCAAATGTCACAACTAACCCCATAATGGGGTTGGTTGTTACATGTATGGGGTTCATTGTTAGAAGTTTAAGCATCATCATTGGAATTACAATGTTTACATACAAAGTACAAATCCGCATACACGCATTTTTCATGGGCCCATCTATTGTATTTGATGCTTTGTATCCAGTCTTCACCTGGTCTAGATGTGGAATATGTTCCGGCGCAGACTAAGCAAAACATTTCCTCGTCGCTGTTTGAATCATCCGCTATTCGAACAGGTTTTGTTGACGTTTTTTTTTTTTCTCTTTTTCTTTGTTATTTGCTACAATATATCTTTTCACACCTTTGTTTTTATTTTTTGTTTAATTTTTACAATATAACAACAAACCCCGTCGAGTCTGTAACAACCTACCCCGACCATATATCCTAAACAAAATGCATTACATTAACCTAACCCCACATTTAATAAATATGAGTTAGGTAAAGAAATATTACTTACATATACCTAGGTGTATCTTCTGACAAAATAAGAGCTATGTCACACTTAAACTGCAACGGCAATAAACGAATTGATTATTTTAAAATAATTACTAACACGGCGAAAAAACACTCAAATTGAATTTGTCTGGCAAATACGCTGTAGATTAGAACAGAAATACACTGAATGGTAACACGATTTATTCTTCACCGTTAGAAGTGATCATCATCACCTTTGGCGTGCAATTTAAATGAAATGTAACAACCAGCCTCTATAACAACCAGCCTCTGTAACAACCAACCCCGGTCTCCCCTACCAGATACTAACCTTACTAACAATGCTAGAACAAAAGTGAATTTCGTATGTTGCAAAGTTTTTCATCCTATAAATTTGAGGTGTACGTATGGACCTCTTTAAATGAATCATATTGATGTTGATTTTGGTACTAAAACTTTTTGTTTGCAGGTGAAAAGATGGCTCTCTTAATAATAAAGTTGGCGGTAGTTTACATCATAAGAAATTACGAAATCGATGTCTGTGAAGCAACAACCGTAAAGGTTCAGACCACTTTAATGAATTTCTTCTTAGATGTGGATGGAAATATTTCTATACGATTTAAGGGAATTGATTCTTCAAAAGAACAAACTATTTTAAGTTAGCCACAATGATCTACATATGTCGCTACTTAGTCGCGATATGAATTTATACGTAGATTTATTAACGAATTAAATTTGTTTATAACGATATGTTTAATGTAGAGGTTTCAAATAGCAATACTTTAGATTTTAAATTGCTTTACCTTTGAATTAGTAATACTGTGCAAAAGTTACTGTATTATGTATAAAAAGAGCCAAAACTGTGTGGTTACATACATACAGTGTGCATATAAAGTGTGGAATGTAATCGTTATTTCTCGAAACCATAAAATATGTTGAATTCGAAAATGTATACCATGTGGCACCTAACATTGATAGTTTGCAACATACAGTCATACCATACCATGCATATTATACATTTTCGAATTCGGCACTTCACATAAAATTCAGAAATGAACAAATATGTAGGGAGTTCTATAACAAAATATATCGATGGCGTCATAGCAGACCACAAATCACATCATAACTTAAATCAATTACAGAATATACATATGTACAATTTAAAACAATAAAAAATATTTTACCATATGTAATGGTTTCAAACATAACGAATATATTACATACCTTAAATACACACTGTATATATAACTAGTTTAATAAAAAATAATCTCTTCAGACTTAATTAATCCTAGAGTCATGTAAAAAAGAAACGTAACCAAGTATTTGAAGGAGTATGATTATGTAAGAGTAAAGACATTTATTTGAATAAACACGAAAGAGGGGAAATTAAGGCAGTATACAGGAGCGTCGAACAAAGAAGTTACGATGTCAGAAGCGCATATATTGCGACACATTCGAAAGGCGTAGAATAAATACTACACTACAGTACAAATGAGTAGCAATATATTTTGTCTTATTATTGTTGTTAAACACCAAGAAAGAATTATTAACAATCTGAACTTCCTGAGGTACTCACCTGCAACATAGCGTAAGCTTTCAGATTCTTGTCGCTAAATGATGTTTCGTGTGGTATAAAAATGCTTTGGTCAAAAGGTTAAAACGCTGTACGGTCTCTATGTCTAACTATTTGTCAGGAAGGTGTTATGTTACGTTTGTATTAACGATTGCTTACTTTTCAGTCAGCTAACTACTTACTACCAAATACTCAGTGCCAACTAAAAATGTGCTCTATCAATCTTCTTTGTTTGAAAGAGCTCATCTAGTTGCAAGAAGACAATTCTTCGTCTTCATACATTTGTTTTATCTATGCCAGAGAACGCAATTAAAGGTTGGACAGTCACATGTAACCAATTGTACCGAAGCTATCACTGTCTCTTATATGTTATACCTACTTAACGCGCGTGCGTGTGCATAACGTTTTTTTTCTGCGCGAATACAAAAGTGCATTAGGCTGATGGCCGCCAATTTGAATATCTAATTCGATAGCTGTCTGCTTTCCTCCACTGTTTACCTTATGTAAACAATTTGTAGCTACTATCTATTAACATTTATTTTCTACTTTTATATTTAACAAACAAAGAAAAAACATTTGCTGATGTGGCACTGACTTTTATTATGTCCTCACTTTTTCAAAATATCTCGATTAATATTAATTTGAGATCATATTTGGTTTACTGTTTTTCTATTCACAACTTTTGCTCTTTTAGAATTTGATAAAAAAATACCATATGCCATTAGAAAAAAAGAGTTGACCTTGCTATGAGCTTTGTATCTCTCTTTATAGTGACAAAAATAGCGCCATGGAATGAGTCCCGTCATATACTTAAACTTTTTTTCATAACATTAATTCCTTCGAAGACATTACGGTGTTACACTTTAAATGGACCAGCCTGTATATATAAAAATATATTGAATCATTAACATTTAATTCAATTAACTAGCCTTTAATTCAGTTAACGATACAAAAAAATAATAAAGGAAATTATGTTATTATTTAATTATGTTGCTTCTGTACATGTTATTCACCAAAAATTTCTATCGACATGGTATATAAACATAAATAATTTATTAAATATTTGTCATATTTTTTACTAAGATGGTGATTAATAATAAACCAACATTTAAAACAAATTTGAAAATATATTTGCGTTGAATTAGATGTTCATAGAACCATTTCAAAATGCTTATATTATGTAATTTTACTTTCACCATCGTTTTCTTTTTACTACTACTAAAAAAATTTTATCATGTCCAATTGTCCAGTAACAATAATAATGCGATATATACAAAGTGATCATCTTAAGCAATCCTGTGTTGGCAGCAAAAAAGTCCCAAGTTTATTAGGAATTGGGATACATTTACTTCCCCAAATTGTCCATCTAATTTACATGTGTAATGTTAAAACCATGTTAACATGTGTCAGCTCTTATCTCTTAGCTGTCATTATTTGTGCTTCTTGTATTGTAGCAGTGTCTTATAATTTAGAATTTTTTTCAAGTTTTGTGGCTTCTTTTCTATCTTTTTCAAAACAATATAGGTACTCGATATATTCAATGACTTTTACGATACAACAGGATAAGTTTATTGTAATGGCAGTGGAATGTTGCACGAGGATGGACCATGGAAATATCTCTGGGATGGTATTTTCAACAATTTGAAATGAAACATACTACCTATTTATTATGGTTTGCAATAAACAATGAGGTGTAATTATCATATTTTTTTAGAAATATTCATCCTCATACTTCTTTAATACAAGACTAACTGTATGTCATTGATATTTGCCACAACTAAAATGTAAATAGTAAATCTAACTACCTACATAAATAAACATATTCGCTAATTATACAGTGCTGCCATATTAACATGAGGTGGCCAACGCGGGGCACTTCAAAATGATCATTTCATCCTTAAAAATATTGACTCACTAGCAATATTGTTACCTTTAACTTGTGTGGATAGCTTCAATTTTAAAATGTATTTTTTCACCATTGTTTATTAATAAAAAATACATCATTCCTTTTTGTTTTCGGTGATTAAATTACCTTAGCTTCGTAAAACAATGTCTCTTATCAATTTTTAAATATTTATTTTAATTTAAAGCCGTTATTTACTTTGATTGAATATAGGTATGTAAATGTCATCAACTGAAATAAAGTGTGGATAAATTTTATGACTGTACCGAGATACATTTGTAGTTAATAATAAATAAAACTACGTTGGTCAAATTTCTGAAATGAAACAAAAAACAATTAATCCAACAACTAAATATTTATAGCATGCACTTCCATATACAAAAAATATTGCACGCTTCATATTGTCACAGCGTAAACAAATATAATGATTGCGAGCAACTTTTTAAGCATTTAAAATGTACTACATACGTTTTAAAGCAATATAATGTTTACATATAAATTACCAAATGATGAGTGTAATGGTTACACAGTAGAGTGCAAACAACATATACTTATAAATTATAAAATCGAGATCATGGGCACTACATCTGATTCGCATGGGCAGGCTAGTCTTCATTTGTACGTATATGGAAGTGTGTTCTATGGTATAGAGTTTTGCTGAAAGATAATTAACCATTAAAGTTGCTCCCTCTGGATATATGTATGTATATTGTTGTGACCTGATTGATTCTCCTTGTTTATACGGTTTAGTGATCTTTTACTAAGATTATGTTATATGTTGCCTTATATTTTTGGCATTGTTATATACGCTAGTAGTTATTTAATAGTAAGAAGCTGAAAACTACTGGAAAAACAAATATGAAATTCTAAATCCTATGCCATTTTTGGAAACATAGTAAAGGTAATTGTTACAATGTCGCAGTTTCATTTAGTGAGTAAGTATCTTTCAACGGAGTAGTAGGAAAAGTAATTCGTTTAAACTTAATGAGAAGAAAGTGTCCTATATTATGGGCACTTTGTTTGGAAGATGTTTTAAAAACATAATCGACTAATCTGAAAAAAACATCGCCGTATTGGAATGTGTTTGCATCTGAAAATTATAAAGATATTGTTTAAAAATAAGTGTCAAAAGCATATGTGTATGTATATTGTTAAGCAAACTCGATAAGTGTTATATGTAAATGTCAGACTAACGTAAGAATAGATATAAAACACTTGGCGGAGCGAAGAAAAATGTTTTGTTTAAAACTTTGTTATAAATTTAATAGCAGCCAATAATAAAAATATTCGTGGAACATTATTCAGTTATGGTAGAAAGAGAAACTTCGGCATATATTTTGTTAATCAGTTTCTTCTACAATGTATTTAGTTTCAATGGTCAGGAGATCAGTTTTTTAAGGCGTTCATATTTATCAGTTGCCTCGTGGGAAAGAATTATTCTAGGCATGCAGCTGAAACGATAGAGCCAAAATTGTCCTGCATAGGCATTTTTGAAAAAAATTATCTGAAATTAGTATGGATAAACATAATCAACCTTATAATTATTATTTTTACTACTAAATTCAAACATGTAAATCTAAGTGCTGCACTATTTCATCAAAAAAAAAATGTTCTAAGTATGCCATGATAATTCAATTATTAGTTTGTAGAATTAAAGTGTTACAAACTGCCAAACTGTTCAAATTTAGAATATGCAAATATGGTCTTTGTTTATTATTTTTACAATGGGAATACTAGAACTACTGTTTAAGAATATTGTCGTTGGTGCCTATATTAGAGGCATTCTAAAAACATATTTACTAGGTATTGATGTATTTAATAATCTGTGCGAAACTGGTCAGCTTGCCAGTGTTAATGTAACATCTGACCGAGCTGTTGGAGAAGATTTAGGAGTGGTAGAAAATATTCTGCATCTAGTAACAGAAGATGCAACGACCAACTGGCGAAGAATTCATACTTAATTTGGCATTCTACAAGCAAGAATAATAGAATATACATAGATGACGTTAACATTCATGTCTATGATGGCATTATTAATGTTCACAACTTTCATATATAGTTAGACGAAAATCCGTATACAATAGTCAAAAGTAACTTTTAACATATGTTCTCGGTAAATGAGTAGTGTTGTGTGGTCAATGGTTATTTGACTGGTACTTTCAGGAAAATAATCTCATAGGAGACAACTATTTACATTTTTTACAAAATTATTTACACGGTCTCCACGGAGCTCCTGCACATTTCGTTTGTTAGGTCAACAAACATTTGAATGAAAAGTTTTCAGCGCGTTGGATGGTCGCTGTAGTCGTATAAGTTGGCTTCACAGCATTAGATTGTTGTTTACGGGACAGGAACAGAAACGAAGTGTCCAAAGTAAAAGTTCACGTACACAATACACTCGTGGACTTTGGTTGGTTCCTTTTGACGCACCATGCATATTTCTCTTACGTTAAACTAAATCCCTCACTTCTCAGTCATTCCTAATTATAATATGATCAATAAGACAGCACTAGCATCTGTCACGTTTGCAGTATTTTTATAAATATTTTGGAAACTACAACCATTTTAACATATATTTTGAAAGCACAAATTCAATGAAGGTTATCTTTGTGAATGGTTAATATTGGGTATCATATTTAGCATGGAAATTTGGCAGTGTTACAGATATTTCCATTTAATAAATTAATAAATTAATCCTTTGATAAAAAAATATCCGTAAGACTATGGCGAAATTAATGATTGTTGCCATTCATTGTAATATTAATTTATTTTAAAACGTTTCAGTCAACAATGAAACTAACTTGTCTGAATTAATATAAAAATTAAACATTTAAATTGACGAAGAAGTTCTAGTACTGAGAACTGATGTCGTAAAGAAAATTTAGCATTTATTATTACTTATTATTAAAATATAAAGAAAAAGTACTCCAAATGCCATTTTCTCACTTATAAGGTTATTATAGTGTCCTCACTTTTCGCAATGAACTAGTCAAATATCGGATTTAGCAAACTTGATAATCGCGTTTATTATCTATTCATGCGATAACTAAATAAACTGAGTGGGATCTTTCCTCGCAATCCTCACGGGTTCCATACATATTTCGATTAACCTTGTTTCCTAAAAGTAGACAATTATTACTAACCGAGAAGCAATCCACGTGTAAATGTTTGCTTTAACGATATTCTTAATTCTAATATTAATATGTTTGTTAATATGTGTGTATATAGTGGAAAGAAACAATACAAATTATTGGGGAGAAAGAAACGTTGCATTCAAAAAACCTTTACCGTTCTTCGGAAATATTATTGACGTAATATTATTACGAAAAAGTCTTAACAGTGTAGTGAGTGAACTTTATTTCCAACTTCGTGCTCCATACTTCGGCATGTGGTATCTTAGCGATCCCCAGCTTATTATTAAGAGTCCAGATTTAATAAGAGATATACTTGTAAAAGATTTCGATCACTTTCAAAATCGACACATATCACTTGGTGAAGATATTGATAAATTTACTTCGAAGATGCTAGCTTTCATGGACAGTTCTAAATGGAAACAGAAACGTGCAACAATAACGCCAGTATTTTCGTCTACTAAATTAAAATTCAGTCATGTTTATATTCGAGATATTGCTAAAGCTATGGTGCATCATATTAATACTACTAAAGTAAATGACCAGATGGATTTGAAGAAATTGTGCAAAGAATACACACTTGGAGCTATTTCTGTTATAGTATTTGGAGTAAACATATCATGTTTTAACACAGAAAATCCCATTCTCAAGCTTAGTCCATGCATGTCTCTTTTGGATAGTATTCAATTTACTTTATATTTTAGCAAAAGTTATTTATTGAAAGTTTTCGCACCGAGATATATAAAATCTTCAGCGAAAGACGTTATGATAGAATTTGTGATGGATATACTAAATAAAAGAAAACTTCTCAGTAACAACATAAGATCTAATGTCCTGAATTCATTAATGGATGACAAGGAAAATAACTTAGGTAAGGTATTTTTTTCTCAGTTTATAAGTTTATTTTGCTATTCCAGTTATAGGTCAATAAAATACAATATGATAATTATAATTAGTTAAATAAGTTAATAATAGCATCACAATAGCATCTAATATAAATGGATAGGTCTTTCTCCCTCCGCTAGTGCAAAGAAATAAATTATATCACGTCACCGAATAAACAAACAAATATTGAAGTGTGCTGGTTCTACATTTGTGTTCATTTTTATCATAAGTAGTATAACAAGTAACCAAGATTTTCCGATAAAATTGATTTGTAAGTGCTTGTTGGGATAGTACTTTCATGAGCCCGAAGGGCGAGTGAAATTATTTAAGATCAACAAGCACGAAAAAATTATCCAAATCAATTTTATCAAAGAAAAATCTAGGTCACGCGTGCTATTTAAAAAGACCATATCACGAACATAATTTGTTGCAATGTAGTTTGCTATTAGTAAGTTCCGCAGTTATCGTATATTTTCGTAATTTACTCTCTTAGGTTGTGTTCATTTTGCCATGTATTTGGCTGGTAACTCAGAAGAAGAGGAAACAAAAAACAAGATTTGCTTTGTGTAGTAATTGCGAGCATTGTGAGTGTAAATGAGCCGTTTTGACAGTACTCCAGTTCTATTCATAAAACCACAAGTGATTTTATCCCTTATTAAAATTCACACGTGATTTTTTCGCTATAAAATGAATGTCATTGGCTGTTTCTAAGGAATTCCAACTGTGTGATTGGTTGACAGAAATGTGAGTGATATAGTCAAAACTATTTCCTAGTTAGACCTTTATCTGTACGACGTTTGAATTTGCTGTAAAGTTAGAATATTAATCTGTCATTTACGCACACACTTATACACATTTTTATATAGTTCAGTATAAGCAGAGGATATGCTGATTAATATTCCTACAGGATTTATAATGATGCTAAATATCAGATAAATGAATTTAAAAACTAGTCAAATTGAAAGTAGTAGGTACTAGTAGGTATCGAATAAACTCAATAAAAATTAAAAGACAAATTTCCAAAAAGACCTCGCACCCGTTGCTTTTTATTTTTAGCTTAACTTTGTTTGTAAATATATACAGAGTAAGTCACGACTACTCCCTTTGTGTTAAACACTAAAAGATATGAGCTTCAAACTTTAGTCAAATATGTTGGACGGTAAGGAGCACATTTTAAAATTATTTTCAAGTATACAGGATGATTCAAATAAGTACAGCACATTACAGTTAGGTTTTAATGGAACACCCTATATTGCATACCACTTTTAGATTCAATGTCGTAAATTAAGATAACTTTGTTACTAGTTCCCTATACCTATCTACTGCCAATTTCGAGAAAACTTGATTTTTATGAAAATGTCGGCTTTCGTGAAACAGAAAAACTGTATGACTTGGAAGATTGACATTTGTAAGAAGTTATTTTGGCAAAGCGTGCTTTCAATAAACCGGTAGAGTGTCTTGATATTGGCTACATGGCGTTCAGCGAAACTGTTATAACTGTTAATATTTATTACTGTTTCAAACATAAATAACAGGTTTAACTTAAATGAAACACTCTGTATTTATCCATCCTATGTGGAGGCACATTAAACCCTCTACCAAAAACTATAAAGATGTCTATATCTAAGTTTAACCATTAAAATGTTAATTCATATCGTGAATGAATCATTAAAATGTTATTAACAAAATCCTTCAAAAATGCTTTAAATCTGATGCTTTTTCTAATCTAAATAGGCCATGCTTTCTAATTATTTGTGTTTAATGAATTATATTCCTTTTAAATTGTATTCTAATGGTAAATAAAGCTGGAAATTATTATGTTGAAGTAATTTGAATATCCGATTAATACATTATTAAAGAGTAAGGTAAAGTTCAGAGTAATCATTCAAGTAATTTAGTATTCGTCGAGTATTTGAACACCAGTTGTTTGAATCGAATGAATATTTGACTATTCGAATATCAAAATATCGAAAACTGTCCTCTTGATTTATAATATATTTTTATATTGCACGTTGGTAAGTTATGGTATTAGAATTGAAAATTGTCAACCACATTCAATTTTAACATATTCGATTGAAAAATTAATAAGTTCTTCTGCAAAAAGTGTCTACTCTACTAATGTTCGTTTGAATAGAATAAATATAAATAAATAATGAAAAAGATTATAGTACATGTGCACATTGATTGACATCTTATTCTATGCATAACGTTATAGGAAAAAGAAGAATCTTTTTCCGTAAAATCCCTGGAATGATTGAATGAAATACATTTTTTATTAACATTATTTATAATACAGATAAAAATCGCCAACGCCAACACCACAACGCTTAATTAATTCATTTGTATCATACGAGCCCACAGTTTTGGAAATAACATTAATTTTTTATTTTAGTTTCATATCTTCAGGAATGGTAGGTGGAGTATTGTTTGTTTTATTCTTCATATACTAGACGTAACAATTGTTTAAAGTATACAATTTATACGTATGAATTAATAATAGTCGCAACTAGATGATCATATGCTAATTTTAAAGCAGCATGGCCTCCTATTTAGATGAAAAAAGCATTCCATTTATGAGTTTTTTAGAGAATATCGTTAATAACATTTTAATCGTTAAATTTAGATACAGACATCTTTATACATATGTACATAGTTTTTGGTAGAGGGTCTAATGTGCTTTCACATAGGATGGATAAATATATACAGGGTCATTCAGGGAACTGGTTTGTTAGAACTTTTTGATGTTCTTGAAGTTCAATATTTCTGAAAACTTGTAATTATAACTGATATCATCTGAACTCATCAGCAAAATTATTTACGCCATTGTACCACTACCGGAAGTTGACGTCAATTTTTTAATTTAAATAGCACGATATATTTTTTATGAGTTTTTTGTATCGGGCATACCATTCTGCATCAAAACTTACTAAGATACCCTATGTCAAAAATCAGTCGTTTTTGAGTTATTCATTTTTTTTCAAATCTAAGACCAATTGCAACGTTATGTTCAAAATTCTGTATTTCTGAAAGCATTGCAGCTAAAGTCCTTATATGTGGCATGTTATTAGCCGAAATGGCATACATCGAATTTATGTCCTAAAATTTATCATAATTTATACAGAGTCGTCCAAAAAAAAACCGGAAGTGGTACAATGGCGGAAGTAATTTTGCTGATGAGTCCAGATGATATCAGTTATAATTAGAAGTTTTCAGAAATGTTGAATTTCAAGAACATCAAAAAGTTCTAACGAACCAGTTCTGTGAATGACCCTGTATATATGTCCATTTAACTTAAAAGAGTTATTGATGGTTGAAAAAATATAAAGTAAATATAAATTGTTTTGCTTAATGTCATGTAGCCAATACCAAAATACTCTATCGGTTTATCGGAACCGCGATATGTCAAAATAACTTGTTGCAAATGTGGATCTTCCCAGTAGTACAGTATTTGTATTTTTAATTTTTTCGCAAAGTTCTACATTTTTGTAAAAATTAAATTTTCTCGAAATTAATAATAATAATAATAATAATATATAATAATAATAATAATAATAATAATAATAGTGTTTATTAAGCAGCAACATAATTTTACATGGTTAAGAGTATAATCTAAACAATAAATCAATATACCTGCCCAAATGGATCGGAATCATCTGAACGATGCTCTTCCTTCAAATCCATCAGTAATGAAGGAAAATTAACAAAAGCCGTGCATACATTACTTATCACACTCTCCTAGACTAGCAATCAAAAGCCAAGAAAGAAAAAGAACAATATATTATACCACATCTACACGTATCGGTCGATCCAATAGGCACAGCAGCATGACAAGATATAACAATCCCACACGAATTTATCTTAATCCCTGAAAGAGATGTTCTTTGTACTTATTCTTGAACATAGTACAGGACAAAGATCTGAGGTTCATAGGAATAGAATTATAAACAACAGCGACGTTATAAGAAAAGGACCGTTTAAAAATAGCAGTATTAAATAAGGGCGGAGTAAGTGCGCCTTTAAATCTAACATTAATATTGTGAACATCAGTTCTAAAGGTCAGCCTCCGGTGCAAGTAAGGGGTACTCCAAATAAAATTAAATTATAAGAGAAACATGCAAGGTGTAATTTCCTTCTCATAATCATATTTAGCCATCCCGCCCAAGCTAGTGTATGGGAAATATGCTGCCTCTTCCTAATACCATATATAAATCTTAAGCAGGCATTTTGAACTTTTTGTATTCTGCGACTATCCTCCGAATCCAAACAGGAACCATAAACAACATCACAATAATTAAACCTAGATAAAATAAGCGATTCACAGAGGGTCTTGCGCAATTCCACTGTCAGAGAATCCCTCCTACCATACAACAACTTCCGTTTCCCAAAGGATGCACCCGTCACTTTCGCCACATGCTGTCTAAATCTTAAATCACAGTCAATTGTGAGACCCAAGTTCTTAACTACTTCAACAACATCTAACTTTTCTCCATTCAATGTTAAATTAATTTTAGTAAATATCTTTTGACGCGCCTTTGGCCGACCAAACACGATGACTGCTGTTTTGCTTGCGTTGATGGTAAGCCCGTGTGCCAAAGATGTATCATAAACCATTTGGAGGTCATGATTTATTTGCGCAATACTAGTATCAATCTGTTCAGGGTCGAAGGAATGATAGAGCTGTGTATCATCAGCATACATATGGTACTTACATACTTTTAGCTTTCTTAATAGATATGTAGAGTAAATAGAATATATTAAAAGCCCCAAAATACTCCCCTGGGCAACCCCAGCATTCAAATTTTTAAACTGTGAGAAGTCGTTATTAATGCGTATTTGCTGTTGCCGCCCAGTAAGGTAACTTCTGAAAAAAGAAATAGAGTTCGCATCTAGACCAATATAGTGTAAAATACTAAACAGTAATTCGTGGTTTATTACATCAAAGGCCTTTGAGTAATCAAGGCAGATAAGTACTGTTATTTTACTGTTGTCATTAGCAGTAAGTATATCGTCGATTACATGCGTTAATGCTGTGACACAACTATAGCCAGACCTGAAACCAGATTGATAAGGGGGCAGAATGGAGTTAATCTCAAGGTGTTGACGTATTTGAGTAGCAACTAATCTCTCAATGACCTTAGACAATACAGGTAGAATACTTATTGGCCTTAAGTCCTTGTATTCTTTGGCATTTTGTTTCTTAGGCACTGGAACTACAATGGCCTTTTTCCAATCGTTCTACTCCTTTTCGCAAGCAGCAATTTATTATAAAGGTTATATGTGGTATTAATACGGGACAGATAAGCAATATCATTTTTAAATCGATCTCATCGGAACCACAAGGTTTAGCTTCCAAATCTTTAATTGTACATAATACTTTCTCTTGAGTTACCTCTGTAAAAGAAAATATGCATTTGAGCTCAGCAACAACATGAGTATTATAATATGTGAGTAAATTAATATCTACCGGATGGGTTGTCACACTGTTAATAAGGTGATAGTTAATAGCCTCAGGATCATTTAAATGCGCAGGCAAATTGATCTTTTTATTAGAAAGTATATCCATATCTCTTAAAGCAACCCAGATGCCTTGAGCTGACCTAGTTCGAAGTCGATAGTTTAAATACGCTTTTTTTCATTTTTGATAGCGGTATTAGTAAAATTCCTGAGCTGTTTATAATAATCAAACGATGGCCCGTCTCGTTTTTTCCTAAATTTCTTAAAGGCATCATCCCTTAGTGACTGGAGCAATTTGATGTTATCGGTTAACCATGGAGCCGGTGGCTTTTTAATCTTTATCGAAACAATGGGTGCATGACAGTCAAATATGTTTTTAATATTTATAGTAAGAAAATTTAACATATCGTTTATATCGTGCATATCATATAATAAATCCCAGTTAAAATTCAATAAATCACCTTGAAAAAAGATATAATCAAAATACCTATATGTGCGAGAGTTCCTAATAGTACGTTTAACCTGTTTGGCTTCGTCAGACAAGCAAGAAGCATACACCAACAAGTGATCAGAAATACCCAAGTCTAGCGTGCCAGATATAATATAGGATGTTCCATCAACAATAACCTAACTTTGATATGTCGTGCTTTTTTGAATCATCCTGTATAATTCCAAATAATTTTAAAATGTGTTTCAAGCTGATATCGTTTAGCGTTTAAACACAAGAGACCGAGGGAATAGTCGTGCCACCCCCTGAGATATGATGTCATCGCTATTTGTGATAATGTTTGCAATTTCTTAGAGTATGCATAGAGTATTGTTATCATTAATAACAATTGCACTAAAATTGGAGATAATATGACAACATTAAATTTCAAGATAGAAAACTCTAATACAAATAACTTAGAAATGACATACATAATATGTATGATAATGAAAATTACACTGTTATTACTATGTATATTCGTATTGAATTATACTCATAATGTGTATTCAATACGCGTTTAGAAAAAGCATAAACGCACTATATGAAAAATGTGTTAGAAATTGATTGTATGATTGATTTGAGAAAATTAATTTTGTAAAGTTTAGCTGTTGGTTCAAATGTATTTACAAAGTATTGGGAAGGCTTTTGTCACTATATACTTGGACCTTTATTCTGATGATCTGAAACGTTAGATTCTATGCGACAAAAAATTCAAAATACTTACTTCTTATCTCAATAGGAATTAAAGGTGTGACATCAGTTTTTACATTTTATGGTTCATTGGTAAATGAAAACCATTGCACCTATGTCAAAATTTATTTGCATATCCTTGGTATAAAAGTGGTTAGATTTTAGATTTTTAGAACCATACATTTTACTATGCTGATGTATAGCCATCGAGTATGTTTGAGTTGCAACTCCCCGTTTTACCTGCTGCGTTTTTATATACTTGCCAACCATATCTGTTTGCTTAATTCCCCGAAAAGTGTGTTTCAAGGAGCAGGTCAACCCGCTCCTTTTTCCTTTCCATGTAGCTACCATCTGGTTCTCTCAGGGCTTTTGCAGGTCCTGTTCCGTCTTTTGCCATCGCTCTGAGGAGCCTTGTTGCTACGGAAGTGGAAGTGATGTTTACGCAAAAGTTCTTAAAACTTTGCGTTTTAACCTTCCTTATCTCTTTGTTGTATATACCCATAGACAGCTTCTCTCTATACCTCTGCCAATCCCAGTCAACTTTTGCTTTATTGAATAGGAGACAGAGCCCAGATTCGGGGTTTGCCAGAGTCCGGTTCCACTAAGGGTTATCCGTGGTTGGCCTCCTCGAGGTTAACGAGTAACCAACTTCAAAAGCTTTTGTTATCTCCTCGCTATAAAAGTGGTTACTAAGATGACATATTTGCGTATCTTCTTATATTATCCATTGTGTCCTTTATCGCATTACTTAGTCATAGGTTCTCTACTTCCTAACGTAAAGTGTTGTCTGATCCCCCGAGCTTTAGGACAGAAAAAAATATAGATTTTAAATGTGAAAATTGGTAGTTCGATTTTCTTTGTAAAATAAAGGAATACAGAACGGAACATTTTTAACATTAGATTAGTCATAGGAATTACCTAAGGATTCATTATATATTATTATTTTCTTATTTGATTCTATTGACACTATTATAATGTATATATTTACTACTGTCCTTTAAATTGTCAGATTATAGTAACTTGTTCTTATTATCCATCAATAATAAATACTACCTCAGTAAAAGTAGCAATGTACATACATATTACTTTCTTGGACCTTTTTTAAGAGAAGTCTCTGCACTATTTGCTGCCAAAATTAATTGTTTCTTTTTACTTTTTATTTCTACATATTAACAGCAATGTATTAAAATTTTATTAGTTAATTCCTATGTACAGTTATTCAGTAGTATGAATTAAGCGGAACAAAAAAATATACACATATGTTCATTGAAAAATATAGTATTAAGTCTTAATTAATATACAATTGTGATGAAAGTAGAATAGCGTTTATAAATATTAGTACTAAATAAGTAGAGGTATTGGCATCATGTGAGCGTGGGTTTAAGTACTTTTCAATAACCCATTTATGTATGTCAGTTTCATTTAATTAGTGTATAGTTATACTCCAAATGAATTCTGTTATTAACATGCTTTAAATTTTTACAGAAGATGTTATTTCAAGACTGTCGGAATTCCTTATGGCTTCCTATCATACTACTAGCTCAGCAATATCATTAGCTCTCTATGAACTTGCTTTAAACAAGAAGATGCAAAATAAACTGAGACAGGAAATTAATGAGAATTTCGACAAGGACGAGGAAATTTCTTATAACGAATTAATATTTATGGAATATTTAGACAAAATCATCCACGGTAATTCGAACATTAATATTTGTTATTAGAATGCATTACCTATATTTAGCCTATTTTTAAAAGAAACCCTCAGGAAATATCCAATAGCTTCAACGATTGGAAGAACTTGTGTTAGATCTTACAAGTTGCCAAATTGTGCCTTAACAATAGAACAGGGAATGCGAATATTGATACCGCTTAGCGCTCTACATCATGATCCAAAGTATTTTCCGGAACCAAGCTTATTCGACCCGGAACGATTTTCGAAGGAAAATATGAAAGAAAGACCAGCGTATTGTTATTTGCCATTTGGAGAAGGACCTCGGCAATGCATAGGTAATACCATTTGTATACTATTTGTGCAGCATTCGCGTATTTCTGTTCAACTGATTTATAGTTTATACACATGAACGCCCAATTTTTAGTGTTACGTCTAAACTAAATGTTGTTAGGTTTTTGAATGTCGTTCGCGAAAAAATGGGGACTAGCATTAGCAATTAGGTCCATTCGAAGAAAAATTGCGATTACTTATTAAGGGGCGATAGCCACACTGTTTATGCGGCTAAACTATGATGTGGAAGATCACTTTAGTCCTGGTTTCAATTCTCTGAGAGGCCAGTGACATTTTCGTCGGAGAATTCTATCCCAGCCGATCTATCATTCACTCTGGGAGAAGCGCAGCATTCTGAACAGATTTATATGCTCAGAAATTACACAGCAAGGGTTAAGCATGAAATACAGCTTAATAAACCGTTGCAAGAAAACCTCAGCAACTGGCTTTAGGATTAAGCAATCAGGCGCTAGCTTTTCACATAAATATATGAATTGTTTGTTGTATCTATTTCTTCCCATTGTGTAGGACCTATCTTTGGAGGCTGTGGAATGTTAAAAGTCACTTACTCAAGATTGCAAAATCACTTTGGGTGTTTAGGACTTACACCTAGTTTCTGCTACCAAATGTAATCCAAAAGCAGACAAACATGAACACTTGTTTAGTAAAAATTGAATAGTTTGTAGAACCCTTTTTTATGTAATTTATGGTTATACAACGCTGAGTGGATGATTTGCAGTTTTTGTGCTCATTCATAGATTTTAAATTCCAGTAGCGGGAAATTTTCGTAGTACTACGAATTTGCAAGTTGTTTACCCGTTTATGTTGTGATTTTATACTTTGTAGAAAAATTCATCTTGGCAGAATGCTGCCATATTGTTGCGATATTTGTTACGTGATAATTGTTATCGTTTACGTTCGGAATAATCGATATTTTATTTTATTAATATCTAACTATATTAATTATTTTAGATAGTGTGTCAAAAATGCTCCCATTTCGAGTGCGAGAAAAGGAAGCATATATAATTTGTTTACTTTAAAGGAAATATGTGTTTCAAACAAAAAACCTGACCAAAACCTGATGTAAACAATGGTTATTAAATACAGGTGAGTGTAGTGACAAAATAGATGAGATTCTACATTTGTATAGAAAAAAATTGTCTGATTATTATGACCTGTAAGTATCTGAATCTTGTATGAAGATATAGAAAGAATCACGTTATGAAAGGAAAGTATTTGTAGTAAGATTTTGGAAAATTTTTTGCACAATGTGTATTTAAGGTAAAAAATCTGAATGACTTTTTACGGGAGCATTTATTTTCCCTTAGAAATTAAAAAGAAATATTTTTATTTATAGACTAGATTGAACGTCTTAGTATCAAGTGCTTCCTTCTACACGACATTATACAGTACTATTTAACTTGTGATTTAAGCAAATATCACTAGTTTTGTATCATTCAAATTTCTATATAACTATTCAAGGTCTAATAGAAAAGGTGACTTTTGTGATGAATGGTACTAACATTGACTACTTGACGCGTTATCGTGCATAATTTTTTTCTCCCGCTCTCTAGATGCTTATATTTGACTACCCACGCGCTCTACAGTATCTGCCCCGCCTCCTGGTATAAGATCAAAATGATTGAAATTAGTAAGACAAGAAGAGAGAAAAACAGCGTACGTACAACTGTATCAGATTGGTTATTTGGTATATAACGCACACATAAAAAATATCGATTTTTATGTGTTTACATTTTGTGCGCGTGTTTGTCGAAGCACCTGCAGATGTTGCATTTAGAAAAAGATAAATCAACAAAGAAGTAACTGGATGAATTTATCAAGTCTACACTTCTTTTAATCTATTTTTTAAATACAATCACGGATGGTGTTTTCATTATTTTAGAATTATTAGAATTACATTATATGAATCAATATTTTTATTGAATTTGAAAAACAGCTGTGTATGTTAATGAAGAACCTTGTGAGAGAGAAAGGTTATTTATTTTTATGAAATATTTTTTGTTTAGGTAATTTTAATATGCAAAAGAATTTATAATGCACATTTATGTTGACATATATTCTTATATTCGCGACAAAATACTCATTTTGTGTGATAATTTTTAGTGATAATACTAGCCAAACGGTTTATAATAAAAGTATTTAGTTGGAAATATTCTGAGAATAGCATTATACGAGGAGTAATCAATAATACTTTCAGTCGCAAATACTCTAGCATTTTGTATGTATCTATAAGACGATAAAAACCTTTACGAAACTATGTATGTTTGCAATTTTGAATATATTTTGTACAAATTTGAAATTATTATTATTAGATTAGAGAGATAGATTATTTAGTGTGCGCACGTATAGATCATAATCTTTGTGATTTTGTATATGATACACTACATCTTTAAAGAGCACGAAATATAATTTGTTGATAACAATACATAAGTAACATTTGGTATTGTTGTAACTTGCAGTGTTACAAATTAATCTGTTTAATAGAGCTCGTATTCTTTATATTAAAACAACGAGGTAATACACACCAGCGTTTCATTTTCATAAGATAGCAATCTACATGAGTTTACATGCTTACATCTAGATCACTAACAATTTACAAATAAGGCGCCAAATTCAAATCATTATACATGAAACCTTTGCGTGCATTTCAACAGGTATTAATGAAACTCGACAATACTGATGAAAGTTGCTCTAATCATTTTTTAGAACAACGTAGTAGCTGGGAATGAAATACAATCTATTATCAATACATGTCAATTTATTCAATCACTAATTATTTAAAAAAATAATTAAAGAGGAATAGAATTAATTACTCCTAATAATTAATAAAGAATATAATTCACAATATTAAACAAACTATACAAATGGATACTGTTTTGAAGACTTGAACATGAAATCCAAATAATACTCAAATAAAAATACTAAAATTAGTTTTAAACTAGATTGTTGTCGAACGTAATCACAAGAAATATCCGCTAGTTTCAATCTCTAAAAATGCCATTCATGTTATTCGTATTTCTACAGGCGTAACATCGTAACAGTAACATTATAGGTATCGCAAGTTTAATATTTTTAAATCTTTCCCGACAGCCTCTGTATTTTGATATTCGTTTATATTCTGTATATACCTAGAGCATCAGATAAAATTTCGGTTGAAAAGGCAAAAGCATACAAACTGAATGTATGGATGAACAATTAAATTTTTTATCTCGTTTATTACTGTTTGTGATGTTATGTTATTAATAATTAAGTAAAATTTGAGTTAACTTAAGTTTTTGTGTTATTTATCTATTGCCCCTTATATTTATTCAAAAATTAATGTTGACTGCTATTTGCAACTGTATCATTATTAAATACAAATAATATTCCGAAGTTTGATCATATTTTTAATTTTTAATTGCTAATTACACAAAGAATCGCTTAGGTATAAATTGCTCTTCATCAATCTTTTGCAAAAATTGTAGGCATTACTACCAATATATATTCAAAAAAAATGAAAACAACCTTTTCCTTTAAAAATAAATACACAAACGCTTTTTAACGACTATAAGTCAAATCAGCATTTTGTTTACGGTGCTCGGGAAACAAATATACTTATATATGATAAAGATACTGTCTAACTGCGGTGTGTGTGTGTGTGTGTATATATAAAGAGAAGTATATAAATTGAATTCTCGCCTATGTGCAAGAAGTAGGCGGTTACTTTACAGATTTTATTCATGAATGGGTGAATATACGTTTATGCAACCAAATACACAGTGGCGAAAAATCTCCATTTAGATGACAAATCAATTAATCAATGGTACTAATGATTGAAAAATAGTAACAAAGGAATTTAATAATTTAGTGCACTTTATTGATAATTATATAGATGCAAAACAAAGAATTATATACGTAATAATCAATAAAATAAACAAAGAAGGAGTTCTTATAAAGAAAAACAGAAAATCAATAAAGAAAAAAGGTCAAAAGTATGAGGATTTGCATTCAACTAGATTTATTGATTTCTTTAATAGGCATTTGCTTATATTTCTTGCTTTCATTTCAAATTCTTTTTAACATTATAATACAAGCGTTATAAGGCAGTTGCGTACTTTTGGGCCATTATCAGAGCTGGCATGTTGATGCTACGTACAGAGATATTTTGAGCGTTATCGGGTTTGCGATCGGCAGCTAGCGAATGAAAGAAAACTTGAATTGAAAATTAGTATGAAGTTGTGTCGTGTATAAATATGTCAGGATCGGTGAGTTCGCTTAATGTGTGTCCAATGTGGATTTTTTTCTTATAATTTAAATTAAGTGCAAAATTGCATGTGTATGCTACTGGAATGTTTTACTAAAAGAAATAAATACAATTTCAGCTTTTTATATTACCTATATTCGTAGATATTTTGAAAATTCAATAATTCCTACAATGAATAGCAACATTGTTCCTTGTTTCAAGAGTAAAAGCGTTGATAGATAATATATTCAAAATACAAATTTATTATAAAATATTAAATAAGGTAGCAGAATAGTGATTCACGAAACAATTGCTGGTTGCATAACTGTAAATTATATAAACAAGGGTACAAGTTCATCCACGCTAACAATGATCGTTATTGCGACTTATTATTCGACATCTTTATTGATTTAGTTAACAATGACTGAAAATAATAACTTTTCTTTTTTTGCAGGTCAAAAGATGGCTTTCTTAATAATGAAATTGGCAGTAGCTTATATTATAAGAAATTACGAAATCGATGTGTGTAAAGCAACCGACATAAAAGCTAAAGCTAATTTAATGAACTTCTTCTTAGATGTGAATGGAAATACTTCTATACAATTTAGAGAGGTTGATTCTTTAACAAGAGAATCTACGTCACCGTAACGACAATATTATCTGCCAGCTGCTTCGTTGCGATTTGAGTTTATACATATATTTATTTGTGATAACCTGTTTATTTGTAATACCTTAGCCTCACCAAATTGTGTTATATTTGATTTGGAGATCTTTAAATATTTGGAGCTTAAAACTTCTATCTTTTTTATATATACATAAATGCAACACAATTTCTTATACTTAGTATTGTCGATTAATGGATTCCACCTTAACTTTTATTGCTTCCGCATGCACAGTACTACTTGATTTGTCACTTACATATATGCATCTTCATGGTTCACTTACGTTATGCGGTAAAGCTAGTATTGAAATAGTACAAGAATTAAGCGCAGAAAAAGAGGACGTTAAGAATAGTATTATGTATTTACTTAACATTATATATTTTGAAGTTTATTGAAAGATTAAAAATGAAATGTATGTAATTAGCTAGTACAATGGTAGATAATAAAATCCTGTACAGGTTATTGTTTTTGGCTGGCAATATGAATAATAAATGTATTTGTCTACTTTTTGAAAACTGTTTTTGCTTTAATATTGCTTTTAGTAGTATTACTGTAGGAATTCGACATTGTATAAAAATTTAAAAAATGCATTAAAAAAGTAAAAACACTAACAATTAGTAATCAAAATTTATTTCTTAAATAAAAGTGATGCCACACAAATTTAAAGCTTAAATTTGATTTTGACGGTGCCAAAATTTTAGACATTCAATCTAATCATAAGAAAGTAGTAGTTACAGTGAAACTAAAAAAAGAACTAAAATATTCTTCATTCTGTCTAATATTCAAGCAAGCAGGAAAACGTGATTGTACTATATTAATGTATAAGAATGACTATAAGTATGAAACTAAAGAATTATCTAATGATCAAAACAAAATCATAAAAATACTGAACTTTCTCAATAATTGCGTTTTAATGTTGCTCGAACTTATAAATATATAATATTGATTGATATGAACATACGATTGTTGCCATTTTAATATTTATTACTTGTAGCTCTGAAGAAGGAATAAAATTATTCCGAATGCTTGATTAAAATTCGAAGAACGTACTTTATTGAGACTGTTATCCTAATTTAAATTATATTACTTACTACCTATAAATGAAATAGCTTTCTTACTACGTATATAAAAAAAACCTGTTTCCGAATCATTATTAAAGAAAGATAAATATTTACTGCTTTATTTACATTTTACGTGAATTGAGTGTGTATGATTTGTGAATGAAATTACGATTAAATTTTCTTTTATATTATGGATATACTCACTAAAATCATAAAAATGTTTCGGTAAGTGGTTTTAAGATACAAGAACAGGTTACCTATTGCCTATTTACAAATAGTAATTATTGGTAAAAATACTAAGAACAAACCCTAAAAGAGACAACACTACATTTCTATCTGTGTAACAGTTTCCAGTTTTCATGTAATTGGATTATTATTATTTATATATATATAATCTAAAACCCATCTACCTTTATAGGTGTAACTATAATAAATAATAATGTAGATACTATTATTATTTATTATAGTTATATATTTTGTTTAGAACTCTGTCTACTAAAATAAACTAACTATTAGATAATGTGTACATACATTATCCGTCAGCTAGCTCTTGTTTAACGATTAAACTCCGAGCACATCCATTTGATATGGTGTAAAATGGAGACAAACTTGCACATATAAAGTCACTTTGAAGAGCATTTTGAATATGTAACAATATACAGGGTATTCCATTTAAAAAAACTAAGTTGAATTTCCATAAGAACATGAACAGCATCTAGATTAGTAATATGTTTTAATGATAGCTTGATTAAAACTAAAAAACTGTTTGAAATTTCTTTTCAAAATTTAGACAGTTTCAAAAATAGTTCCATTACCTAAATAGTTTTTGTTTTAGTCGAGTAACACCTAATAATAACATCGATTAGTTAAATATTTGCTTAATCTGATTGACTATTTATTTGTTTATTTCAGTGATAATAAATAAGTGCGTACCTGTTTATATTGAAAAATAAATCAATGAAAATTGTACTATTAGCGAGTATGTGTCCAAACTATTCATGAAAATCCATATTACCAATTCAAGGTCAATTATTGAACGAATTCGAGAAGAATTTGCGGAAGTCATGTTATATAGAAATGTTGTAAGTGAAGTAAGTTTTTTTAACTTGACCATACTTTAAATGATTAATTATTATTCAAGTTCATATGATAGTAGGGATACGGATTCTTATAAAGTGTGAAGTATCTTAAAAGTATCAGTCAATAAAGATCTTGTTAACCTTATCTAATTTACATTTACATATGCATTAGTATATATATTGATTATATTTGCTGTAATAATATTTTTTCTGTGTTATTTTTCTTATTTTGTGGGATTCTTTTATTGTATTTCTTTAACTTTTCCAAGAAGCTAAAATTTGAGGTAAGTAATGCAGATTATTTCTTATACAATTGTTTTTTGATACTCATTATATTTTTGCACTCAAAACACTGTATTTTGAGTGCAAAAATATAATTATAGGATATGCGTAGTTAAATTTATGTGATATTGTTAAACTAATTTAGAAAATTTTCTTGTTTTCAAAAGCTTGAGCAAAATTTGATATTTAAATATCTTTAGAGTGCAGCAAATTGTTATACATAAAACAATAACATACTGCTGGTGTGTTTTTCTGATGTTGGACTACGATTGATACTTAATCATGTTAAAAGATTTTTAGTTACGCTTTGCGTCAAACATGTAAATCTCCGGAGATGATTTCTTTACTGCGTATATTGCAATATCTAAAACACTTAAAGATTCGCAATAGAACTGGTTTAGAACCAGCCCACACTTCAACATATTGTGTTAATTATGCTTACGAATAAGCAATAAGTAATAATAATAATAGTAAAATATTTTATCATTTTGTTGTTGTACATTATTGTAGTTGAAGAGGCCATATATTTGATATATAAGTCATAATTTATAGTCAAAAGGACAAGCAGTTGTAGGCTCCATTACGTTAGAGTTAAGCGTTGGGTTTACCTGTTTGTAACGTATATGACATATAAGTAAATTGTTACAAGTGTTACATGTAAAAAAATCCCATGTTCTGCTAAAAGGGACCGACCACAATACACAAAATTAATTACAAAATGTAATACAATATATGATATATAAATTTGTTGTGAATTTTACAATTACAATATGATGCGTATATCATATCACAGTAACTTGCTTTCTAAACGGCAACTAAATTATTCATATTAACTGAAATATAAGATAATCACTGGATATTTTGTGGAAGTAAAGAAGATAAAGAATAAATACAATTTTAAATCATAACATGCATTTTATTGACTATTTAATTGCATTAACATAGCTTATATACATAGCTTAGCGCAAATTGTCGCGTCAATAGGCACTAACCTCTGTTACTAACTCCAACAAGCTTCTATAACTTCGGTTGAGTTACTTGAAATTCAAAAATTTCCTAGTATGGTATATGTATAGTTATCATTTCGATATTACCCATATTCTTAATTTTTTTTTTTTATGTGTGGTGGGTGCTTAGTTGCAGTGACTCCGTAAGCTGTGTCACTTGTCTGGCTATCACTGCAACTCTTGCGGTGTAGTTTAGCGTGTGTAAGTTGTGTTTAAATGGCTTTGTGACAGCATCATATCGCCTTTTATGATGCCGCGCTGTTAATCACTTTGCTCCCAACAGCGAATGGCAAGTCGATCCGGGATTAAACTCTCTGAAAAAATGTCACCGTCCCTCCAGAGAATTGAACCCCGACATCTATCGTCCTCTCACAACAATAGTCAGCCGCCTAACCACTGCGGCCATCGACCCGTAAATAAGTATTCTATTTTGTTCGTTCATAAATATATGTTCTTTTTCGGAAAACCAATTTTTTAATACTGTCGTTTGGATTATGAAAGGATATTTCGCCAACAATGTTAGTTACTATAATGTATGGTAAAACGTCAATTAACGTTTACTACCTACTTATAGTATTTCGAAATATTATTTTCATGGAATCGCATCGGTTACCACCTGAAAGCTTACATAAAGCTAACAAATATTACGACGCGAAATATAGCAACTATAGATATATACATTCGTGTCTAAGCATTGAATTGAATCAGATAATTCAAAATTAATGACTATATCGACAGCAAAGTTCTACTATACTTATACAAGTTGCGTGGAAGTACTTGCTGCCCATGCGCCTATTAACAGATGTAAGAAAATTTGAAAGATCAAGTATCTATTTTAGTATGTTGATTGTTAGTACATATTATTAATATTAAATATATTTTTATTCCTCTTGTAAATATTCAGCTGCCAGTAAAAATAAGTCTATTATCAAATAAATTAATTAGATGTGGTGTGGTTTGAAGGTAATTTATAATATTCAAAGTTTCGGAAACTTCTAAGGATGCGAAATTCTATTATGTTTTTTACATTTTTTTTTCCTGTTATCCTTCCTACCCCAAACCAATCCGCACCGTGTTGAGATTCTTCGAGGAGTGGACGATATGACTTGAAATGATTTTAGATTTTCTGCACCTAATTAGCAAACTCATCTTGTTGATGTCTTTAAACCGTGCAGCACAGTGCAATTCCGTACAGCAATGCCACTTCTTGACAAACCCTATATGTATCTTTAAAGATAAATTCAGATAAAATAGTACCTTTTACTATATTCTTCCATTTTATAATATATGTGCATTAGACAAGATATATTATAATGAGTTTCAGTCAGAAAAATATAGGAAACCAATAAATATTGCGAAAATTTTGAAAAAATATTTCTAAGAGAAGGGAGTAATATTGTAATATATTTCTGTTCAATAACTTCATCATTTTAAATGGTCTGCTTTTTTTGTCGACAAATTTCTTTTGTCAAAGTAATTTGCATATCCTTTTTAAATTTTAAATAATGTAATATTATCAAAATTTATAAAATCAATCGTCATTCACGGTTTAAGAAGTTATGCGTTTATACACTCTCCGATACTTTATTCAAAAAACTATTGCCCCTCGTTTAAATTAACACCATCAGTAACGTAATTATGTATATTATTATAAATATACAAGAAAAAATGTATAAATTCATATTCATTTACATATTTACCAATGCTTTCTATAAATGTGTAAAATAAAATAACAAGAACAAGTTCTATAGTAATCACAGTTAAATATAAAAAGAAATTAACAATAGCACTAAAACTATATAATTTTACAAGCAAATAAAGATGTTTAAGGTTCGAAGTCTCCTCACAACACCGCGGTTCGAGTATGTATGTATGTATGTATGTACATACATACATAGGTAATACAGCTAGTTAGTATAAATTACATAAATTCAGATAATGAATAGTAACACTTATCATTCAAATAATTTCTAATATCCTTCTTATGTTTAAAATTACACGGTGATGGTTAACACGAGTTGCTATAGTATATTTTAATACCTTACGATTCATATACAAGTTGTAAAATGTTGCTTATTTTGCCAGCTCGAGAAAAGCACGTTGACCTATTTATAGGGTAGGGATGAACATAATCATCAGCTATTTTTTCTATGTAGGTATAAATTAATTACTGTATGTGTTCCACAAAATTGCCTCTACAAGATACGGGGCCGTTTTATACTACAAATAACTACTACGTACATACATACATACGTAGACCATTTTAATACAAAATTAAAAATTATATTCTTTATTAAGCTAATAGATACAGACGTCGCATACATGCTGTACGATATAGAATTTATGCTATTCTTAGAAATATAATATATACTCCAATATAACACTTACCAATCCAACATATTTCTGTTCCACTTTCAATTGCGTATGCTCGCAGAATATAACTGGCTGTGGATTTTGGAGAAGTAAGTCGATCATATTTATAGCAGAAATCAGTCTGGTATCGTATAATAAGTGTGTGACGTCTGTGTGTGTTAGCTTGAAAAAGAATATATATTTTCTTAATTTTTTATTAAAATGGTCTTAGCCAATGGTCTTAGCTAATGCCCTCCTGAGACTCTTTGCAAATCGATCATATGTATTCTCGAGTATCTTTGGCTGCTCTTTTTACACACATTTGTAGTTTCACAATTGGAGAGCTTTCCTCAAGAATTACTGGTAACTGCCATACACTGACAAAATGTATAGTACATCGGAATATAATTTATTATACTATAGTTAAACATAGTTTATGGGTACATAGTAATTTTCTGCCATACATATGTATATGTACATTATGTATTTGCAGTAAGACATAAAATTATGCCTAGGACATAAAGATGGATTATAGTAACTCCATATACAAATAATTTATATTAAAGAACTGGTAGGAACCTTTATATAGAAACAAAAATAAATCATATCCATTAGTATAATATATAGTCAATATAAAGAAAAATATATTAATATCAAAGGTTTAACCTATTAATAGACAATGCTTTTTATAGAAGACGTGATATAAATGATGTTTGACAACTAATTGTACTTACCAGTAATAATAATTATCTTAGCTTTAAACATTTTTTACTTTTACATCTCTTATCAATTATACCTACAACTACTATAAAAAATTGCTAATTGTATAGTCTTTTCTATGATTTCAAAAAATCATCGCTGTTCACGCAAATTGCGACGCAATAATTGTTTGTTACAAGTCACGTCCAAAACAATTAACCTTAAATGCATATTTTTATTAGAATTATAATTAACACATTTATGCGTGCACTGTACAAACATGATTCACTTACCAGTAAAAACCCATCTTGATAATCGCGCAGGAATACAAATTCAGTTTTTAATAATAAATATATTTCGTGGTTATATTAACAAAGAAGATACCCCAAACTAACGTATGTTTGCTCAAAACTGCACTCTAAAATCAGAAACAAAACTACTGCTAAAATTTCAATATTCGTATAATAATACTTGATTTATGGAGTCAGCATTGGAGACAAAATCTTCACTAAAGCCAGTATCAAAGCTGCATCTAAATCAAAATGCATTCTAAAAAACTTTTACACAATAAACTACTATCTAAATTGTCGCTACGTAACACATGCATTTGTATGTAAGATAAGAATCCTAAAATGAGATTTCGATATTTAAACGACAGAAGGGGTTCTACACGAATACCTAACACAATGACCTATAATGATGTGATTTTGGATAGTCCGAACAGTATTGTTGACGCCTTTGCTGACCGATTTTCGTCCATTTTCAGTGCCAGCTCAGGATTTCCCTTAGATTTTGCTAAAGATAATAGCGTTCCTTTCTCTCTATCTTATGTTACTGAAGAAGACTTGCTCCAACTAATGTCTAAATTTGCGAACGCTCATACCTCAGGCGATGATTTAATCCCCTCGTTTGTAGTGCGTAATGCCAGATACGCCTTATCTAAACCTCTTGCGTTGATAATTAATCTTTCTATCAAAACAGCTGTATTCCCTTCACTATGGCAGCGGGCTAGAGTTATTCCGGTATTTAAGAAGGGGGCCAATAATTGCGTTGATAATTATCGACCTATATCAATACTTTCTAACTTCGCAAAGTTATATGAGAATGTAATATACAGTTGCATATATAACAATGTCAAACATTCTATCTCACCGTATCAACATGGATTTGTTCGGGGTAGATCAACGGCTACAAATCTTGTAAGCATCACACAATACATTTGCCAGGAATTGGATCAGCAAGGTCTAGTGGATGTTATTTATACTGATTTTAGTAGCGCTTTTGACAGTATTGATCATGGGATATTGGTGTATAAACCATCTGCATTCGGATTATGTCCTTCTTTGCTGCAATTACTTTGGTCCTACTTAACTAAAAGAAGTAACTATGTATTTTGCAACGGTTTCTCATCTTCCACTTTCATTCCAACTTCCGATGTTCCTCAGGTTTCCAACCTGGGACCACTGCTGTTTTATTATATATAAATGACCTTCTATCACTATCTTGCCCTGTTCTGGCCTATGCAGATGCTTTAAAAATCTATACTTCTATCCATTCATGGAACGATGTATTTCATTTACAACATAATTTAAACACAATAAATGTCTGGTGTTCTAAATTCAATCTTAATCTTAATATAAGCAAGTGCTGTTACCTTACCTATACCAGAAAAGTGACTCCTATTGACTCGGTGTACACATTACATGATACAGATTTGAAAAGGGTAGAAATTGTGAAAGATCTCGGAGTATTTTTTGATGATCGTTGCTCTTTTTCTTATCACATCCTGAACTTATCCTTGTCTGCTTCTCGCAGCTTGGGCTTTGTTCTGCGATCTTGTAAATTTTTCAATGATGTCCGTGTTTTCAAGAGTCTTTTCTATTCCGTCGTTCTAAGTAAATTGGAATCACAAGTGTGGTCGCCACATTATGTCTATCTCCAACTTTCTTTAGAAAAGATTCAGCGACGTTTCCTGAAGTTTCTATCATTCAAAAGAGATGGTATCTATCCTCCACGAGGTGTTGATTATGCGAATCTACTATCTGGACATGGCATGGATACGCTAAGTTTTCGTCGGGAAAGACATGGAGCTCGTTTTGTGTGGAAGTTAGTCAACGGTGTAATAGATAGTCCTTTTCTCTATTTTCCCTGGACTTCTTGGTTGCTCGATTGTCTTCCCGTTATTCATGTACTTTTTCTATTCCCTTCTCAAGAACAAACATGCTACAGTCGTCACCATTGACAACGATGTGTCGAGCTGCTAATCTGCATTATGATGATATTTTTGTTGATTCGTTGAGACGTTGTCATTTGCATCCTGACAAAATGAATAGGGCAGTTGGAATGCTGGAAGTTGGAGTAAGACAAGTTGACGTATCGGAGCGGCTAGGTACAACACAGAGCGTAATTAGCCGACTATGGCGACATTACAGAGATACAGGTAATCCCAGGGAACAACATCTTGGAAGAAGACGCGCCACCACAGCTATTCAGGACCGGTGCATCACTCTTCAGGCTCGTCGACAGAGTTCACTAACTGCTACTGAGTTAAAATTGCGTCTCCAAGCAGTGCATAACGTGACAGTCCACAGCCAAACCATCAGGCGTCGTTTAAGAGAAGTCAATCTTCACTCCAGACGCCCCCTTGCGGTTCCACCGTTAACCAGGGGAAATCGAGAACATCGCGTAAACTGGGCTCGAGAACACTTAAACTGGACTCGAGAACAATAGTCGACTATACTTTTTTCTGTCACGATTCGGATTAAGACCAGATACTCGCAAATTAAGAGTCTGGCGTCAGCATGGTAATGCAGCAGGGCTACACCATGCCCAAGCAGTGCACGACACCGAGGTGGTACTGTAATGATATGGGCGGGAATTATGCTGGGTAGGAAAACTGATCTCGTTTTTCTAGATCAATTCTTAAATGCTGAGGAATATAACCAGAATAATATTGAACCTGTTGTTCAGCCATTTGCAGAAGCGGTGGGCCGAAATTTAACCCTAATGCATGACAATGCACGACCACATGTGGAAAGAGTTGTTACCGATTGGCTCAATGAAGCAAGAATTTCGGTTTTGCCATGGCTAGCTCAATCCCCAGACCTCAATCCCATTGAGCATGCATGGGATATGCTTCAGAGAAGATGCCTGCCACATATAGACGCTATACAAAATCGACGGCTACTGCAAGAACTTCTTTCACAACAGTTGAATCTTCTTCAACAGGAAGACTTGGACAATCTTTTTCTGTCTATGCCAAGAAGATGTAGGGCGGTTTTAAACTCCAGAGGAGATCCCACTCTTTATTAATTCCTTAATCTTCAAATTTTTTAATTCAATATAAGATTAATTTTGAATTGTTGTTTAGTTCCATTTTTTAGAATTTCTAATTTCTAATTAATAAATTATTATTAAAATTGTGTTAAATATTAATTTAAGTTAAGTTCACTCATAGCTTATTTTACATTTAACTTTCAAGACAAAAATGGGTAAAAAGATGCACTAAATTATTTTTTAAGCAAATAAGATACATATTCTTAGATTATGTTGATGTGTGTATTTCACATGATAAATTTATAATTTTGTCCTGTAATTGTACGTTGGACAATAAAGTATATTGTATATTGTATATTGTATATTGTATATTGTATATTGTATATTGTATATTGTATATTGTATATTGTATATTGTATATTGTATATTGTATATTGTATATTGTATATTGTATATTGTATATTGTATATTGTATATTGTATATTGTATATTGTATATTGTATATTGTATATTGTATATTGTATATTGTATATTGTATATTGTATATTGTATATTGTATATTGTATATTGTATATTGTATATTGTATATTGTATATTGTATATTGTATATTGTATATTGTATATTGTATATTGTATATTGTATATTGTATATTGTATATTGTATATTGTATATTGTATATTGTATATTGTATATTGTATATTGTATATTGTATATTGTATATTGTATATTGTATATTGTATATTGTATATTGTATATTGTATATTGTATATTGTATATTGTATATTGTATATTGTATATTGTATATTGTATATTGTATATTGTATATTGTATATTGTATAAGAACTAAATTAATCCGCCATTTGGACTTTATGACATAGAATAAATAATAAGCACATTTGCTATTTTATAGTTATCATACATTTTTCAATCGGCCTTATTCTAAATAGCATATGATTTAATTAGACTTACTTTGAGACGTATTCAGTAAATCAGGAATATCTCAGTTGTTCAATAAATTTTTCCATTAGCGTTTCTACAGCGTTACTTTCAATTGTTCTAGAGTAATTATACATAAAGTACCCTGTTAGACTATTATGACTGATTCAAAGAAATTTCCTGCATTAACTCAAGTTCGATTTAAACATTGCAAGCAGACTTCTGCGAAATTTCGAGAATCGATTTATTCAATACGAGATGAAAGTCATTTTTCTAAAAGTTGTGTATAGTATTGAATTTTTGAAGACTTTTAAGAAGAAGAATTTCTAGTTAGTACATAAAGTCTTTGCTTTAAAGTAAATTTATTTTCTCTAAAAAAGATTACTGCTTTGATAAACTTTAAATAAAGTTTGCTTTAATGCAACTCATCGTTTGCACTGATTATAAGTATTATGTCCGCTCTATTGATTAAGTTCTTTATTGAATATGTCGAATTTTCGTTCGGGAATGCGAACTTCTTCAGGACAACTGTTAAATAACAATAGAACATAAAATAAAAAAAAGGAATACAAAATAGAATAATAAGTGAGACTACTTACACAATTGAACTTTTATATTAAAGAGTTATAATGTCGACTAATTTTAATTATTTATATATATATATTCTATTTTGTATTTTTTTTCTTATGTTCTATTGTTATTTAACAGTTGTCCTCAGTTCACATTCCCGAATAAAAATTCGACATATTCATTAAAGAACTTAATTAATAACTGGGCCTTTTCATCTTGGCTAAGATTATTTGGAGTATCGAGCGTTAATATTATTTTAGTTACCAGTGCTCCGTTACTGTCTTTCAATAATTAATACTTTTGAAATAATCGAGGATACACAGCGCATTATATAATTTCAACTGTGCATAATTGTTTTCCATACTTTAATTATTGGAGAAACACTACATCCATGGATATCTAACCGACTTTTTAGCTTTACTGATAAATTGATCAGCAATAATCTATAGCAGATAGGCACAATAGAATAACGGGCCTTCAATGAGAAAATATTATCTTGATCATACTTATTTACTGGTGTAAAGCGAAACATTTGAGATATTATTCGGATATTAGTAATCCACATGCAATAACGGTGCCGACACAAAGTACGCAGTTCTCCGTGTTATTATCACAATGACAAATTTGCACCATAACAAGGTTTAAAATAGGAATGATGAATGACACCATACAATGTCAGATATGTTATTTTTGTCTGTTAAATAGTTTCTTATCTTTTGGCCTTTATTTTGATATTTATTGTATACAAACTGGTTAATCAAGATTTATAATTATCTATAATAAAATAAATGAAGATTTTCCAACCTTGAATTACATTTGTAATATTAGATAACCATGTCATTATGTCTAATTTGTATTTATTATTAATTGCAAATATAAGTATTAGTTCCAAATTTAGATTGCAACTCGTTTGTAGTTTAATAAAACCTTGAATTTTTTTGATATACTTTGAGAAGTTTTATGTATATGATGGACAATTAATTTGTTTAAGTAGAGTTAGATTTGATCATTCGTTGATTGCATGTTACAGCATTTTGAGGAATCTCTAGTTGGCCTTATTCCAGTAAATAAATCAGTATTCAAGAAGTAGTAATACATATATGCATTAATCATGTTTGAATGTTTGCATTTAGTACCGTATGTTACTGACTTGACTGACGGTTGCCCAAAATGTGGCTATGCTAGGTGTGATGTATAATGCGGAATTTAAATTTTACATATAATCTATGTCAATTTTTGAATCTAATAATTCTACAAATAAAAAATTCAATACATATGATAATATATTCCTATATTATTTTGATACGTGCTTTCCAATTAATATATGGACATATGTGCGAATATAAAGAGTGACACATTGGAGTGGAATAATTACAAACTGTAGCGGATGCCTTTAAGTTGCGGAACATGTATAATACCTATATACAAAAAATATGGTAATCCTGGGTTGCTTGAAGTTTATAATAAACAAAAAATCAACGTATAACACTCGTATTGAAGAAACTAAAGAAACATTCTATACAAATAAAATTTTAAAATCGAGGATTAAAACCAAAATATTGTGGTGCATAATTTATAAAATAACTAACTCCTGTCGCGATACATCAGTAGGTTTATCAGTATACAACAATGGAAATATGTATCATCATGGACTCCCTTGCAAGATAGAAAAAATTATCATGAATGTACCAAGTAAGCATTTGGCGGAAATTGACGACATTCTATGTTCAATTTTAAAAAATTGGACAAACTAGTATTGTTATACTTTTTTCGCATATAAGTATGTAATGAGTGTTTGGAGATAAATATTTTCCGGACAGACTGAAGATTGGTAGAATTATCCCTGTGTACAAGCTAGGTGACAGAGTGGTTAGTTTTTAGTGCAACACAGGTTCATTCCCATTAGTATAATCGAGTGTTGGCTAGTAAGTCGATTTCTGATGCTACATTTAAACTATATAACTAAGGTAGCACATCTTTGTATTTGTCAGCAAATTTAGTGGAACTAAGGCATAAAGCAAATTAAATGGCGATCTTGCAAAACAGTACGAACAATTTCGTCCCTTATATATATACTGAAATAAGCAAACAATACAATAAAGCATTAATCGAGGAGCGCCAAAAACAAAATGATCTAAAAATTAAAAACGCGTTGCATAAAACGAAAGTAATGTGAGGATTAATATCTGAAACCGGTGGAAAACCGAAACACGAACTCCTAGTCGCATTGAAAATCTAGAACTAGATATGTATATCGTATGTATCTGACAACATATCTGCAACTAGAGCATCGTTTTTTCTTGCGGATATTATTAGCAATGACGTTTTAAATGCAATTAACAACTTGAGAACTTATACTACGTGTGGTTTGGATAATATTTCAAATAAGTTACTAAAAAAAATAAAAAATAAAGTTTGTGTTTATATATATAGTAAATTTGTGTTTTGGTAATGGTGTTTTTCTAAACGAATTAAAGAAAACAATTGTAAAGCCACTATTTAAAAAAGGAGACCGAAATAGTTACACAACTTATCGAGCCATAGGTTTGTTATCTGGTTTTTTCAAAGTTATCGAAAGTCTCTTCACAAGGCAACTAATGGCGTATTTTTTTAAAAAGAAGTTGTTGTCACCCCAACAGTATGGTTATGTTACCGGTAGAAACGTTTATACAGCATTTACAATTAGTAAACTCCACTATACATTAGTTCAAGATTTGGATAACGGTTTTTTTTTTGTGGTTGGTCTTTTCTTAGACTATTCGCGAGATTTTGATTGTGTTTGTTACGAGATCTTGTTTGAAAAGTTATTCAGATATGAAGTGCGGGAGTTTGCCTTGGAATTTGTTAAATCTTATTTTTCGGGACAAATAGTACGAATAAATCAACATATTTTAAGCGACATAGTTAATTTAACGCAAGGAGTGCTTCAGGGTTCCATTTTGGGACCATTCTTGTATGTTGCATATACAAATTATTTTGCCATTTTTTAAATTTAAATGAAAAACAGTAGTTTGCTACGTGACGTTTCGGATGTAATGTAATCCATCTTCAAATCTACAGACATAAATATATAATGAACTTAACTTTTTTTAAACCAGGAAACAATCCAACAAACTTACACAAAGTTAATCGTTTTTTTAATGCAAGGCACTTCTAAAAAATTGCGAAATAATTTTGTCAATTTTGAAATTTGAAAACATGCAAAATATTTGATAAAAATTTTGTAAACAAAAAAACAGACATGTTAGATTTTAAATTTCGACATTCAAAACAATATTTTGAATGCAATGAAATTTGATACGATGCTTGGCGTTTTCTTTGGCCTTATAAAGTTCTTTGATGTCCTAGATTCTCACTTCTCGAAGACAAACGTTGTGGAGATACAGTATACTTCATTTAAAATACTTGAATCGTATTTAACGAATCCTTAGATGCGAATTTCAGGTATGAGTAATGCGAATGGAGTGCAGAAACCACAAAATTGTTACAACAAATACCATAACAACAATATATCTTAATTCGGATATTAATCTTGCAAATGTCAAACGAAATTTTAAAATGTATCTGTAAAATGTTCTAAAACATATTACATAGTGGACATAGTGTAGCAGTACTTTTGAATGTAATATGTATTCTTGAAAAATTAGTAAACTTCATCGAAATTTTGGATGAAAAAAATTTTATCAGTTAAATAAATAAATTATTTTATGAAAGGTAACAACCGAATAATAGGAGAGTGTCGATTATTGATAAACAGGTCCGAAACTCCAGCGGATTTCAAGGATTCTACAGTGATATATTTATTGTATACAATTTACAAAATTCTAGCTTACAATCTGTTTTGATAATAAATTTCTTAAAACATAACTGTGATCTAACTATGGATATCCGAACCCGAATTACAACTTTTATTTTCAATGGCGGTGCATGTAATTTTGACTGCATTGAATAGATATCAAACTGGATGACCTTGTTGTGATAAAGCGGCGGCAGTTACATAATTTGAGGCATCTGCACACGGTGCAAATTGTGTTTCGCAATAGGAAACAGAATTGTTGCATAAGAGTACTTCGCATTTTTCGAATGCGTTTTTAAATTAGAGGATATGCTCCACTTTTTCTTTCTTACGTAAATATTCTGTTAACGGTTTAGTAAAATTTACTAATATAAAGTTTTAATTTAAGTTTAATTAATATTCTAACACGATAAAGGAAGAAAGCTGAGTATAAAAGATTTTAGTAAACCCATCTCAAGATTAAAATTGAGAATAATGTTTTTAATAATGATTGTCTTCGATATGAAAACACCAACAATGGGTATTCATCATATATTATAGAACTATGATATGTTTTACAAGAGGACTTGCAAAAACAGCCATCTGGATAAACTAGTACACAATTGCAGAATCGAAGTAGTAATGTTAGTAATGTTCTATTAATATTTAAAGAGGCGTAATAATGTGGTACTTCTGATATTCAGCTTTGCAAGTGTTGTTACTTATGTTTTATATTATTAGTTAAGTCATTGGATAGGTGCCGTTTTTTCGCAGTACCGTGAACGTTTAAGAAAATTCAATATAGGGTGATTCCCAATATATGCGCCAAACTTTAGGAGCTGATTCCCGGGGTTATTTTGATCATAAAAATTCATAAAAACATGTGTCCAAAACCGCTTAGTTCTAAAGTTATACAATGTTTAATAGAAAGTTAACAGAATGACTGTTTTTATTATAAATTAACAAAATAATTAGTAAAACAAAATCAACTGTTGAAAATGACCACCCCCAACTGCAATACGAGCTTCTATCCTCCGTTATATTGACTGGCGAGTCCGTTCTAAAATACCAGGGGTATTTCGAATTGTTTGAAAACTGCGATAATATGATTTCTCAGTTCATCGACATTTTCAATGGGAGTCGTATAAACTAAAGGTTTAAGGTGACCCCAGAGAAAAGTCCAAACAGTTTCAGTCTGGAGACTGAGGAGGCCATGGTTGTGTATTGTCCAAAAATTCGCGAGCCACTAAACTAAAATTCGCTGGAGCATCATCATGCATAAAATACGTACAATTCGTAATCTTAATTGCAACGGAACTTCTTCCAGCAGTTGTGGTAGCTCCTCTTCAATAAAATTGTGATATACCTCGCCATTTAACATCAGTAAAAAATGTGGACCTTTCCAGTGATCTCCAACAATTCCGGCCCACACATTGACAGAGAATTGATGTTGATGACGGGCATTCACTATTTCGTGCGGATTTTCTTCGGCCTATATGTGATTACTATGAAAATTAATAATCGCGTTTCTGGAGAAAATAGCCTCGTCGGTGAAGAAAATTTGAGCCAAATAGGCAGTGTTTGCGGCAAATCTGCTAGCAAAAGTGCCTGCTCCCATTGAATGTGATATGGATACAACAGTTGATCTTTCAATATTCTCCAAACTGTGGTCTGACTAATGTTTAAAGCAAATGCAATTTTTCTGGTGCTTGTAGTAGGAAGTTCCTCAATTTCATTTAGTACCATTTCTTCAACTTGTGGAGTTCTCACTGTAGATGGGTGCCCGTTATCAGCCGTCTGTTTCTTAAAATTTCCCGTTTCACTAACACGTTGATATAGACGGGCAAATAATGAATGATGTGGGATGATACGGTTCGGATACCGTTCTTCACAAAGACGTCTAGCAGCACGCGAATTTCCAGTAGCACGACCATAAACGAAATGCATATCACACATCTCAGCATTCGTGTACCTAATTCATTTTAGAAAACAAAAACTGGCAATAAACTGAATCTTTCAATTTCTGAAATATTTCCACTTGTAGGTCAATAAAACAACAATTAATTAAATACCAATTTATTCCAGAACATATAATATTATGTTTTCGTTAATAAGACTTTTTCAGTGGAAGAAATTGACATTTAATATGTGTCAAAATACTAATGATATATGTAATGGCCATGCCTATCAACAAAAATATTTAAAAAACAAAGAAATCATTGATATATCGAACTTTAATTACATTCTCAAATAATAATTTTTTTTTTAATATGGTGGGTGCTTAGTTGCAGTGACTCCGTAAACTGTATCGCTTGTCTGGCTATCACTGCAACGCGGTGTAGTTTTTGTGTGTGTATGTCGTGTTCAATTGGCTTTGTGACAGCATCATATCGCCTTTTATGATGCCGCGCTGTCACTTTGCTCCCAACAGCGAATGGCAAGTCGATCCGGGATTTAACTCTCTGAAAAAATATCACCGTCCCTCCAGAGAATTGAACCCCGGCGCCTATCGTCCTCTCACAACAATAGTCAGCCGCCTAACCACTGCGGCCATCGACCCGTTTAAATGAAGGATATATTGGTTTAATACAACTATAAAAATTAAAATGATTTGAATTATTCGTACATCATTTATATTATTAGTATTTTGACGCATATTAAATGTCAATTTCTTCCACTGAAGAAGTCTTATTAACGAAAACATAAATTATATGTTCTGGAATAAGTTGGTATTTAATTAATTGTTGTTTTATTGACCTACAAGTGGAAATATTTCAGGAATTGAAAGATAAGTAAGTACATAAAAGTACATAAAATAGATATATTAATAAACTGAATGAATACTCTGACAAATATTGAAACGACATATAAACAATTCCCTCTCAACACAATTGTTTTTGAAGAACCAACTGTTATATTATACCGTGTTAGTCATAGTTCATAATTTATTATTAAACATCCAACAACAATATGAACTTTTATGATCAAAATAACCTCAGCTTTTAAAGTTTGTCGCATATTTTTGTCAGTTGCATTGACTGGTCACGAGTCTGTTTACTGTTTAAATTGTTGTTATAACTCTAATGAATTTATTTACAAAATTATTAAAATGTTATGGAATTTGATCGCCAAGGGTTCATATGGGATTTAAACCAGATTGTATTTATGTAAGTAATTTTACTGCTAAGATAGCTATTTTAACTGCTTATATTAATGAATTATTTAATTAATACGCTCCGTGCCACTCTAGATATAAGAAAATCAAACTTCGTAAATATTGAGACTACTATAAAAATTTATGTGCTTTTACTACTAACAATAAGGCGAGAGCGTGAGAAAAAATCTGAGTTTAGTTTTACCACCTGTAATAATTCTCCCTCAACTAAGTGAAAAAGTTTTAAGATAGCTAAAAGAAAATAAGTTGCGTCTTAGGATATAGGTAATGGTGATACACTCGACGACTATTTTATTGACAACGTTCCTGGCACTAGTGCAGACCGTTTTCTGTTAAATTTTTATTCTAACAATAAGTTAAACATCAACTGCAGTGAGTTTTATTTCAGTCTTATTAGTGAAGTAGAATTACTAAAAGTATTGCCTAATAAAAAATACTGCCGCTTACCACGACACGATAAACGCTTGATGATGCTGCTTTACTATTCTTCCTCATTTGTTAAATATTGTTTATTCCTTTCTTAGAAAATTGTTTTTTCAAAACAATGAAAAAAAAAGTTATTCTTGCCCATAATAAAATCTAATTTTTCTTGTGAAGACCTTCGTTTCATTAGATTTTATGGATAATAGCTAAAATAGTTGAAAAATTTTGAATCAACAACTGAACAGAATAACAATCAGAATTTCGTCATTTTGGCACTGCTAGGCACTGCAGGGCATTTGATACCATTGATCATAACCTGCTACTAACAATCTTAGCTTATTCTGATATCTCTTGCGCGGTTGTGATAATATTCTCGTCATAATTTAGCGGTAGGGTGTAATGTGTTGGCTTCAATGGCAATACAAGGGACAAGCTACAGTTAATGAGAATAGAAAGAAGTTTTTAGAATTTTTATTTTAAATATGTTCAAAGTAATTGCCATTTACAATAATGCACTTAACCATTCCCTCCTTCCATAGTTTAAAAGCGTTTAAGAGGGATACTGTCAAAAAAATACTTAACGGCGATGTTTTTTGAGCTCCAAAAATAGCCAGAAGTCACACATTGCCAAATCCGGTGAGTAAGGAGGATGTTCTATAATTTTGATTTTCTTTTCCGCTAAATACTGAACAGTTGTCCCTGCTATATGGGACGACACGTTATCATGATGTAAAATGATTCCCTTTCTTGGCACTTTACTGAACACAGTAGGCAAACAATTTAGACTTACCATTTAGCGGTAACTGTCTTTTGATTTTCTAATTTAATTGCGACCACCAAATCCGTACTAAAAAATACTTCGTAAACAACTTTTTTCATTGCTCGTTGTTTTTTTCAGCGTCGTAGGGGTTTTCTCATTTTCCCCAAACTGGATACATTTCGGGTTTCTGGGCTAGTGGGAATATCAAAAAACGGTGTACGTTTCATCACCACTTACAATTTTAGAAATAATTTGATGGCCTCCAGCATTCAACATTGTTGATAAGTTCTAACACGTTCTGCTTTTTGTAAATTTATCAGATGATGGGGTACAAACCGTGTTACAACCTTTTTCAAATGTAATTGTTCGTGCAACATTTATCTCACTTGGGAGAATCCAATCTTCAGATTGGACTCTATCATTGCATAGGTAATGCGGTTGTCCTCTTCCAACATCTTCTTCACCGCAGCAATATTTTCGGGGTTAACAGCAGTCAAAGGAGAGCCAGCTTCTTTTTTGTGTACCAGCGACTTGCAACCTCGTTCAAATTCTTTATATGATGGTGCGAGATCCCCAACTGCCGATTTTAAACTTTCCTCATACGCACTCAAGCCTTTCTTGAAAAAATCATTATCCGAAAGTGATAATGATCACACGCGATAATTTCATTTTTTCGATAGCACAAGCTTATTCTATGGACTATTTCGTAGACACTATTCAACCACTGCACAAATTGAATTCAACTGAATGCATTGCACTATTTAACAAATAACAATTTGTTTTGCAACTAGATTTTTCAATTTTCAATAATTGTATCTTATCCCTCGTATGTTTAATATCAGATTTATTTCTCTTGGGGTATCTCAAAGCTCTATCTAGCAAGAGTTTTTATTTATTCGTTATAGGGCTTCATTCCTCGCTCAACGGAGCAACTGCAAATTCCATATGTACATACATATATAATTCTTATTGCTATGTAGATAATCAAGCTGCCATTACCGCTATTAATGTTTACTTTGACAGTATTTCTGATGTGACAGTTCGACATGCCCTAGTCATTAAACCATCAAAATCAGTCGTATAGGTTTTTGGCAACAAATTTAATGTTTTCGCATTTTTGACATTTGCATAATTTTCACTCGGCTTCCAGTCAAAAGCGAACATAAAAATTTACGAATAATTTTCCCCACAACTTAGTTGAGCTGGGATGGATGAGTATAGAGCATTGACGATCACTGAGACTGTATTTTCTACATTATTGCAAAAAATCGAACCTGTTATTTGTTTGATAAAATCTCGTATCGCACAGATACTTTTGACAGAACGTTTTGACAGGAATGATTCGAAATTCCTTACCCTTTAATTATAATAGTCCACCCCATCTTAGTTGCACCACCTGTATATATGTAATTGTTACAATCACTACTACGAGTACTTCTAAACAAGTGCTTTGTTGGAGTAAAAGCCACGTCGTTTGAACTACGACCAAGCAATTACGTCTATAAAATTACTAACTAACAATATATGCTATTTAAGCGACAAATTTGTTGAATATAGTAAATTTCAGTGTTTAGATTGTTGGTGTCTTTTTTTGATAAACAGATTGTATGTACAGTTAAGGAAAAAAGTCCACGTATAGGTAAAAAAATCGCTTGTTTTACAAATAAAAGACGAAAAACGATTTCTTTCGCCACAAATGGATCATTAACAACAAGAGCAGCTTAAATGTGGAGTGTTTCTCTAATATGTTAATTATGAACAAAGTTACAACCATTGAAGTACCCCTGGAAAAATTCACCTCTCCTTTGTGGTGAGAGTTGAATTAAATTTATATCACTAAAAGAAAGATTATAATTTAATAATCCAAAATCCAAAATTTTAATTGATTATCGGCAATAGTTTCAAAGTTATGAATTCTTTACTTTACGAAATACAGGCGAAAATTGCGTGCGAACCCTTTGTAATCCGAGTCACACGCAATTTTGGCAATGGTTGTAACTTTGTTTATTATTAACTTATTAGAGAAACACTCAACATTTAAGCTGTTCTTGTCGCTAATGATCGATTTGCGGCGAAAGAAATCGTTTTTCATCTTCTATTTGTAAAGCAAGCGATTTTTTTTTACCTATACGAAGACTTTTTTCCATAACTGTAGATAAAGACTTTTTCATTTATTTTCGGAGTCTTGATTTTATTTGAACTTTGTTGTGTTTTTTGGGAGATTATGTTACAGTCCAAATATACAATATAAACTATCTAATCTAGTACAAAAAAAACTGATAAAGTTTTACGCTGTCGTATTAATGCTAAATATTGCTAAAAATAAAATTAAACGAAGAATCTTCCGCTTGTCAGATAACGAGCTTATGTGCTCGCATAGTATATCAACCTCGACATAAACAAATTTGTACGTATAAAAAGGTGATACTAATTACTTATATACGTATTATGTATCGCATTTTTCGTTATAGTATAAAGTAAATCAAGGTATAACTAATGACACGATCTTAATCTTCGTAATAACGTACAACATCTATTTGTATTTCAGATGTTTGGAATTGAAGCATCAATTGTTATTGTGCTTTGTTTATTTTTATACTTTTTGATAAGGAAGAATGCAAATTATTGGAAATGGAGAAATGTGCCTTTCGAAAACCCCTGGCCATTCATTGGAAACGTTTTAGATGTTGTGTTATTGCGGAAAAATATGGCCATTTTAATGGGCGATCTTTACTCTAAATATTTGAACGAACGATACTTTGGTGTTTGGATCTTTACTGTGCCGCATTTGGTAGTTAGATGTCCAGATCTACTTAAACAAATTCTTGTTAAGGATTTCGATCATTTCCTTGACAGAAATGTTCAATGTAACGAGAGCATCGATGCTTTCTCTGCCAATATGATGTTCTTCAGCAAAGATAAGAAATGGAAGTTTATTCGTACGAAGACAACACCTATGTTTTCATCCGGCAAGTTAAAATATATTTTCCCACAGCTTCAATTAATAGCGAGGAATATGGTATCATTCATAGGCAACAGAAACAATAAATCTTTATATATAGCAGATCTTGCACAAAAATTTTCCACTGAAGTCATATGTTCAGTTGCATTCGGAGTTGATGCTCACAGTTTTCAAGATGATGACACACTATTTACGAAAGTAGGAAAAGACGTGTTCAAACCTAATTTGAGGAATTCAGCTGTGTCTGCAACTTATTTCTGTAAAAGCAATTTGGTTGACATTCTTAGGTTTAAATTTGTTGAAACAGGAATAGAAAAATTTTTAACAAAAACTTTTATGGGCATTATTGCAGAGAGGCAATCAATGCCAACTACAAGACGAGATTTTGTGAATTTGATGGCTGACTTTAGAAATAAATACAATTTAAGTAAGTAGGTACTTATAAGCTCGTTTTAATTATTAAAATATTTTACAATACTTTCAGAAGACCATGAAGTATCCGCACAAGCGGCACAATTTTTTCTTGCTGGATACGAAACTACCAGTTCTACAGTAACTTTTGCACTTTACGAAATAGCTTTAAATCAAGATGTTCAAGATAAGTTGAGGGAGGAAATTATTAATAATTTAAACGATGAAGAAGAATTTTCTTATAATGCTATCACGAGTATGCCTTACCTTAATAAAGTTGCTCTAGGTAATATAATTCTTCCAAATGCGTCTCTAATAAGGCACTTATGTAAATTTACTTTTTAGAAACGCTTAGAAAATATCCAGTACTTCCGTTTCTTGGTAGAACTTGCACTAGAGATTATTTGATACCAAATAGTAACGTAGTTATTGAAAAAGGCACAGCTGTCTTTATTCCATTAATCGGTTTGCATTGGGATCCGAAACATTTTAAAGATCCACAAAAATTTGATCCAGAAAGATTCTCAGAAGAAAATATTAAGAATAGACATCCTTATTGCTATCTACCTTTTGGGGAAGGACAGCGTGCTTGTATAGGTATTCACTTGATTAGTAAATTGGAAAAAGTATTAATCTGTTTTATATCTATTTTAGGAGAAAGAATAGCTTTAATGTCAATAAAATTAGGACTCGCTCATATAGTTAAGAATTTCAAATTGGAATTGGAAAAAGGCACTGAAATACCGAAGTTTTCAGCTAAAATATTTACTTTACGCATTGATCCATTTTACATAAATTTTAAACCAGTAGCATAGTTTAGATTTAACTTAAAGATTATGTAGGTACATTACTTTTTCACAATAAAATTATTTTGTTAAATAAAAAGGGTATTTCAGAGGAATATTTTGTAAATGACTAAGAAATAATCCAAACGATTCACGTAAGAAAGTTTAATCTGTGTAAGTATTGTAATATGTAAGTACGTTGTAATGTTGCTTTCAGTCCATATATGCGTTCAAGGAGAAGAAAACGCGCACGCTGTAGTTAGGAAAATGAATACAAACATATTTCGCATACAAATAATGACCAGCCATAAGTTATTAATGAATATAACTCGCTTTATAAACCAAAAATACTTTTATTCAGATCTCAACGGAGTTGCACAAGCGTTTTTAAGGGCCACAGACTGTTTTTGACAATAAAACCCAGCATATAACAGATTAGACGTTGAATTAAAGCAAGAGAAGCACCTTTATAATACGGAAACCGCTGGTGAGAAAGCACCTTATATGATTTCACAGAACAAAAAAGCAAAACGTCATTGTTTGGGTTATAAAAAAAATGTTAAAACACGTTGAGTACTTCTTATTCATTAACCAGGCATTCCAGATAACAAAAACCTTATCTGCTCTCACTTAATGATAATAATAACTCCGAGACGAATAAAAATAAAAACGAGATAAAAATTTAAACAACAGAGACAATTCTAAATAATAAATACGAGTAGGTGCTTTGTTTAGCTTTGTATAATTAAATCCTACTGATACATATTTTCTTAATATGATTGGCATAATTGTAAATCATAAAAATATTCTGATTAGGCGGATTGAAAAATGCAAAATTTTTTGTTTAGATGTAATCATACAAAGCAAAAGAAATCATCTGTCTTATTTGAGTAGACTGAGATTAAAAAAGTGAATATATGTATATACTGATTACGTAAATATAAAACGAGATAGCAGAAATGGTGTACTCTACATACATTATAGAAATGCGGGAAAATGCGGTTTAAGAAAAATAACATTCATCCAATACCTCCACGAATATCTACCATTTGGTGTGCTGATTGTATATCTATCACCTGTCACAAATTGAAATTTAGCATTGTGTTTTACAATTGGTTAAATATTATTAATTTGAAATACACCTTTATTTTATTAATATTAAGAACAAGAGTTTGACGTGGGCTTATATTAGCAAAGAAAATAAAATAGTCATCTTACTTATGAATGAATATATTACAGCACACAGTGCTTCAATGTAAAGCATGCATAACATAAACATATAGACACGATGTTAAGTTTGGTGTTAAAAATATATTCGCATTTATTTTCCTTTATGTATGGTGGGCGCTTAGTTGCAGTAACTTCTTAAGCTGTATTGCTTGTTTGACTATCTCTGCAACTCTCGCGGTGTAATTTTTGTGTGTGTATAATTGTGTTCAAATAGCCTTGTGATTATACCGCGTTTTATAATATCGCGCTGTTAATCACTGTGATCATAACACCGAATGGTAAGTCGATCGGATTCCAATTCTCCGAGAAAAAATATCACCATCCGTCCGAAGAATTGACAGCCGGCTCCTATTGTTCCGCCACAACGATAGTCAGCCACCTAACCACGGCGGCTATCGAGCTGTTTTTTAAAGCTGCTTTTCACATGTCTATATTTGGAATTGTTTCTAAATGCTTATAATCTTCCGCTTTAGTTTAATTTGTATATTTAATCGTTAGGTATGTACATATAACACGCAACAAGTATTTTTGAAAATAAATTTGAATATATTTTTAATATCACGTTAAATGGTTCTAACACATAAGGAATTAAAATATTTATGTACATTAAGACGTGTTAGTACTTATCTTGCAATCCTATATATATATATATATCCACTGTAGGTCAAATAAAACAGTAATTAATTACAAACAAATTTATTCCAGAACACAAGCTATTATGTTTTCGTTTAAAATACTTTTTCGCTGAATGAAATTTAATATTAAATATCAATTTTATTGAAGAAGTATTTTAAACGAAAATATAATAATTTATGTTCTGGAATAAATTGCTTGATATACTGTATTATTTGACCTACAAGTGGAAATACATCTGAAATTAAAAGAAAACTACTTAAAATAAATAACGAAGAATGTATTCTAAAAATCAATTACCCACTCAAACCGATTATATTTTGTCTCCTATACAGTATGCTCCCAGATGCAGTTGTCATTGTATTTGAGAAAATCGAGTTTTAATAGTCTGAAGATTTTAATAGTGAAAAAGTATTAAAAAATAATTAGATTTTGGATGTCCTGGATATACTAATAATGCACTAATTCTAAGAACTGTAGCAGAAACATCAAGATTTCTTAGATCCATAACTTCAATTTCAGAATTTTCGGTTAAAAAACGGCGATATATGTATCTTAAAAACGACTATATCTGTGTGTATCTATGTATATGAAATACTAGTAAAAGTCTTTCTAAAATAACGTTTAAGTTTCGAAAGTGTAAAGAAAACTATATCATCCTATTTGAAATAAGGTAGTTTATGTCCATTTCCGGTGCTTGAGTGTCGCTATCTTGAAAATATTTTTAGAGGATAAATTTAATACATTATTCGATATACACCGTTTATACCGTTGTATTTGTAATTGTATTAAATATACTTGTGTATGTTAAACTTGTCTGAGCGTAGGCTAATTTCTTTATAAGGATTCTATCTTGGATTCTAGAGAATGAAGTTTTTTTAGAACCTCGTGTAAGACTAGTTCAAACGCTGTTCTCTTCTATAATAACAATAAGTATTCATCCGTGCCAGTTGCTCATTCAATTCACTCAAAAAAAGTTATGACAATCTAAAATTATTTTTAGAGAAAATTAAATATCAAGATCACGGAGGGTAATATATCAGGGGATTTAAAAATGCAATGTCTGTTGTTAGTAGGGCTGTGTAAAAATATCGATATATCGATATATAAATCTGTTATCGAATGCCGATAAGAGAAATAAAAATTATCGATACATCGATATATTCGATATATCGATAGATCGATATATTCGATATATGCAGCAACGAAATAGAAACTACGTGCGAACAGATGGTTAATATATTTTTCGAACAGAGATCAATTAGAAGTACCAAATTATTATTATTATTATTCTTCATTATACTAAATTAAAATTATATCAGGCATAAAGGGTAATATAAATAATGAGAAATATATGGGTTGTATGTATATATGGGTGTATTGTTTCAATATTTTTAAACAAAAAAGTATTCTATGTATTTATGAACAAAACATAAAAAAAGCGGATAAGTATATAACAAATAATTTTAAAACGTTGTTGGAACTATAGATTTATTTAAAAATAGAAATATTAATTGTTGGGTATGTTCTCCTGTGAGGCAACTACGACAATCACTTATTATATTGCCACCGGCGCGGAATACCCATTCAGATGAGACGTTGGGGGCTTGTAAACATGGGTATTTTATTGCCAATTGTACCAGTAACGGAAATCTCACATGATTGCATTTCCACCAGTCTAATGAATCCTGTTCGACATCTATGTTTGGTATATTTTTGAACATCTCAATTTCATTCACGATTTTCTCCAAAACAGACAATTCAGAACTATCTCCCGTTGTCCTTAATATAGCTGCTAAACCTTTGTTCTTCTTTTTGTTTGGTATCAATTCGGTTGTAGGTGTTGTAATCGCTACAGTTTACATTTCTTTTCTTAGCTCTTCCATAGTTGATTCAACATTATTTGACAGATATATCGATTTAAATCTGCAATTATCGATAACAAGATTTTACTATTGAGTAACGATAATTTTCAAATATCGATAACATCTATTAATCCATACATCGATTGATAGTATTACATGTCTCTTACGATACGAGATTTTTATTTTAAATATCAATGATCAATATTTTGGTATATCGATTTTTATGGAACCTCATTTGATTCTAAGATGTCCAGAACTAATTAAAGATACACTAATTAGAGATTTTGATTATTTTTACGATAGAAATGTGCACAGTAATAAAAACGTAGATCCTCTGGTAGCAAATATGATGTTTTCCTTAAAAATCCAAAATGGAAATTAATACGTACAAGCAACACCAATGTTTACAACAGGAAGATTAAAATACTTTTATCCGCAAGTACAAAATGTTAACGATAGGCGCGATAGAATATTGGTTCTTAAGGATATAGCGGTGAAATATGTTATTGACGTAATATGCCCAATCGCATTTGGAATTGAATCGCACAGCTTTCAGGATAAGCACACAGAATTTACTGAAGTTGGACAGGGCGTGCTTGACTTTTCATTTAGAAATATTATCGCCTCAGCTATCTACTTCTCTCAAAATCCGTTTATGGATTTATTTAGGATTAAATTTATTAAAACATCTATAGAAAATTTTCTAACGTATACTTTACTGAACATGATTAAAGAAAGACAAAACAGTAATAGTTCGAGACGAGATTTAGTCGATCTATTAATTAAATTGAGAGATGAACATCATTTAAGTAAGTAAGTCTTTAACATACATTAGGTTATTATACATATTATTTTATTTTGTAGCTAACAATCAACTTGTCGCATACGCAGGTGAATTTTTTCTCGTTGGATATGAAACTACTAGTTCAACTATCACGTTTGCGGTGTATGAAATCTCTTTGTGTAAAGATATTCAATTTAAACTGCGAGACGAAATGAATGCATTTATAAACGTTGACGACAAATTATTAAATTATTATATGATTTTCTTAAGGATAATATGTCTTATCTTCATAAGATAGTTTTAGGTAGAAGGCCACTTTATTAACGTTGTTTAGAATTTATTGGATTTACTGTTTACAGAAACTCTCAGAAAATATCCGACAATACCTTTCCTCAATCGTGTATCTACGAAGGACTACAAGATTCGTAACAATGATCTTGTTATTGAAAAAGGTACAGCAGTCATGGTTCCTTTATTAGGCTTACCTTACGATCAACAGTACTTTCCCGATGCTCAAAAGTTTGATTCTGAGAGGTTTTCTGAGGAATATATACAAAAGAAATCCTTTTGTAACTTACGTTTTGGTGATGGACCACGCAACTGTATAGGTAATTATTTTGTATCAATTTTTTGTCCAATTCTGATATATGACATTTACGGCGAAATTATAAAAATTCGGTCAAAGTGACTTTTCAAGCTCTTCAAAGCTTAGAAATTTATTTCCTAAGAAAAATCATTGCGACTAAATGTAATATATAGGTATCATTTTAGTTAGTAATATGTACATACATAACGTCGAATTTTTGGATCTTGTTCGTTACGTTATGAGTAATGTCAGTATGAAACGACTCATATGTCATGTTGACATTTCTCTCTAATGTACGTTAAATGTCGGCGATGAATATTTTACGTATGTCTGTGTTTAATTACGCTGTTAATGACGTAACGGACAAGATCCAAAAATTCGACTATAGCTATCATAAACCTAATTGTTTGTTTGTTTGAGGCATGAAGTAAGTGTGCAATAGAATTTTAAAAATATAAATCTCTAAACGGATTAGGTACTTTACGTACACCTATTGCATAGTTACATAAAATTTTTTTACTTGCAGGTCAACGAATTGCATACCTATCAGTCAAATTAGCGTTAGCTCACATTATCAGGAATTTTAAAATTGAAGCAGTTGATGACACCGAAGTTCCGTTAAAGTTTTCGCTAAAAACTTTTTTGCTAGCTGCAGATCCAATTCATATATGTACATGATCGAAAGATCAATTAGATATACAGATAATCGTCATATAACGGGGAGCTTACTTTTCACCAAATTTCCGATAAAATCAGCTGGCTTCCACAATTTCTAACAAGATTTTTCCTATCTCCCATAATAAAGGAGAGGGAGGACTACTTGTCAGTGTTTAAACTTCAATATTTTCATTACTATTTAACCTATCTAAATAATCTTAGAATCGTTTGAAAAGATATTATGTAGTCTTTAAACAGCGTTTATACGCTGTGTTCATTAGTTTCAAACTAATAAACTAAAGGTCGCTTTCTGAACCGGTAACATATTTTTACGATTTTCTTTAAAAATTTAAATGGAACGTTACTGCTGCATTAGTGGATTCTTAAGGAGCTTAAAATAAGCTATAATTCACTAAAAACCGCATTTCGATATCTCTATTCGTTCAATTTATCGTAAAAAGCGAATGTTAAAGACAAGAATGCAGCCAGGCAATAATAACTTGGAAGATAAGTTGGCTTTGGAAAACGTCACATGTCTCGATGAAAAAATAATAATATATATTAGGAAGGTATGTCAAATTATTTTGTCTTTGGTTTATGATGACTCTCAGCATTCGAAAAGATTTTTACGAATGGAGAGGCCTTCGATATGATAGCGAGATGCGGCATGTAGTATAGGCCACTAGTAAATTTGCATAACTTTTATTACTGGTCTGCCAAAAATACCTACTGGATATGGGAAGTGGAAGGTGGAAGGACGCTGTAGTGTCAATGTTTGTTGTAGCATAGTAGGAGGTACAATCATTAGACTCTATTTTTTTATTAACTACTAACTGATAAGATGGTTTTGGAGTTCATTCATAATGAGTTACCTGTTAGATGGGAAAATGTGTCCCTTCAAATCAGGCAAAATATGTCGCTTCAACTACCTACTAGCACATTTTTCAATTAATATTAGGACGCTTGGATGAAATATGTATATACAGACCGATGGATAGAAAGAAAGAGCCTCTTTTCTTGGCTAACGAGGTCATTTGACTTAACTAGTTTAGTTTTATTTGTGGAGGCGACTAAAAAACGAAACCTATAACAAGGTAAGATATGCAAAATAGAATTCGAAATGCCATTCGTGGTCTAACACCAAGCAATGAGGAAGCTGTCGTGTACTACTTTAGCTACCCATTGCCAGCTCGAGCGATGTGTGAATAATGATAGCGATCACTTTAACTATTTGAGGAGGTGCAAATATTCTTTTAATCGGTAAAAACTCGTTCCATTTTAGAGTCACATATCGAGGAAAAAATAGTTGAACAGTGTTACCCTCCTTAAATTAAATCTGTTGAATTAGTGAGGTTATTCGGTTTCCAATTTCCATCGTTAGTAATTTTGGATTTCTTTTGCAGTTAACTTAATTGTATTAATGATTATATTTATTGTTTTATACTAGCCTTTTACTTTTTTTGTGATAAAATGAGAACGGATAGAGATATGGAGATGTGGTTTTCACTCAAACACAGGTGACTTAAAGCTGCTTAAGAATTCATTAATGCAACAGCAACGTTCCATTTAATTGTTTAAAGAAAATCGTAAAAATAAGTTACCGCTGCAGAAAGCAATGTGTAGTTTATCAGTTTGAAATTAATGTATAAAGCATATAAACCTGTTAAAGTCCACACAATTTCCTTTCAAAGGCGTCCAGGATTATTCGCATAGGTTGAATAGTAACGGAAATATTAAACCTTAAACATTGGCAAACAGATGGTCTTCCCTCTCTTTTATTATGACAGATACGAAAAAATGTCACTAAAGAGAATTGTCAGGTAATGGGATGTCAGTGATGAACTCATGTTTCATTGCCTATCACTGCTTTATCAAAAGAAGCCAGCATTTGCATCCGAAAACCTTTTATTTCTTAGATTCTCCTTAATAGATTCACAACCTCACCGATACTACTTTAAATCTTTAAACTATGATCCATGCACAATAATTTTAGGAGAACTCCTTTCCCTGACAAAAATTTGTTTTAATAATTTTAATTTCAAGTAATTAACTTTTCATGCCAAACACATAATAATAAATAATAATAATAATATCTAATAATAATAATAATTTTAAAATAGAATGTATTGTATTACTTACCTTACTGGTCGTATACATATGCAATGTACATAGCTTTCGAGAGAATAAACGTACCTATTTAATTTCTTACCTTACTGGTCGTATACATATGCAATGTACTATCGAGAGCATTTTAAACAACTCAAACTGCCATAAAACGTATCTATTGTAGGCTTTCCTTACTTGGAGCAATATTCAGGTAAATATAACTGGGCAACTGTAATAAGCCGTATAGCCGCAGGCCGGAGGGTAGACACTATTTAAAAGAAATCTAAGCGAAAAGAATTATGAATATATTTGACATGAATATGATGGACTCAGCGAAGAGGTAGACCGTACTCAAGTTAATTGAATAAGAGAAAATGTCATCATTTTTCTCAGGGAAAATATTGATCTAACAACAATTATTGTAAAAATTATAAACTTACAGATTGGGACACGTAATTATGGAAAGAATTTAATATTATTTTATTAGTATGTGGTCAATGTTTTAATTAAAACAGCCGATAATAGATAACGTATGGAAATATTATGTGATTAACGTCTTTTTACAAGAAGTCTCAAATTAAACAAGGTGTACTTCTAATACTAAAATATCTATTATTTCTTAGCCTTTTGTGAAATTTTATTTAAAATGTCGGTTTTAATTGAAATAGTACTTATAATTCACGGAGATTAACAATACAAAATTTGATGAAGAAATATAGTTGTTTATAGATGCACGTTATGTTTATATAAAAGAAGATTAATGATAATATTTGTCGGTGTTTGTTTTAGCGGTTTCTTAAGAACTTTAAACGTTTGTATAAATACGACAGTTATATTAATTTAATAAGAATTTAAAGCCAGTAATAGCTATTTCTTAGAACAATTTGCACTACTGAAGTAAATTCAATATAATTTCTTAATGTAGAACTAATTGTCAACCGTTAACTACCTGGAGTGCGTTCAAAAATGGATGGTAATGGTACGGTGATACAGTGGGAATAGTAATAGGTTTTACTTGTAAAAGTATAACCTTAGCAGGATTATTTCCGAACGCTTTATGGATAATTGTAATGGTAATTTACCTGTCAACTGTCAACGCTCAGTTTGCGACGAGATGCTGCTGGCGGCTCGTCTTACTTCGCATGTGTCTTTTAAAACTCGATTTGGCGGATTCTTCTCGTATTCAAATGCAATCACGGTTTAGTGACATTTTTTAGTTCTTATCAAAAGTGTAAAATATAAAAAAAATACTGAAATAAATGGGTAAATAATTGAATATATCTGATTCTTTGTGCAATGTAGTCTTGACTTTTTTTTACCTAAATTATCTTTTATCCCTGATGTAAGATAACTATTAAAAGTACTATTATATTAAAAAGCGTTTCATGTTCATAAATCGCTTTATATCAAATTTTGAGAAATATTTTTGGTAGGGAAAAATCTGGTAGTAAAAGAAAAACTTCGCAATAAAGACATTTTCTTCGTTAAGTAGAAGTTGAAATACATGCAAGTGTATTCTGAAATTCAATGTGTACATGAAAAAATTGTTAAATAGAAAAATTCGCTAAAAGGGTGTTCGTTAATATAGAAGTTTTACTGTTAATGCGCATACTCGGTAAGGTTTTACCGTGCTCAAATATACGGTAACAAAAGTAATCCCTTAGCATTCCTCGACTTAATTTTTGAACGCTGGGAATATATTCCAGTGTAAAATATTTTTTAATTCTGAACGTTCTTTGTAATCCCGTAGTAAATATTTCTTACTCGATAATCATTTTTGAACGCACTCCTGGAAAATGTTTAATTTATAAATACCAGTCAGGTGCCGAGAAATACGTTTTCAATTGTCTCGTCCAATAAAATGTTCCTAAATCAACTGATAATTACCTTATATATATTTCGCTCTATTAAAAAATTAATATATATTCAGAAATAAATATTTCTTTAAATTGATATTTAATTTTAATCATTTCTTAATGTTTTGCAAACATTGTTTTGCCTTCATCAAATTTCCTATAAACACAATAGTAATATATATAAAAACATATTTTAAACTTGCACTGCGTATGAATTTTCTAGACATAATATCAAACAGAGCGAATTTCGTCAATAAATACGAATCATATTATAATAATGTAGGATGTATTACAATCATCATAGGATATACAATTTATTGCGAATCTTTCTACGTGCTTGTTATCGACCTGTAATTACAGTCGCCCAGTGCTACTTCTCAAATGTTTCGAGTAGCTGTATACGGCCATAACGCTTGAAGTTTAATAAGCTCGCGATAGTACATACCTTTCGAGAGAATAAACGTACCTATATAATTTTTTTTATGTGTGGTGGGTGCTTAGTTGCAGTAACTCCGTAAGCTGTATTACTTGTCTGGCTATCACTGCAACTCTTGCGGTGTAGTTTAGTATGTGTAAGTTGTGTTTAAATGGCTTTGTGACAGCATCATATCGCCTTTTATGAAGCCGCGCTGTTAATCACTTTGCTCCCAACAGCGAATGGCAATAATAATAATACTGATTTTATTAATTTAGGTCACATCAAAAACACAAGAATACAAAGCAAAACTGATATTACCCTAAATGTAGGCGGAGTTCAGCAAGGCTGCTTTTCCAACCACCCCAATTGATGCAATAGCGTACACATTAATATGCACATACAGTGAGTAAATATACTAGCTACACATACACAGCACTTTATAGCTTAGTTTACTCGATCCTACTGTCCGAATCTATTACCTTTTTTTTTGAAATTAAGAACGTTATTGAGTAGTGTTATTTCAGCACTTAAACCAAGGTAGAGATAATAAGCGAGGTATGAAAAAGATCTAAATTGCTCAGTGTGAAACGTCGGGGGCGACAGTAGACCTCTAGAGAGACCTTAAGAGAATGGTCATCCGTTCTGATGCGAATTTTGTTATATATATACGCAGGCGCTTTATAAAGCAGACTTTTATGAGTGAGACAGTAATATGTCATAGCAATAATTTATGATTGATATGATCAAATCTTTTGATACCATATATAAATCTCAGACATGAATTTTGAACAATCTGTATTCGTCTTTTATGGGGTTGGCTTCCATACTAAGTCCATAAACGTAGTAGCGATAATTAAACTTACTTAAAATAACAGCATAATTTTTGACATTTAAGAGTTCCGTAGGATGATGACACCATCTTAGAAGCTTGTTTCTAAAACTTAAGAGAGCTATCAATTGTAACACACAATTATTTATCTCATCTACATATCGTACAAAGTACCAAATACTGAACGACACAAAGTCAAATTTGACACACAAATTGAAGAATGTTTGTATTGCACGTTGCTACATATACTTTCTGCCATGGCTAGATAAATCCTTTTTCTAGATTCGCACTTAGATGTCAGTCATGATTCTATGAGCTTATAATTTTGTGAATATTAATATTTTAATTAATAAATATAAATTGAAAGTAATATCTATAGTTTGTACCTATACATTTGATGTAAATAAAGTGAATTCCATGAAAATATTATGACGAAAATGTATTTTATTGTAAGGAGTCTTTATGTATGTACACTCGGTTGATTTAGAATCGACTCAAACTGCCATAAAACCCGTTAAAAGTATGCTTTATTGCGGCCCCCGAATGCAAAGCAGTACTAGTATGTCAACTGTATGTAAATTACTACATATGTAAATTACTATCTATGTATATACAATATATTTTTCCATTAAATCCAGTTTCATATGCAAGGGATCATTTATAAATTCCTAAACCGATAATTTCTTAATGCGAGCTTAACATATGTATAGTTAAATCGCTATCGCATACAATTTCACTATAATTCTAAGTATTTATGTAATTAAGAAATTACATGAATAAGAATATGTATGGGGGCAAGATATAAAAGTCTATTACATATTAGAGTGGATCGAAAAACGCGTTTTTTTCTGCAATACAATTTTTCAAAATTTGAAATCGCGCAGAAGGCCTAAAGTTACCAAAAAAGTCAAAATACCGGTACATTTAAAAAAATGCAAAAATTACAAAAAACATTTTTTGTTGTAATAGTGAGAAAAGTGTTTTTAAGAGCGTCCTTAACGCATACAAAAAATAATTAGACCCATACTTGTTTTACTGAATTCGCGCAAAAGGTCTAAAGTTGCGGGTTGTATCGCAAAAAAATGGTATTTCATGATTTTCGACGATTTTTAAACATGTGCCAAAACCCATAAAAGTTTTATTTTTAATTTGTAATAGTGTAAAAACCATTCAAAATAGTTGTCCCAATTCAGAAAAAATACTTTCAGACCTGTTATTCCTTAACTGTATTCGTGCAAAAGGTCTAAATTATAGTATAAGTTAAGTTATAGTCCCGTAAGAACGCCGTTTTCCATATTTGATGAGTGTTTATTTAACACATTAGGTTTGTAATAAGACTCTAACAAGTGATTTCCACATTCACCCTACGCAACCAACCAACCAGGGTGAATTTTATTTACAATATTTACAGTAACTATTTACTTTGTACAATGCATATGTTCGTTGTAGGCAAAAGATTATTTATATAGAAGCCCTTTTGAGTTCTGACTTTTAATTAAATGTGTCTTGATGTTGTCTTGATTTTAAAGTAGCTCTAATATAACCATCTCGATCATGCCCGCACACTTTTTCTGCTGCTTCTGTAACCAGTTTTACATACCTCTCAACTGAATGGGTGTGGCATGAGAATTTGAGGTAGTTAAACGCTGATAGCGCTTTGTCTTTCAACAAAGAAGCAATGTGTTCAGTTGGCATCTTGGACAGTAGTGGCGGCGGTGTTAACTTACAGATTGACCAATCAATTACTTCGGTATAGTCGTTTGCACTAAATTTGATTGAAGGTATTTTGAAGTCTCTTACGTAACCTTCAGCGGATGGCCCATTTCTGGATTTAAGGATCGTCCTGTAGCCAAGTTCTCAAATGTGTAGTTTCTCATCCATTATCATAGCCAACATAATATTTTCAGAGCGGCAACCCTGCTCGCAACTTTAGGTCTTTTGCGCGAATTCAGTAAAACAAGAATGGGTCTCATTACTTTTTGTATGCATTAAGGACACTCTTGAAAACACTTTTTTCACTATTACAACAAAACATGTATTTTTTTGGTAATTTTTGCATTTTTTTTTAATTTACAGGGATTTTGACTTTTTTTTGGTAACTTTAGGCCTTCTGCCCGATTTCAAATTTTGAAAAAAATGTTTAAATATTTTTTTATTTATAATGACGCCTATGCGCAAGTTTTCCGTGCTATTAGAATTGTATTGCAGAAAAAAACGCGTTTTTCGATTCACCCTATTACAATACTTTAGAGAATGAATGGTCGCATGATGGTGCAGAAAATGTCCTTCAGAACCAACCAATAATTAAAAAGTTTTTTCTGTGTATTGATTTGTTTTCAGTTTGACTGCCTTTTCGTTTACCTTCTCTATTATTTAAAATAAATTATTATTTGTTTACTGTGCGTTTTGTTATAAATTCTCGAATAAAATCAGTGTTTTTAACGAAACAAACATAAGATGAACATAGATTCTTGTCTATCTGTTTCGATAAATAATTTTTCTTATGGTTCTAAAACTGATTTGTATTATTATTTTATTTGCGTTTATATGTCATTAATGGTAATGGGTGTTGGCAAACGCTATACTACATAATAACGCAGGTATTAAAAGTATTTGAAAAAGAATATATTTCTGTAGCGATCTTCCCATTCATTTCACATTATGTAGCTATTTTACCTGCTCATAAGCAAATTGCTTTATTACTACAGACATCCAGTTAAATGTTGAAAGTTCTGTGCGACGTTAGGTCTAGGTCGCTTGCCGGGTGAGTCGATTTTAAATCAACCGAGTGTACATGTACTCATCGACAGCTCCATATCCTAATCTGATAAGTTGAAATAGCGCATGTCTCATACATAATTTCCATGCTTATTAATTTATGTTAACGGAACTACCGTATCGAGAGTAAAATTAGTAGCAGATAAATAAGTAATATAAGTTGCATTTTAATAACGGATGAACAACAGTTGACCCCTTAAGTTAATATTATTAGTTATCTGTTATTAAAGTATAACATTTAATTCACCATTTGCAAGTTTTCGACCAACATCACTGTTCCTTCATGAAATCACACCACAGTCACTAACAGCAAAAGAGAGAAATGGCAAAAATTCCTTTACGTAACTGCAACTACGAGGGAGCGTTTTTATATTCGCGGAATGAGCGGGTTGTAGGGGGGTGATTAGGCGCATTGGGGGCGTGGCCTGTGCAGCGACTCATAATTAGTATAAATACGAAGTTTCATTATTATTAGACAGTTAGTCTTTGAGCTATCGTCAACCAAGTAACTTAATAAGGAGTGAAAAGTGAAATATGAAAAAAATCGAATATCGTGCCGTTATAAAGTTTCTTACCAGGCAAGGAAAATCAGTCGCTACCATAATGAATGAGATGTAATTGGTTTACGGCGACTCTTGTCCAGGAAAAACCATGGTGTACAAGTGGCATAGTTTATTTAAACAAGGAAGGGAATCCCTTGAAGACGACCCGAGGCCGGGCAGGAGCATTGATGTGACCACGCCAGCACTTATCCAAAAAGTTGAAAAAATTGTACTCGAAGATGCTCGACTAAAGAAGAAACAACTCGCAGAAATGGTTGGAGTATCCGATAGAACAATTTTTAAAATCCTACACGATCATCTCGGTATGTCTAAGGTCAGCGCAAGATGGGTGCCGAGAATGCTCACGCCGCCGCAAAAACAACAGCGCGTAGAGTGTTCGCGTGCATTTTTGGACCTCTGTAATTTTTTTTTTTTTAATGTGTGGTGGGTGCTTAGTTGCAGTGACTCCGTAAGCTGTATTACTTGTCTGGCTATCACTGCAACTCTTGCGGTGCAGTGAAGACAAGGATGGTGTATTCAGTCGAATTGTTACTGGAGACGAAACTTGGGTTCATCATTATGAACCTGAGTCCAAACAAGACTCCATGCAGTGGCATAAAAAGGGCACAGGACCTCCCAAGAAATTTAAAGTGTCACAATCAGCTGGGAAACTCATGGCAACGGTATTTTGGGAATCGGAAGGAATATTGTTGATTGATTATAAAGATAAAGGTGTTTCTATAACCGGAGAATATTACGCTTCAATATTAGAGCGACTAAAAGAAGCCATTAAAGAGAAAAGGCGGGGAAAATTGATGAAAGGTGTGCTGCTTTTGCACGACAACGCGCCCGTCCACAAGAGCCGCGTTGCGTTAGCTGCCCTGCATAAGGTGGGCTTCGAAATTGTGAATCACCCACCCTACAGCGCAGATCTGGCCCCGAGTGATTATTACCTGTTTCCGAAAATGAAAAAAGAGCTGCGGCGTAAAAAATTTACTGCCGATGATGAAGTCAAGGAGGCAGTATCGGCGTATTTTGCAGATAAAGAGAAATCATTTTTTTATGAGGGTATAAATAAATTAATTGAAAGGTGTGAAAAATGTATCCGTCTTGCAGGTGAATATATTGAAAAAGAAAAATAATTTGGTTTTTTTATTTCCACCCCTTATCCCCCATTCCGTGAATATAAAAACGCTCACTCGTATATTACATTACATATGATTATCAGGACAAACTGATCTCTTTTTGTAAATGCAGTGTACTTGTACACTATTGATGTCATGGTAATCACTACGACACTAAAGTAATAAATAAATTATATATTTATACTAAATGAATTATTATGCGATGTTTCTAACCCGATTCTTGAATTTGTATAGATAGGAAGATATGTATATGCATTACTTGTGTAAGGCCTGACTTTCATTTTGATGTTTGATAGTAGCGAAGGAAGTCCTAGAAATATTTAGTAAATATTTCTTAATAATCGATTTAATATTTGTATTAATTTTGAACAATTTTCATTTAAAAACTGATAGAGTATATTAATGTAATTTAAATAAACTTTTTTGATTGTATTTATTCACCGTTCTTTCTCTATTTTTAGATGCTGGGAATCGAAGTTCTATTCATCTTTATTCTTTTCATACTTTGTTATATTTGGCTTACAAAAAATCTGAATTATTGGAAATTGAAAAATGTACCTTTTGAAAAGCCATTACCAATATTTGGAAATATATTTGACGTTGTGAGAATGAAGAAAAATGTGTCTGTGACGATGGGAGATCTTTATTTAAAATTTTCGAATGATCGCTTTTTTGGTGCATGGATTTTTATGGAGCCTCATTTAGTTCTAAGATGTCCTGAATTAATTAAAGATGTACTAATTAGAGATTTTGATTATTTCAATGATAGGAATGTGCAAAGTAACGAAAAGGTTGATCCTCTTACCGCAAACATGATGTTCTTTGTTAAAAATCCAAAGTGGAAGTTAATTCGTACTGCAACAACGCCTATGTTCACATCAGGAAGACTAAAATATATATATCCTGAAATACAAAGTATCGCTAAAGATATGGTAGCTTTTGTAAATGATAGAAGGGATAGGGTCTTCGCCCTTAAGGATTTGTCAGTGAAGTACGCAACCGATGTGATTTGTTCAATTGCGTTCGGTATTGATTCTCATAGTTTTCAAGATAATGACACTCCATTTACGGATATCGGAAAAGGTGTATTAGAACTTACTCTGAGAAATGCAACTGCTTCAGCTACTTATTTCTCCCAAAATCCGTTTGTGGATTTCTTTAAAATAAAATTTATTAAAACATCAATCGCAGATTTTATGACGAAAATATTCTTGGACATGGTGAGGGAAAGGCAAGCCGGTGACAGTCTAAGACGAGATCTTGTTAACGTGCTGATCAAATTTAAGGAAGAATACAATTTGAGTAAATAAATTTTCGAATAATATTGTGTTTTGCTAATCAGAAAATATTTTATGTTTCAGTGGACCACGAGGTTGTTGCGCAGGCCGCTCAATTTTTCCTGGCTGGATACGAAACAACTAGTTCAACAATTACGTTTGCACTTTACGAACTATCTCTCAATAAACAAATTCAATCCAATCTACGGCAAGAAGTTAACGCGTGTATAGAAGATGGAGAAAAATTTTCATACTACGCTTTAAAAGACAACATTTCTTATCTTCATAAAGTAATTCTTGGTATTGTAACTATTTTCTGTTCATAATGTTAAATGCTTACTGGATTCTCTGTTACAGAAACACTCAGAAAATATCCAGCAGTACCATTTCTCAATCGGGTATGCACAAAGGATTATAAAATTCGTGGTGGCGATCTTATTATTGAGAAAGGTACTGCCGTTATGGTACCCCTATTAGGCATTCATAACGACCCACAGTACTTCCCCGATCCCCAGAAGTTTGATCCTGAAAGATTTTCCGAAGACAACATGGCAGCAAGGAATTCTTTTTGTTACTTGCCATTTGGTGACGGACCACGTAGCTGTATAGGTAATTGGTTTAGCTTAATTTTTTACATATTTTCAATTTGGCATACATCTGAAGTGTATTTATTTACTAAATATTTAACTTAGAGCTAAACCAAACATACCTAACTCGAATAAGAAGATTTAGGCATCGATTAATTTAGATATGGAAATATTTCGATGAAAATCTTCTACTATTTAGCCTGGTATTTTTGGTTACAATTACCGCTTCTCATATTCTTATTAAAATATGTAGGATATAACAGAAATTTGGTGAGAAGATTAGCCAGATTAAGAATTAAAAGGAAATAAAGTTAAAATATGTCGTACGCTACGAATACTTTTAAGTTATCTGCAAGAATCAACATTTTTAGGTACACTCACTGACAAGTCTGTTGTACTTCAAACGTGAATACCTGAAGTGCAAGCAAGAAACACTGTCAACAGACTTGCCGGTGAGTGTAACTAGCACTAGTGATCTGGAGTACTAAATGTTAAGTTATGATAATTTAAGCTTAATAAAATTAACAACTTAACGGCTAGAAATTATGTTTCTGTGGTCTACGAGACTGCGCCCAGTTGTTCAAAAAATCAAAGGTAACTCGAAAAGTTGAAACTTTTAGTATTTGCAGCAACAACAATTTACGTGAATATCACTGCAAGAAATGTGCAGATTATATTAAAATATGTTCAATCTTAGTATTTCATTCCAAATCTAGGCAGAGTGACAGTCATAGTTTCACTGCATTAGGATATGTGTGGAAATATTGAGAAAACACTGAGAAGGGCAAAATAAGATGGTAATATCAGTACATATTCAGGCCCGCCGCTAGCTATTTGAACGCCCGCGTGCAATACCGATTAGACCGCCCCTTGTACAATTGTAGCCATGCAATTATGGCAATGTTTTGTTTTCCTTTCGATATGGTTTTGTCGCCATTGCCGCCCCCTTGAAAATGCCGCCCTTGTGCGGTGCACGCCTTGCACGCCCGCACGCAGCGGCACTGTACATATTTATATCCTGAAAAACATTGATTAATATTTAGTACTAACTTAAAGCCAAACAAAAAAAAAAGAACAAAAATGGAAAGCTGGAAATTCAAACGCTTTCAGTCATTTATATGCAATTTGTATTATGTCTATGGACACAATTCTCAATATTCCTTAGTTTTTTTAAATATATCCCATATACCTATTCTGTAAACTTTTTTATTTGCTGTGCATGGTGCCAGTAATGTCTATGTTCTCAATATTTTTGGTAGAACTATCATTGTAATAAGTATTTTCTGCAATAAAAACATAATTTGTTTAATAAGTATCATTTAATTCATAGATACACTGGGTTTCTTAGAGATTTCTCTGCTTGATTGCTGTACATACATATATTTGATATATCTTAAAGCATCAAGAATGGAAAAACTGTTGTTGATAGAAATTTTTTAATTAATTTCATTGTCTTATTAATTTTTTTTATAATCGATATTATGCAAGATGAAAACCAAACATACACTTTTCTTTAATGCGAAATCCTGTATATACTTTCTATTTTGAAAAATATATTGCACATTTATTTTCAATACGAAAATATTTAAGGAAATTGTGAAATCATACAGAAATTTGTAGTGTAACAATTTTTGTATTCATATTTAGATCTAATTTTAATGAAATATCATACAGATTTTAACTTTAACGATTATTTTCATTAGAGAGAGAAAAAAAGAGAACGAGTGATAAGAGAAAGAGAAAAAAAACAAAATTATATACAAACCTAACGCTCAATAAAGCATTTACAAATATGTTTGCAAATTATTGGCGGTGTCTCTGATGTAATACGATTTATGCATGATTTAAGTTGATTTAAAGCGATTAATTTTTTTAGTCGAAACAGGTAGTGTTTAAGTTACTACGGTAGTTTACAAATTCATTTTTTTTCGAATTTTCGGTTGACTTATGTTTAGTCATTAGTTACCGTTGATGCTTAAAGGGTTCTTAAAACAGCAAACACATAGAATTAAATAATAGTTGCGGTTGAATCGAGAATTGTAAGTGTGATTAGTAAGAACAATTAACGGAATATTAATAACGGAACACCGACAATTCTCGACTTCAATGAAATTTTACAAATTGAAGGACTTGGAGATGACGATCTCGTACGTTGGTCATATTATCGTTTGTTTATAATAAAAATTCAATTTGAACATTTCATATCAAAAAACAATCAAACACTGCCAAACGATAGAATAAACTAGAAAAAATCCTAATGAACTAACAAATTAGACTTAAGTAACTAAAGAAAATTAAACTTTAGAGAGATTTTAATAACGGGTATGCCCTTCACGAGATTGAATGACTTCTCGACCCCTTCGTGGGATATTTTCAATCAACCGCTGGATCTCCTCTTGGAATATGGCAACCCGTTCTTTTTGAGGGGCCAGAAGAGTTTCGGGAGCCACAGGTCGAGTCCTGAGCTACCAATTCAACTCTTCCCACAAATACTCGATAGGATTTAGATCTGGGCTGAGGCGTCAATACATAATTTGAATTTGATGCTCTTCCAGGAATTGTCTTGTCAGATCCAAACCTGTCTACTTCGTGGGCCAGTCCTTCACGATGGCATTCATTTGTACACGCCTAAATTCAAAGACGTCTATCACAACGTATCAACCGAAATCTTGTCTCATCGCTGAAAGGCACTAAGGACCACTGCTCCATCTCCCAATCTATGATGAGGCAAAGTCAGTCGTGGCTTTCGGAGTGGTCTCCTCGATATAAGAAGATGTTCTCGTAACCTTTCTTTATATGGTTTCCGTACGCAGTAGATGAGCAGCGTCTAAGTGCGCAGTTGCGCAAGTACTAAATATCTTGCTCAGTAGTTGTCGCACGTTTACGACCTTGACCAGACTAACATATCTTTCCGTCTCCAAATACCGATTTCAAACTCACCAAATGGAATAATTAAAACATGTGTATTACAATACCGAACAGAATTAATATATATATAGTAATCAAACTATGTAATTATAATAATAATGATAGTCTGTGCTCTAAACATAAATTTTGCTAGCACAACTAACAGTGCATAATATCGGGTTTATTACAAAGGTTTAGCCTATCCAAGTTTTCCATCCCCGTATCCAATTTTATACCACCAGTACTTGAATGTCGAAAAATCTTGGTGAAGAAAATTGATTGTGGGTAAGAAATTTCGTTTACGTGTGCAAACAGTAATTGCGCAACTAGAGGTCAAATGTATTCCAAGATTCTTGTAATACTAACAATAAAGGTGAAAGTAAAAGTCCGGCTGCAGAAAAGACTTGCGAAATTCTGTAAATATGTGTTGTAGAGTACAAGAATTGCTTGCGTTGTATATGTTGCTTCTACCAATATCAGTGAGTAGGGATCGATTTGATTAAGAATTAAAATTATCGCTTAATAACATTAGATGTTTCAGATCAGTGCGCGTGGAGTGAGTAATAAATTTTGGTATCTTTTGTGATACTATATCATTTATACCATCTTGAAATGCCGTATCCAGCAATTTCATATTTTAAACGATTTGTGTCCAATCTCTTCGTTAGCTTCTGAAATCCACCGTGGAAGATCCATGTTATGAATTATTCTTAATCTTAATTTATCTGTGTGGTTGCCACTTTTTTTAATACTCTCTTCCCATCTGTACAATTACCGTAGCAATTTCACTGTGTTGAATTTTTGGCTGACACCTTCTACAGATCGTCGCTCATCTACAATCTATCTACAATTTTTCTAGTATTCTATAGCTTTAGTTTTGTAATGTATCCATAACATTGCAGTCTTCTCCAAGAACACATGCAATATCTTCATAAACGTTGTTTAATTTTCTGCTGTTTCGTCCACAAGATACGCTTCATGTAGATCTGCTAATTCTTCCAATTCCAATTTGGTTATATCTTCAATATTACGTCATGTTCAGCAGATAAAATTATATTTTTTGGAATACAGTTATGTAGTAAAGCAAAATAAACCAAATTGCTAACAATAAGTTATGTGCTGAAGAGGGTGTAGGGGGAGGGGATTGCGAAGATCAGTTACGTCACCTCTTGGATCATCTAATATGCTGTAAATTATGGTAAAGGAAAAAAATTATGTCAATAGATAAATTTATTAATTTTGTAGCTTTATTACTATTATTTTGTGTTATTACTATTATTAATTTACAAAATTTGTTAACACCACTGTTTTTGTAAAAATAACCTTTAAGAAAATAGTAAATTGTTTAAAAACATGGGCCGTATACAGTGCCATCCCTACCGGTATTAGCAATTTGTGAAGATTGATGCTGTTTTTGTTGGTATTGTGTAATGTACTACAAATTATGTTAAGAAAAACAACATTAAAAGATTGTGTAAGCTCTGAAAAACCGTACTCCACAATCGGGCAGACACGCCGCAAATAAATTGCGTAGTTTTTATACTAAACTATTCCATCTGAAGTTTCATAAAAATCGGGCTTTGACAGTTGCCGGTATTGCGTTGTAAGTACATATAAAATGTAATAAATTAGATCTAATATATCCTAATGATCGAGATTTATCGAGATTCCTGAGAGACCTATTGCTCAATAGCACGGGGTTTCTAGGACGAAATAAAACAAGTCATTGTAGCCAATCAGTTGTATTATATTTAAATTACATAATTTCATATTCTTCAATCTTGAACTCACAAAATCTTCTTTACCGCTATATAAGTCTGCAATGTCAGATGATATATTAATATTGTTTTTATGTTACAGGTGAACGGATTGCCCTCCTCTCTGTTAAACTAGCATTAGCGCATCTAATTAGAACTTTTGAATTTGAAACAGTTGAAGGCACTGAAGTCCCTCTAAAGTTCTCAGCTAACTCATTCTTATTAGCTACGGTTCCTATCTACGCACGCGTGAAAAAGTAAATTATGTCTAGTAAACTGGTTTCTATTTGCATCACATAATATTTTATGTTAACATTCAACTGACAGTTTATAGGACAAATATATTTGCTTATGTAACAGGTGCTATTTCCGATTTTATTGTATTCAAATATCTAAAAATAAAATATGTAGGTACACCTTAAAGTGCATTTTAAATATAAAACCTAATTTAAGAGGTAATTCGAAAATAATAACAAAAAACATTGTATTCCGCGACCTAATAATTATTAAAGACGTCTTCTGGTTTTGTGCTTGTACAGTTGAAGCAATTGTCTACCTTAAATGGGATACGTAACCCATCGAAATTACTCGTTGTAAGAGTAGAGATCATTGAGGCGCTGATATTCAAACAAGCTTCGTTTTTATAAAAGGATAAAGTTAAAAATGTATGTACAGAGTGGTAACGTTATAAGTAACTGTCTGAAAAGATCCCTATATGAAGTCCGGCTGCAAAGAATGGCACACACCGTAGAAGCTTTTTTGCAGTAGAAAAACATGATTACCGGCAGAACTAGTAACAAAACTAGATATGTACATATATGGAAATATAACGAATGAATTGGTTTAAGTGAAACTAAAAATCGACCCTACTTGACAAAATCACTAAAATTTGACGCATGTTGTCAGTTTCGATGATAATGGGTACCCGATATACAGGCTGGTCCATTTAAAGTCTAACACTGCAATATCTTCAAAACAATTAGTGTTATGAAGAAAAGTGTTAGACAAAAGTTTAACTATATCAAGGGGCTCATTCGATGGCCGCCAATTTGAACATCTAATTCGATAGCCGTCTGCGTTCTTCCACTATTTACCTGATGTAAACAATTTCTACCTACTATTAACATTTATTTTCTACTTTTACATTTAACAAACGAAGGAAAAATATTTGCCCCACTGACTTTTGAGTTGCAGTGATAGCCAGACAAGTAATACAGCTTACGGAGTCACTGCAACTAAGCACCCACCACACATAAAAAAAAATATTATATGTGGTTTACTATTTTTCTATTCACAACTTATTGCTCTTTTAGAATTTGAAAAAAAAATACCATATGCTATTTGAAAAAAAAGAGTTGACCTTACTATGACCTTTGTGTCTTCTTTATAGTGACAACAGTAGCGCCATCGAATGAGCCCCTTCATATAGTTAAACTTTTGTCTAACACTTTTCTTCATAACACTAATGGCGTCGAAAATATTACAGTGTTACACTTTAAATGGACCACCCTGTATATATTTGACGTAGCCAAAACCCGGGAGTCTTCATAATGTGCACTTTTCAATGAAGTCATTCTTACAAAATAAACGTGATACAAAGTAAAATTTTTCTGTTCGCTATTCTCTACTATTTCCAAAGCTCTATCGGCCGAAGTTAGAGTTGTGTTTTTATGTTCTTATCAAACTATTCATATTATGATCCGTCGAGGTATGTATAAATAAGAAGTTATTAGTAATTTATAGTTTTTAAATCAAATAAAATTTACTTCTTGGTTTAGAGGCACGACGTTTCGGCAAATTTTTTTTTCATTTTCAATTGTATAATCTAAGAAACCAAAAAATTTAAATTATTACAAGCACTATATTTTTTATATTGCCTTAAAACCTTAAAATAATTCTAAAAGCAGTTGTTTGGTAGTACTATTATACCATTATTTCATGATAGACAAGCATAATTAGATATAGCAAGTCACAATGCTCATACATGTTTATTACGTGTATGAGAAGTCAAAATTATTAAAAATGTAGAAAATTATATTCATGTCGCAAGTCTGTATGGAAAAATAAGTGTTTTTTCTGTCCGATTTTTTTTTTATTTGGTTTTTTACAACTATTTATTGAAAGTTGTATACGTGGGTTGCTGATTAATACATTTTAAATTATAGGGTTGTAAATTTTAGAAAGCATTTGTATGTCACTGCGGTCATTACATGCGTTCTTATTGGCTTTTATATCGATCATCTACTTTTTAATTTGGTTTCTTTGACAATTATTTTAGTGTTGTCAAAATTAAATGTATGGTTTTCGTTGATGGTGTGTTTTTTTAATGCTGTGATATTTTTGTTATATTTGTGACCTTTTAAGTCTTCTAAGTGTTGTTGTGTTTGTCCTATGTATACTTTCCTGCAGTCATTACATGGTATCTGGTACACTATGTGTGTTTGCTTTAATTTTGGAGTTTTGGCTTTCAATTTGGAGTTAATAAAATTCGAATTGTTTTTGTTTTGGTTTGCTATTTTTGTGGAATATGGTTGTAAGATGTTAATTCTTTCTGATAATCCTCTAACGTATGGTATTGAAATATATTTCTGGGTGTTGTTTTTTTTGTTTGTTTGTGTTGTTGAATTTTTCCATGTTATATATTCTGTGTGTTCTTTCTTTAATGATTTGTTTAATCATTGTTTCTGGGTAATTGTTGTTTATTAATATTTTTGTAATTTTCTCTATCATTTCTTTTCTGTATTCTGGATTAGTTAAGCTAATGCCTCTGTCTATTAATCCGATGATTACGCTTTTTTTCATGTATAGTGGTAGGTCAGATTTAAAATTCATTTGGTTACAATTTTATTGTTTTTTCTGATTAATGTCATGTCGAGGAAATTAATTTGGTTGTTTATTTCCATTTCATGTGTGAATAGTAATTTTTGGTGGTAACTGTTAAATAATTCTACTATGTAATTTATTTTATTTTTAGGTATGGTCATGATGCAGTCATCTACATATCGTTTGTAAAATGCTAACTGGACTTGGTTTTTACTTAATACTTCGTTTTCTAGGTCTTCCATTACTAACTTAGCAGCGACACTAGAAATGGGCGATCCCATTGCGCAATCGAAAGTTTGTCTGTAAAAATTATTTTTATATTGGAAATAAGTGGTGTTTAGGGTTAAGTCGATTTCTGCTTTGATGAATTCTTCCAGTGTCAGATCAGTGTTTTTTAAATTTTTAATTGTATTCCATCTTTTTTGAATGCTGGTTTTCACTAGTGGTATAGGTACGTTGGTATATAAAAATGTTACGTCTAACGATAATAGTATGTGGCTATTCGGTATTTTGCAATTTGTTATGAATTTCTTAAAGTCGAACGAGTTTTTAACGTATGATTCTGTTTTTCCAATTACATTTGACCAACAATTAGCGAGGAATTTGGACAGGATGTAGCAAGGGCTCTGTATACTTGATATGATAGGTCGTAGTGGATTGTTGTTTTTGTGTAGCTTTGGCAGGCCATAGATTTTTGGAGGGTGGGCATTAAGTATTTAGTTTTAACCAATTTGCTGTTTTTGGTGATATAAGATTTTGGTTTTCCCAACTGGTTACTAAGTCATTGTTTAGTTTTTGATATTTTTTTGTAGGGTCTTCCTTTAATTTTTCGTAAGTGTTGTAGTCGTCTAATAGGTCTTGCATTTTTTTGTCATAGTCGCTAGTATTCATGATCACTGTTTTATTGCTTTTATCTGCAAAGTTATTACCTAATGTTAGTGTTTTTTTTTGTGATTTCTGGAATGGATGTATCAGATAAGTTCTTGACCTACATTCCATAATTTTCTATAATTTTGTCATTTTGTTGGTTTTCCGGCTTTTGTTGTAATTTATTAATTTTAGAGATTTTTTTTTCTTTGGTTTTGAGAAATTTTTTTTCCTGTGTTGTTTGAATACGCAACATGAACAAATTCCCGAGCTGGTCATTGTAGGTTAACATTAATTTTGATTCTATTGAGTTTAAGTTTCTTTTTAGTTGATATTTTGAAATGAGAAAATGGCAAAAAAAATTGCCGAAACGTCTTATACTTAAATAGTAATATGGGTATTATTCCCATATAGTTTTATTAAAGTGCCTCTAAACCAAGATGTAAATTTTATTTGATTTAAAACAAAAATAAAGTCCAAGAAACAAAATAATAATCATACTCCATTGGGTGAAAAAATAATGGAAACTCCAACTTACAACCACATTGAAGAAAATCATGGGAAAGCAGCCAAGAACCTATTTAAATGATACACCAAAGTGCTGGATAAGATCAACCGGCAGAAGAACAAACGAATCTTCCTACTATCATGCAAAAACCAAGACCTAGAACCGAAGTGTTTGAGCATAAACTTAAAACATGTAAGTATTGCCAACAAACAATTACAATTAAAAAAAGAAAAAATTATAAAAACCTTCAAAAGATCCATAATTAATGTAATCATCACTGACATCCAAAAAATATCAATCAACTAAAAAGAAACTTAAACTCAATAGAATCAAAATTAATGTTAACCTACAATGACCAGCTCGGGAATTTGTTCATGTTGCGTATTCAAACAACACAGGAAAAAAAAATTCTCAAAACCAAAGAAAAACAAATCTCTAAAATTAATAAATTACAACAAAGGCCGGAAAACCAACAAAATGACAAAATTATAGAAATTTATGGAATGTAGGTCAAGAAGTTATCTGATACATCCATTCCAGAAATCACAAAAAAAACACTAACATTAGGTAATAACTTTGCAGATAAAAGCAATAAAACAGCAACAGTGATCATGAATATTGTCCGTATGGGAAAATAACTGTTTCTTCTGTCCGACTTTTTTTGTTTTTATTTGGTTTTTTACAACTATTTATTGAAAGAGCGTTATATACGTGGGTTGGGTCACAAATATAACAAAAATGTTATATGTTATGTTTAGTTTCTTAGATTATACAATTGAAAATGGCAAAAAAAATTGCTGAAACGTCTTGTACTTAAATAGTAATATGGGTATTATTCCAATATAGTTTTATTAAAGTGCCTCTAAACCAAGAAGTAAATTTTATTTGATTTAAAAACAAAAATAAAGGCCAAGAATCAAAATAATAATAATTTATAGTGTTTCTCTAGTAATGTACGTATAATCGAAGTAAGTCGTAATATGTCTATTCTAAGACCACTTGTATAAAAATTGACCTTTTGCTTCATATCAGATAGATCCATGATATTACAAAAAGAAGCCATAAAAAATAATTATCAAACATTTTGCGAAACTTAAACTGACGCTTATAATTCTGGACTAACTCCTAGTTTAACACATATCGAACAGCAAAGTAAGTTAATGTAGATTCATTTAACACATTTACTTTTTCTCCTTATTTTTTAGATGATGGGTATCGAAATAATAATCATATTAGTTCTTTGTATACTGTGTTACATTTGGCTGACTAACGGCAAGAATTATTGGAAATTGAAAAATGTACCTTTCGAGAAGCCGTTGCCAATATTTGGAAATATTTTCGATGTTGTACGAATGAAAAAGAATATTTCTGTTGCAATGGCAAATCTTTATTTCAAATATCCAAACGACCGATTTGTTGGAGCATGGATCTTTATGCAGCCTCACTTGGTTCTCAGATGTCCAGAAGTCATTAAAGATGTATTAATTAGGGATTTCGATTATTTTAGCGACAGAAATGTGGAAACTAGCCAAAAAGCTGATCACCTTACTGCAAATATGATGTTCTTTGTCAAAAATCCGAAATGGAGATTAATTCGTACTACAACAACACCTATGTTTACATCAGGAAAATTGAAATACATATATCCTCAAATACAAAGTATCGCTAAAGATATGGCGGCTTTTGTAACCGATAGAAGCGATAGAGTGTTCGCTCTTAAGGATTTAGCAGTGAAATACGCAACCGATGTGATTTGCTCGATTGCGTTTGGAATAAATTCTCACAGTTTTCAAGATAAGGACACTCCATTTACGGATATCGGAAAGGGTGTGTTTGAGCTCACTCTAAGAAACGCAATCGCTTCAATAACTTACTTCTCCAAGAATCCATTTGTGGATATTTTTAAAATAAAATTTGTTAAAAAATCAGTTGCGGATTTTATGACGACGACATTCTTAGATATGGTAAAAGAAAGACAAGCTGGTGATGGTTTAAGGCGAGATCTCGTTGATCTGATGATCAAATTTAAAGAGGAACACAATTTGAGTGAGTAAAATATTGGGCTTTGTTGTGTGTCACGTCAGATATAACATTTTATTTTTCAGCGGACGAAGAGCTTGTTTCACAAGCTGGTCAATTTTTCTTAGCTGGATACGAAACAACTAGTTCAACAATTACGTTTGCACTCTATGAATTATCTTTAAACAAGGAAATGCAATCTAGGTTGCGACAAGAAATTAACATGTATATAGAGGATGGAGATAAATTTTCATACTATACCTTAAAGGATAATATATCATATTTGCATAAAGTAGTTCTCGGTATCCGAATTGGTTTTGGTTATGAGTTTCTAAACGTTTAATAAAATTTTTATTACAGAAACCCTCAGAAAATATCCACCCGTACCCTTCCTAAGTCGCATATGTACAAAAGATTACAAAATGCGTGACAGTGATGTTATTATTGAAAAAGATACAGCCATTTTAATTCCTCTATTAGGACTACATTACGATCCGCAATATTTCCCTGATCCGCAGAAGTTTGATCCTGAACGATTTTCAGACGATAATATGGCAACAAGAGATTCGTTTTGTCACTTACCATTTGGTGATGGACCACGAAATTGTATTGGTAAGCGTTGTGTATTCGTTGTCCTCTTTACCGTATTAAGTACATCCTTTTGTTTAGATTATAATTTGTTCTGTATGTACGTACTATTTAACACTACGCAAGCACAATGCTATCGTTGTGACTTTAAAAACTCCCACGTATTGTATGATTCAAAATAAAGACACTGCATTTACGGATAACGCAAAGGGTGTGTTTTAAAATATATTTTATTTAATTTTGGAACGTGCATATCCAAAGAACTTCTTACCTTATCTGTAGTACTAAATCGTTTGTAATTGTTTGGTTTACCTCCATATTGCATGAATAATTATAAATAAATCTGCAACTTAAAGTCGCTTTTATATTACAGGTCAGCGAATTGCTATGCTCTCAGTTAAACTAGCATTGGCTCATCTAATAAGAAACTTCGAAATCAAGGCAATTGAAGGGACTAAGGTTCCTCTAACGTTCGCACCTAATTCATTCCTGTTAGCTACAGATCCAGTCTACGTCAATGTCAGAAAAGTAGATTGTTCGATTAAATAGTTTTTGTTTTTAGTTTGTTTACGAAATATATTTTTAGTTTCTAGTATTCAATATACATAACAATATTCATACATTAAAATTTATTTGAAATACAATACAAACCTATATTGTTTAGATACAAATAAATGCAAGAAATAATTTGAAAATAATCAGGAAAAATTTTCCACAGTTTTTAAGAATATATTACAAGAATGCTACCATATGCGTTGACGCCTGAATTTGAAGAAGTGTGGACACAGCAGCACTAAAAAAGTTTTGAATGTTGGATATATGCATGTAAAGTACTGACGAAGAAAAGCGCAAGGGTAAGAATTTATGCTCGAACTAGGAACAAATTAACGAATGTGATAAGTATTAGAAAACGCAATTACCTGCTGTAATTGCGTAATTAAAGGACTGTAGTTCAAAATATTAAATGTAAAAAAGGAAAGTCAGAAAATATGAACTTATTATAATTCGAAAAGACGATTGATGGTATTTGCGGTACGACCACAAGTCTACCGCTATTCTTGGTGTCACAACTCATAGTCCTCAAATCCTCGACAAATCCTGACAATATCCCCAAATGGCATAAATGCTTTTTTGACAGTAGTGCTTTGTTGTTATCTACTTTAAATTTTTTTATACACTTTTTTTTATAAATAAACATCAATAAGAAGTTATGAAGTTAATCCATAGTTTGTTTTCGGTTCTATGAAAGCTTTATTTTCTGGCTGGATTCTTTGTGTGCTAGAATATTGAATTGCCTCGGTAGTATCCTGATGCACTCTTGAATTAAGTAATTTTTTATAATTAGAGTAGGTTTTCTTTCAGTACAGTGTATTGTCTAAGTTGCTAATATTTCATAAAACAGTGGACCACGTTGCACAACAATATTCATTCATATATTTAGATCCATTTGTTGATATTACAATATCCACCATCCATGATTTAAGGGTTTCACTGTTCTTTTATACCTATTTGACGGAGTGTTTTCAAAAGATTAGAAAAAAGTAGAATGTTTTTCTTGTATATTCTTCACCGCGCATAAAATAATGATGGACTATATATAAACTTCTTAATTTTGTTACGGATGGATATCCGCCTTGCTTAGTTTTAAATCGTGCCTATAAGATCGTTGTCTAAGCTAACAGATGTATGTGAATTACAGTAAGTAGTAACAGAACCTTTTTGAGAGTAACTGAGGATATGGTTGTGAATATTAGTTGGATTTGCTCTAAACTGAAAGAGTAGCAATTAAAAATTGGGTACTAGATTAAGTTTTTGTGCTTGAGATTAGGTATTATTAATAATATGAAGTATTAATAATGTAATTATTGTAATAGTGACTTACTTATTATTTACAACGTATATTTTTTTGTCTTGCACAATCAGTGGACCATGTGTAAAGTATATATTACAAAGGAATAAAGGAAGGTCATCTAAGTCATAACAAATTAACTACATGTTCATAGTCAGATTACGATATTTTCGTGTGCCGAAAATAATAAAAATATTCGATATAATATTATCTGTATATGATTCATCTATTAAGAGTATTATTTAGAGTATGTACCGGGTGGCCAACTACGAATGGCACTCGACTTTATTTCAGGAACGGTTTTTAGTACAACTTCGGGAAAAAAATATCACTGACTAAAGTCACCCCGACAAACATCTGGAAATTATTTAGGGAAGTCTAGGATAACCGCTAGATGGCGTACCTGTACACAAAAAATTTTAATACTTATTTTATATAAAATTTACCGACTTAAGGTTTATCATAAATATGTAAATCGGAATCTTCTGAAAATTCCACATATTTTACACTGGACAATTTTTTTTGTATTTTGCTAAACAAGGGGAGGGGAGCAGGCGAAACGTTGTTTTGAAGGAACGCTTGTAATTCAGGTTCTGTTGAATCAAATTCCGCAAACTTAATCTCGTTGGAAACAGCATTAGTCCTCCAATATAATGCTTACAAATTCAAACCAATTTGGGTTTATTTGAAAGGATTTTCCTTGGTCTACATTTAGTGATTCACACTGTTTAATATTATTTTGTCTATCACCGAAAGAGGGCGTTACGGAAATTTAAATACGCAAATTTTGTGATTTTTGAAAAGATATATCAGGTATCAGATATATTTTGATTTTTTAAATATGATTTTCTCAGCGAAAATATTGAATTTGCAACAAACTATTCACTCTGTATAGTAAATGAAAATAAGGAATTTAACAAAAATATATTTACTTGCTTTGTAATTATAGTATAAATAAGTTTTGTAATTATGTTGAAATAAAAAAAAACACATGCGGCTATGAACGTTTGATAATTTGTAAAGAAGAATATGACGTCAATGTTGTGTGAATAAAAATACAGTTTACGTTAATTGGTGTTTTATTTTAAGTATTGATCACATGATTTAACCTTATGTTATGTTTGTCCTAATCTAGAAGTTGTAACTAACAAAGGTCAACCAGGCAAGCACTAGTAATAATTTTCGAAGTCCTTGGGAACACAATAATTTTTCACATGTTTTCATACAGGTATTTTATACTGTAGAATGACACAGCCTTGATAGTTTACTTTTTTATTCATTCGCTTTGTAAGACCGTGGTAAGAATTAAAAACCGTAACCACAGAATAGATATGATTGGACGGTAATTCTCCTAGAGTTGCCAGCTAGCCGTACGCTGACCAATCGCAAAACCGATAACGCTCGAAATATCTCCTGCCACACCATGCAACCATGAAACGGGTAACGCATGCATAATGGACATTTGTTCATACAACACATTTAATTAACACAAATTTCTTTCGTTTTTAAGGCATCTTATAAACACTTTCAAAACATTCACATGCAGTTACAATTTTGTTTAAGGTCATATTTTAAAATAACGGTAGGTAATTTAAAAAATAGTCATCTTGCCTACTAAAGCGATTTGTTAAATCTTAGAACTTGGTTGTAGTGTTTTTATTCTGGATTATTTCTAGATTAAACTGCGATCCAGCCATTTCTAGCAAAAAAAATTACTGTGTAGCAAATTAATTGCCCGTTACCTCTCAAATTAGATGCACACCATCACAAAATAATTTTCCTAAACAAATCCAATAATTGTGTAGCACAGTGCGTGTCAATGCTTACGCTACTGGTCTGGAGAGGTTTCTGTAATATTGGCCGAAATACCTCGGGCGGTAATTACTGCATTTTATCCCCTTGTTGTACTTTCTTACAATTCATATTAATTACACCATTACAATGGCAGCATATGTTATCGGTGCTATTTAATTGCTGTCGGTTTTATATTCAAAAAGCTTCTTATCATTTGTGATTCGTATTGATATAACAGAAAAAAATATAATTATAGATACGTTACACGCATATCTTGTAATTATTATAGAATATTCTGCAATTACAAATATATTGCGTCCTTCAAAAGAATTTAATATATAATGGTAATATCGTGATAACGATGCTCATCAGTTTAGCAGTTGTTTATTCAGCATGGCGGTATTGCTTTTGTTTACGCTACTGTTGTGTTCTTCCTTAGTTTATAAGTATTTTATTAATAAGAAATGGAAAATATTGGAAGCATAAGGCTGTGGTGCTAATAAAACCCTTATCTGTAATTGACCATATGTATGTTAGACGTTTTACTACGTCGCAAAGGTCTGCCGATTTTGATGCGAGACTTTTATTTTAAATTTTCAAATGAACGATATTTCGGAATTTGGATATTTGCTAAGCCAAACTTAATAACTATACAATGACCGAAACGTTTAGTGTAACGAGGACATTGATGCTCACTATATTTTTGTTTACTTCTGGTAAATTGAAATATATTTATCCCCAAATTTAAGCTACAGCGAGAAATACAGCTACCCGCGAAAGTATTCGTCCAGGTAAAAAAATCGCTTGTTTTACAAATAGAAGATGAAAAACGATTTCTTTCACCACAAATCGATCATTAACGACAAGAAGAGCTTAAATGTGGAGTATTTCTCTAATAAGTTAATTATGAACAAAGTTACAAGCATTGAAGTACACATGGAAAAATTCACCCCTCCTTTCTGGTGAGAGTTGAATTAAATTTGTGTCACTAAAGGAAAGAGTATGATTTGTTCATCCAACATTCCAAATTTGGTTTGATTATCTGCAGCGGTTCCAAAGTTATGAATTTTTTACTTTACGAAATAGAGGCGAAAATCGCGTGCGAACGCTCTGTAATGCGAGTCGGATCTATCATTAGAAGACCGACAAATATCATCATGAAATTTCCTGATAATTAAACTCATAGATATATTTAATAATTGTTCTTGAACTAAAGGTTGATCGCTGTTAACACAAGTGTACCATGAAAAACTAACCTTTCGCAAAGTTACCAACATTTTTTCTGAATAGAATTTACATGATCAAACGATTTCAACAACACAACCATTCTATCGTAAATGTTATTAATATGTAATACCAAACTAAGAGTGGGATAAAGAAAACTAAAAGTATGATGGAGTTCTACATTAGCAGAAAATAAAGAAGATTTACAAACCTCACCTTCAGGTAAATTAAGCTTTCTTAGAAAGAATTCACATATGTATGTACATAAGGTGACAACTTGATAATTTAAATCATTTTCATCATTACTTGGAACATTTAGAGAAGAATCTTCTAATTCATTCTTATTGAACGTACTATTTCTACCACTTTCAGGTTCAATAGAACTCATAAATGATTGTAGATGAGATATGTCAACTATCTTGCTCACAATTGAATCCGATAGAATATATATATACAAGTTTTAAAATTAGCAATAAATTGATGAAAACTTGGATTTGTATTAAGACCATAACACTGACATAATACACCAAGCAGATTCTCTAAGCGATCTTGATTAATGATCTTGTTTGCAAGTGTCCAGTTTATTGCACAAGAAAATAAAACCTCGAAGAATATGAATCCAACTCACTTTCACTGGTAGTGATTTTATGACAGTACTGTAGGTAAGTTTCAAGTACGGTGTGCTACTTAAACTTACGTAACTTTCAAATTGATAGTGCTCAATTTTTTCAAGGCTTTCATACTACAATTTTAAGTATTCTGATTTACAAGTAACACAACAAGTCTATGATTGGAGCCTAAATCTGCATAACTTAGAACTTTGAATAGAGTTTAACCATACCTGTTTTCTATCATTAGAAGGGAGGGTGCAAAAATGTCTAAAATATTGAAATAATATCGACTTTCGCAACCTGGAATTTTACATTTGTATTTGTGTACACTTGAAAAAGTCTTAAGAATAAATTTTTACCTAATTATTACAATGAATTATTATTACTCCAGCAACAATTAAGAAAATAAAACAACAAGTAAGAATAACAAAACTTACCCAAAACTTGTTACTGTTTTCTTTATAACTGATATAACCTCACAAAATAATTTGCAAACACTACTAATTTGTAGATATTTTCGTTACCATGCACTGTTGCCATATCGCACACTTTTATAGCTAACCATATTTATTCAGATTTCTTGTTAATAAGAACAATAAAAAAACGTTTTTGTCACAATAACGCTAAAAACTTTCTCATTCTTCATATTAAAACCTTCTTTGATGTTTGATTATCATCCCTTTAGATACAAAGCTTACAAAGATTTGGCAACAATACAATATTTAGTACTCCATATGAATCAAAGATAGCGCGCACATCTTGCCCGAAATTTCAAATTTGAACGAAATGCCCGTGGTGTAGATTGAGAATGCATTGGATCGTGGAGTCGCATAAAGTTGTGTTCAGTGATGAACCTCGATTTTGTCTAGGGATGCATGATGGCCGTATGAGGGTCAGACGAAGACGTGGGGAACGTCGTGATATTCAGTTTTCCGTTGAAAGGCATGTGCATCGAGCAGTGGGTGTTATGGTATGGGGTGGTATAGCATATGGGAGTAGGTCTCAGTTGGTATTCATCCAAACCACCCAGCGTTACATTGATGAGGTGGTAGAACCCCATATTCTTCCATATCGTCAAACGCTCGAAGACCCACTTTTCCAGCAGGATAATGCCCCTCCCCACGTAGCGAGAATTTCCATAAATCGCTTCGAAGAGGCTCATGTCAATATCTTGCCATTGCCACCCAAATCCCTCGACCTCTCGCCAATAGAACATGTGTGGGACATTATGGGACGAAAATTTATGAATTTAGCCAATCCCCCGCAGGCACTAATAGCTCTCCGGCATGAATTACAGGTTGCTTGGGACACCATACCCCAAGAGGACATCGACCACCTAGTCGAATCAATGCCACGAAGAGTGAGGGAGTGTGTAACTAATAGGGGCGGCTCGACACATTATTAATAAAAATTATGTTAAATTGTGTTAGTCTTTTATTTTTTTTTTTCTTTGAAATTTTAATCAATTATTGCCTTTGACTAGTTATACGTTTCTACCAAGTTTGGTCAAAAAATTCGCACCCCTTCTTGGTGTTGCAGTTTCCATGTCATGCAGCATATGCTACCTATATATGTATACTTCAATAAAATTACTCGATGCTACAGTTTTTGCAGCTTTATATATTTATGTTCTCTAAAAATTGAATATTATAACATCTTTGTAGATAAATTTAATGCTATCTTGTTTACTTTTGATTTGAATAAATAAGGATTTAATCGCTATTATAAAATTAAACACCATGTAACATGCCGTTTGATTTTATTAACCGATAATACAGTTAAAAAATTATTACATTACTTTGCTTCAGTTGTTCTAGCGCTTATTCTGCGTGTTTGCACCAAAGCACAAATAATGGTGGTATTAAGTTTAGAGTTTAATTACACTAAAAAGTAAATATAAGCAAATCTAGATTGGAATGTGTTTGTTTGTGTTTTAGTACTCTTGTTAATTGTAATTACTCTTGACGCGAGGTTGTGCTTGAACGTATTACAACAAATTAGAATAGGGGTTTGAAATCAAGATTTGTTCAGTTGTAAAACTGAGAATTAATTGAAAAATTTAGACTTAATTCCTCCTTCCATACCCACCACTTCAATATCGTTTTACTTGTTAGTAGTTGTTTACAGGCAGTGAAAAATGTATGTATTATCATGTATTATGTATGAATGTTAAATAAAGCAAAGAAAATGACGCATATTTTTCCCTAAATTGGTGTCATTTTCTCACTATTAATATCAGGCGATAAATGTTTTAATAATTTAATTAATTAGATAACACTACAAATAATATAAAGCGTTCTAATGTTATATCCTGTATATGCAACTAAGTTTGCATCTTGTGCTATTCTATGCGTATTATTGATGGTTGCTACGTTTTAGCGTATGTTTTTAAAACTGTAAAGATAAATAACATATCAGGCTAATATTCAAATTACAAAACACCCTAATAATATATATAATACTAACGTCCATGTAAGTGATAAATGTTACCACAGAATACATCACGATGGAAAATTTGAGAAAATCTTATCTAACTGCTGTGTGTTTCATTGTGTACTTTCGTTGATATCAACAGGTTTTCTTTAATAATTTATTAGCGTACTTATACTTAAAAACGTTGATCACAGTTAACTAAAAAATATTTGCAATGAAACATACTTACAGAACATGTTTTTTTTATTTATGGAGCATTTGAGTTATTTAGTGTTACACCTAACTAATACTATTTACTATTTGTTAAAATATAGTCATTGCATGATATAGGTCGGAGTACAAACTAAAATTACCTCGAATTATACAGAATGTTTACTAAGTAAGTAACTAAGCAAAGTTATCTTTGGATATTGTTTCATAGAACATCTACGCATTGTTGAGTTTTTACATTGTTTTCGTGTTCTCTTTAAAAGTAGAATAACCAATTAATAGTCTAGAGTTAGAGATATTCAGAATTCATTTTCGAAAATGCTACTTATTTAAATGTGTTTCGTTACGTTTACTTTGTTAGCAAATACCAGCAATTACGCAAAAATAATGTTTGATTAGTAGTGCTTGTGTCACTATATTTCATTTCAGTCGGATTATTATAAACGGTGATGCATTTTCGTTCTATGAAGAACAGTTTGAAACACGTTGCATATGTAATAACATTTTCTGGTACAGAAATGTAATGTTTTATCTGATATCAAAGTGCCTACATCCTAATTTTTATAGTTGATAAGATAAATAAAGGTAAACTTTGCGCTAATTTCGTATTTTCTATTGGAATACAAATTGCTGTTCTAAAACATCTCACCCCTCACACACGCGTGTATGGATGGATATTCAAAATTCTGTTTGGAAAATGCTACTTATAAACGTATTTTGTTACATTAAATTTGTTAACAAATGCCAGCAATTTTGCATGAATAATTGTTTGTAGTGTTTTAGTTTTGTGTTACTCTAATTTATCTCAAGCGGATTGTTATATGGGGGTGATGCATTTTCCCGCAATCGAGAACATCTTGATTTTTTTAAGAGGATACTCTATATATAATAATACTTTATTGTACAGAAATGAAAGTACTTCTACCGGATACTAAACTTCCTATAGTTGATGAGATAAATAAAAACAAACTTAATATCATCAGGTTTCTATAAAGTAGTACAGTCTTTTTGTTTGGCAAGTGGCTTTTACAATCCTTAACAAAGCAAGCTCACTTTTGACTGTCAATGGGCTGTCAACTTAAAACTGTGTTTATGGTAACATTAAAAGGGAGATGTATCCAATCTATTTTGTATATACTCTCCACCATTACAATTTCTTGTTAAAATAGTGATTTTCACGTTTGTATATCTCTAGATTTTAAATTGACCGCCATTGACTCCTAATAAAATTGTTTACTTGTTTGCACAGTACAGATTCAACCCTGCATCAGATAAATTCGTCGTAGTGAAGTTTAGGCAACATTGTATAAATTTAAGTTCCATATGTTCCTTAATTAAAATATAAGCATTAGTGGATTTTAACCACGTTATAGTAATGTAGATAGCTATGTACAATACAAAAATAAACAAATACAAAGTAAAATAAAGGTATAAAAAGTATATAAAACTTACTAAGCTCGACGTGTCGCCACTGATATAACTGGCTTCTTCAGAAAAAAAAGTGGCTAGGGGGTACCAAAAACTTACCATAACTCGACGTGCAAACTACCACGTACAAAAGCAAAAACCTTTTGACTAAGAAGAATAAGAGAAGATAAAATAAATAATACATACTTTACTTTGTTAAACCGCTTTATTAAGTGGTAAAGTGGTTTAACAAAGTAAAGTATTATTTATTTTATCTTCTCTTCTTCTTCTTGGTCAGAAGGTTTTTGCTAGTAATACTAATAAAGTACTATTTATTTTATATTACAATATGTACCACAAAGTAACGAAGTACCACCAAGTAACCACAAAGTAAAATCATCGATTATTTGAAAGAAGAGAAGAAGTGATGAAGTGGTTAGTAAGTTTTATATATATTTTTTGTACTTTTGTTTTATTTTATTTCGGTTTTGTTTATTTTTGTATTGTATATATTTATACTACTATCATGCGGTCAAAACAAAACTTGGACCATGGAAGTCTTCGATATCATTTATACGCATTAATATTCGACACAATACTCTACTCTCTCATTGAGGCACCCTAAAATTAATAAAATGTATATCATACATACGATAAATATATGTATGCTATCCATATCTGATTCATGTGAGAAAACTAACCTTTGTTTCTATATACCTAATGATGTATTTTATTACGTATACGTGTATGCGTGTTGTGGCTTACCTCACAATTAGTTCCTCATTATAAGTGTCAAAGTAGTATTTGAAATATATGTTAAAGTGAATACTAATGGATAAATAAATGCTTTTCCTTTCGCTAATTAGATAAATCATATCTATGGGACATTTGAGCATATACTTTTTGAATGGATTACAAATTTATCGTCTCTGGCATTTACTTTAGGATTGGAGTGGACTATTGATGGTACTGACAGCATTTACATTAGGCAAGTAATAATCTTCACATGCCTTATAATAAGAATCAGACTATCTGCGTAAGTGTGGACGTTAAGGTCTTCGTACATCCATTTTAGTAGGTGATCAGAAAAAAACGTGGGCGAGAGTATCCCATGATTGGTGGTACTCCATTCACTATTTGGAGGCCAGTTATGTCGTAATTCTGCAGTTTTCTAACACGGAGCAAGTCTACAAAATTTTGAACAGTTCTAGGTGTTTTTACCTCGTCGATTCTAGTAAATAGATACTAGATTCTAGTATCTATTTAAAGCAAATATTGTCAAGAGTAGCGTTCCGTGAATTTGCTAGCATGGTAGGCAAATGGATAGCAATTGCGATGATTTTTGTTAGATGCTGCCTCCTTATGTGATTTTCACTGATCTATTCCATTGTCTTCAAAATAAATAGAACAGTAAAAATTAGTTATTTCCGTTAGGTTATTTTTGCCATTGGTTAACACATTTCTACACTTGTGGTATATAGCCAGGTGTACAGTTTACCTTAAAAAAGGTTTATTTAAAGTTCGTAGTAGTACCTCTATTGGCTGTTGCAATAGGGGCGGGAATTAATTTTTTCAGTTCCCTTCAGTTTTTCTTGCGAAGTCGATAAGTGTTCTCATAGAGCCAGTTTGTCCTCCATGTCTTGTATTAATTGAACGGCAAAGCGAGTAAATCAGTGACATATACCAGGTCTAGATTTGCCACTGTTATAATTCGGTAAATATGTATGAGTAAAAATTTATTTTGGCAGCACAACCGACAGATAATGATGTCTCGCCAAACAGATTGTTTTCCTTGGGGCACCTTAGAAATCTATAGAACATTTGACAATGATTTCGAGAAAGTGTGGCAATGAATAAATCAAGAACACTATTGAATCTGAGCCATTATGAAAATTTTAGAAACAGATCGAAGATCATTGTGGTAGAGATGGTGTTTGGAAATCGAAGAAGGGCACTTTCTTTCTTATTTGGCCTTTTGCTTTTATAGTATTGCTTAGTCATAAATTACATGATTTGTTTATTTGTAATAAAATGTTTGCACCAGAGTATCTCCATAATTGTCCATTTCTGGACTTACGAGGGAGCGTTTTTATATTCGCGGAATGAGCGGGTTGTAGGGGGTGATTAGGCGCATTGGGGGCGTGGCCTGTGCAGCGACTCATAATTAGTATAAATACGAAGTTTCATTGTTATTAGACAGTTAGTTTTAGACTCACGTTTAACACTGCGCTTGCATGTATCCAGAGCCGTGGAGAAATTCGATGCGGCAAAAAACTTCCTATACCCGTTGCTTTGCTCTAGGAGTGGCCTGTCCCTGAGAATCAAAGTCCTAATGTATTATACGTTCCTCCGACCTATTATTAGCTACAGCGCTCTACCTATCTCGAGCATGGCGAAGTCACACCTCCAAAGGCTGGAGACATTACAAAATAGGGTTCTGAGACTGATAACTGGAGCACCATGGTTTGTCCGAAATATACAACTCCGCGAAGATCTTGGGGTCACAACAATGAAGCAACATCTGACAAGCCTAGCAGCGAAGACCAAGGAAAGAATTGCGAGATCTGACAATCCGCTGCTAAGCAGGCTCATCGAGCTTGACCCCGATAGGCCCCCACCTAGGGTTATGGTCAGAAGAGCCCTAGCAATCGACGATGAAGAGCACGCCTAGGAGGACCATATAATCCAGAGACTCGGTCTCAAATAGACAGCGAGGACCCCCTTAAAATTACAACCATCCAGCCTAGAGGAGGCTTTCCAAGAAGAAAATAGGGCTTGAGAATCACCGTTCGGCCCTAGAAAAGCGAAAGAAGATCACAGTAGACAGTTAGTCTTTGAGCTATCGTCAACCAAGTAACATAATTAGGAGTGAAAAGTGAAATATGGAAAAAATCGAATATCGTGCCGTTATAAAGTTTCTTACCAGGCAAGGAAAATCAGTCAATACCATAATGAATGAGATGTAATTGGTTTACGGCGACTCTTGTCCAGGAAAAACCATGGTGTACAAGTGGCATAGTTTATTTAAACAAGGAAGGGAATCCCTTGAAGACGACCCGAGGCCGGGCAGGAGTATTGATGTGACCACTTATCCAAAAAGTTGAAAAAATTGTACTCGAAGATGCTCGACTAAAGAAGAAACAACTCGCAGAAATGGTTGGAGTATCCGATACAACAATTTTTAAAATCCTACACGATCATCTCGGCATGTCTAAGGTCAGCGCAAGATGAAGGCCGAGAATGCTCACGCCGGCGCCGCCGCAAAAACAACAGCGCGTAGAGTGTTCGCGTGCATTTTTGGACCTCTGTAATGAAGACAAGGATGGTGTATTGAGTCGAATTGTTACTGGAGACGAAACTTGGGTTCATCATTATGAACCTGAGTCCAAACAAGACTCCATGCAGTGGCATAAAAAGGGCACAGCACCTCCCAAGAAATTTAAAGTGTCACAATAAGCTGGGAAACTCATGGCAACGGTATTTTGGGAATCGGAAGGAATATTGTTGATTGATTATAAAGATAAAGGTGTTTCTATAACCGGAGAATATTACGCTTCAATATTAGAGCGACTAAAAGAAGCCATTAAAGAGATAAGGCGGGAAAAAATGACGAAAGGTGTGCTGCTTTTGCACGACAACGCGCCCGTCCACAAGAGCCGCGTTGCGTTAGCTGCCCTGCATAAGGTGGGCTTCGAAATTGTGAATCACCCACCCTACAGCCCAGACCTGGCCCCGAGTGATTATTACCTGTTTCCGAAAATGAAAAAAGAGCTGCGGCGTAAAAAATTTACTGCCGATGATTAAGTCAAGGAGGCAGTATCGGCGTATTTTGCAGATAAAGAGAAATCATTTTTTTATGAGGGTATAAATAAATTAATTGAAAGATGTGAAAAATGTATCCGTCTTGCAGGTGAATATATTGAAAAATAAAAATAATTTGGGTTTTTTATTTTCACCCCTTATCCCCCACTCCGCGAATATAAAAACACTCTCTCGTATGTATGTTCATTAGGATTTTTTTGCATATTTTGGGCCCTTCAGAATTTCTGACTCATTTTTTCACAGTTTGAATACATTAGCGTATTTTTTAACAAGAATAAGAGGTTTGATATTACAAAGAAGTATTATTACCATGGTAAAATATTTATTAATAGCAATAAAGTAAGAATATTTTATTCGTTTCCCTCAAGCACATATTGCTCTATACTTGTAATATTTAATGTAATGAGGATGAAAAGAATGTGACAATTTAAAAATTAGATCCTACATACAACACACAACAATCACCTAATTTCGCCGAAAAAAAGAATTAGAATCCTACATCTGAAATTACATACTTATCAATATTACCAATTTATTTAGGTTAGTCACTACAGTCATACGATTTCTTTTAAAAATTTCTATCATATTTTTAATTCTATAAACTGATGGGGGAATAAATTAGATGTTTCCTCGTATTTAAAGTGGCCATCCGTTGCAGTGCCTAATTTAATATTCCTGAATTTTATGAAATAAATTGTCATTGATTAAGTTTCTTCCGTTGCTTAAACGACATGAAAAATACATGTTTAGCGACAACAAATGATTGCGGTCGTATATATTACCATCGATAATAAAGTAACCAGGACCAATATTTAGAATACAGCTTTTGTATGTATAATCATGGGTATTATATACAAAACAAGAATAACAACTGATCTTAGGCGTCTAAAATTCTAAAACGTTTGTTTTGCGATGTTAGCTATACTTATATATCTTCTCTTGATTTAGTACCTAAAATTTAATCTAGACTCTGAAAAATTGTCCAGGTAAATGTTTGCTTCTTTGGTTTTTTTGTTACAAATGTTTTTTAAGCGTTGTAGCATATTATATAGTCGGTTTTCTACATTAGCATAACTAAAATGTATATCAGTCCATCTGCTGTTACAGAAATCTAAACTTTTGATGGTGTGGTTTCTGTTCATTTACAAAATTCCACTTTACTGAAATTTTACAAGCTGTGTCACAGGCTTAAAAAATTTTTTTTGAATGTAACATCTTTCTGTAAGACTAATCACATATAGACACAGGGATCAAAACAAAAATAATGTTAACTGAAATATCTTAAATACTAAAAAGATATTTATTAGAAGTGAATTGCTCCAGAGTATTTTCATGCTATGTACAGGATATATACATATATGTATTCTTACAAAACGTAAGCATTTTAATTAATGTACCGTTTAATTTTGGCATTGCAGTGTTTAATAATTTGACAGTAATGAACAGGAGGAGAAACTATAGTATATACTTTATTGTACATTTGTTGAAATATTAAAGCAATTAAGGTAATAATAACGATGTAGATATACAGCTTGAGTGGTGAAAATGGCTTATTAGAAGAATTATAGAAACGGAACAGCATTTTAAAACAAAAATTAATGATTGGATGTAGTTGAATATCAGTATTATCATTGGAAAGTATTGTGAAATAAATATCACTTCCGGTCGACCGGAAATTGGAATATATGCGCTTGCATATTTTTAAATAGCATACTACAAATCCAATTACAAATTTAGATTCTATAGTACACAGGATTATTCACAAAACTGGTTCTTTATAAATGTTTTTTACGGTTTCCGAGTTTTAAGTCCGAAAACTACGCTTTCTTAATGCATTTAAAATCTTAGTAATCCTTGAATGTTAAAATAACTGATATTGTATTTGTAGGTACTATAAATACACATAATTTATATCTGCCAAACAAAATATCAAATGAAATACATTACAGAATAGTACATGTCAACTATTTAACAACAGATATTCAGATTTATGCAAAGTGACCTAAAAAAATATCAATAAAAAAACTCACACCTTATACCTAAATATCATTCGTTCTGAGTTACTCACAATTAAAGAAGACCCTGATATAACTTTATAGAAATATTTCGTCACATACGAGAAGAGGAGACAAATGACATTTTTGCGATACACAGCTAATATTGTGTAGTTACACAAGATTTTCACTTTTTCTCAGTAATATTATACAGGATGTTTAAAAACTTAATTGTTTGCAAATAAGTTCAATCTTCCTAAAATAGGCCGCATTCAAATCAAGAAATCGTGAATTTATTTATTTCACATGGTGAATGTAATATAGTAATAGAACAAACATGCCGAACAGTTAATGAAAAATATTACCATTTACAATAAATGATCAGCAAGAAGTTTAGAAGGATTTCAAAGAATTTTCTGGGATATGAAGAAGTTTGAAATAAACGGTTAGCTCGCAGAGGCAAGATAGAGGACATTACTACTACTACTACTACTTTCAACTTTTGATGTAAATGTTTGTTACGTCGTCACTTATCCTCTACCATTGCCAGGTAAATACAGTGTATTGAAAATGTTGCTATCTTTTATTAAATCTCATTCGTTCTACTACTTCATTACATTCAACATGTCTAGTAAATAAATTTGATGATTTTCAATTAGAAGAATATTCACCGAGAAATATACCTATATCGCATAAAAGTGAACGATGTGTGCGTTGTTATAGATAAAATAAAAATAGTAGCAATTATTGCAAGTATTCTTGCAAGTACAAAAAGAATATTAAGCCTGCCATTTTTTGTGACAAAAATAATAATTTTCTGTTGCTGTAAAATAAATTATCGTATTGGATACGATTATGAAAATTCTCAGTATTTTTGTATGGGTATTATAATTCTATCAGAACGTATGTCAGTATATGATTCTACAACAAAAATCAAATCTACTGTTAAATTTTAATAAACGTCTGGAACAACATTTGTTAAATACGATGCAAATAAAATGCTGAGCCGGTTCATTTAAATTTTAAAACGTCAGACAGTGAAAATGATGAGTCTGGAAGACCGGACTGAAGTCGTTATATAAAAACTAGAACCGTCCGAACCATTGGGCATTTCGTTAAAGAAGTTGTCGCAGAGGTTATTGTCTGTTCTGTTATATAATATTTGAGGGCTAAAACCAAGGTGAAGAGAACGCTTCTCTTTCTTTTCATTAAACGTTTACTTACATTATAATGAAATTAATTAATGGTTTAAAAGAAAATAAGTGAACAACTTTTAATATGGAATCATCATTTTTTAAGGAGGTAAGATGGCTTGTATGTATGTACATATATTATGAATAAATATGTATTTGTACTGGGACGCATACATATTTAATTAGTTCGTTATTTGCATCTTAAATAATAATTTGTCAGCCCTTTCAGATTTATTGTATATTTTTGTTCTATTTGTCCCTACACATTTACTAATTATTGCTTTCAACATATACATACATGTATTAGTGTAATTATTATAACTGTTATAGAGAAGGACTTCTTAAATATACAAACTTCGTGGTAGTATAAGTCGTGTAGTATTGATCATTAAGAAAAACATAGGTATTTAATTTTGAAGATTTATCTAAAAATTTGCTAAAAACTTCAAAAATGTATTAAATAAAATTAGTAGGTGATATACATACTATATACTAGATATAGAATTAAGCGTGGGAGAAATATATAAAATGACATTGAATACATACTTGTACTCGTAGAATTTAAATTTTTGAGGAAAGTTTATAAAAATAGTGTTTTGTAAAGTTCACAAAAAAGGTATTTATAAATAACTAGTTAATGACATCAATGTCATATATAAAATTATTTAAGTTATTATCGATGGCAGTGGCGGCTCGTGCATCAAAAATGTGGGGGTTGCAAATTTAGTGAAATCAAATCAAATTTTGTAAAATAGGTTTAACCAGAAAATAAAACTCTAATTAGTAAGAAGCGTAATATAACCTGAAGCTTGATTGATAGTAGTGATATTTACAGTTTTAGTTTCATTCAAAATTTTTCGCATTGTTTCTATAATTTCTTCTCTGTGTTCAAACACAGTGGCGACAATTCTGGAATTAAAATTCCATCTCGTTGGGGCCGAACGAGGCAGCCGCTTTTTAACTGTTTCGTCCAATCCTGCAACTCTTTGGGAACTATTTGAAAAAAAGGTACAAATTTCTTGTAAATTTGCAAAGAATATACGGACATTAGTGTTGGCAGAGGCAGCATTCAACATAACTAAATTTAACTGATGCGCGTAGCCGTGCACGTAACCAGCGTATTTGTAAGTTACAACTTTTTTATTTGCTTTTATACCGTTGCACCGTAAGCTAGAAATACGTCTTAGGTTGTGGTTGCACTGCGGCTGCAACACTATTGTCGTTTATGGAAATATACCCGAAAGACGTTCGACAAAGTTCGTCAGCCGTATAGGGATATTATACGTTCGTGGATTGCAATGAGTCTGCAAACCAAGTGTGTTATTCTCTCATTTATTTAACGTATTCATATCCCATTAGATATACCTATTATAAGTAATTTATAATAGTTCATTTACTGTGAGGTAGTACAAATTTTTGATTTATAATTTAAAAAATGTAGAATTACGCTTTTTTTTTCATTAAATTAAATCTATTAGTTTTGGTGGTTGCGCAAACCTGCAAACCATAGCAGAAACCGCCACTGATCGATGGTTCTTTAATTATTCTTCATTGTCATTAATCGAGGTCATTTTTGAGGTAGTTGGTGCACTGCTACAAACTGATATGTATGTACCGCTTTAAGGTACACTGAGAAAACAGTCTAAATAAAATCGTACATTTGTTTGTACATTTTGACATGTATCGTTTTCTAAAAAATATGAATAGATTTATTTCATATGGTTAAAAATACTATTTTTTAATTGAAATATAAAGTTTGTTTAATTTTAAATAAATTTTGTCAACAAAAGAATTAATTCGAAATTAAAGAAAACGCAATTAATTTGCACACATTCCATGTACGTAGGAATTTCTGTCGCCACAGTGGTTCTGAATTATAATATATCAGAAAATCTGTATAAATACACACAGATGTTGCTGATTTTAATATAGATTTTAATACTAAGACCGAGGAATCAAGCGAACTTTTAGATATTTTTAATTCTTTTATGTGTGAAAGAGTATTTCACAATGCAACGCGCACCACAAGCCATTCAAAAACATGTATCGATAATTTTTTTTTCAAACATGAATACTGTGTTAAATGGTAAGTTTTTGGGTGACACGTTCCTCAGTGACCATCACTATCAGATTGTTACTATGAGCAGAAATATAAACAAAGAAAGTAATAAAACAAAAGTGCAAAAACGTATCATTACTGAACAACGTTCGCTTTGTGGACTTGATTTCTTCCGAATTATGGGATGAAGCCTATTCTCAGTGCGATGCGGATGATCAGTACAATACTTTCACTAATATCTTTACATACTATTAGAATTTGGTTTTTCCTTTGCAACTAACAGCAAAATCCCAACATAAAAGTAGCTGGGTAAATAATGATGTCATCGAAAGTGGTAATAATTTGCGTAATTTATATAAGCTTTAAAAACAGTCTGGTAGTCACGAGATATTAGAAACATATAAATTCGAAAAGAAAGCTCACGAAAATTTAGTCAAAATTACTAAAAAACTATATTATGAAAGAAAAATTGCGAATTCAGATAATAAATCTAAAGCTGTTTGGGGAATAATAAACGAAAATAAAAATGAAGTCAAAAAATAAGCATTCTTCATGATAACGAAATAATAACAGATGGGCCGACTATAAGTAATTTATTCCTAAAACAATTCAGTAGCGTTAATAATGTCGAGACTAATAATGGTGACTTTTCCTACGAGAGTACAAATCAGTCACCACTCCATGTTCCTACAACCAACTGACGAATATGAAATAAAAGAAATTATAATGAGCCTTGCCAATAAACATTCAAGTGGATTTGATAGTATTCCGTCATCTTTACTTAAGAAATGTATGCAATATATAACAAAACCTTTGAGTATCATTATTAATAATTCTATTAGGTCCGCCACTTTTCTAAACGCTTTAAAAATTTCCAAAATTGTACCCATTCATAAAAAGGGTGAAGAAAACGACATATCAAATACCGGCCTATCTCACTTTTATCATCTTTTTCAAAAGTTTATGAAAAGATATTAAATAAACGATTACTTAGTCATCTCTTAAAACATGATATAATTCCTCTGCATCAATTCGGTTTTCTTCCTGGTAAGAACACTGAGATGGCTGTCTATACCTTCCTAAACAAGTTAATTGGTTGTATTGATGAGGGTGACAAAGTGGTAGGTCTTTTTTATGACATAAGTAAGGCGTTTGACACTATTAGCCATAAAATTTTATTAAATAAATTAGAATCCGTCGGTGTTAGAGGAATAGCGTTCGAATATATAAAATCCTTCTTAAGTGGTAGACGTCAGTATGTAAGTATTAGAAGTGTCGAGCAAGGTATAGAGAGATACACTGTATCTTCATCTACATTGATTACCAGAGGTATTCCCCAGGGTTCTATACTGGGTCCTACGCTGTTCTTGATGTACGTTGCTGATATGCCTGATATACTAGAAATGTGTTTTCTTTACCAATATGCAGATGACACGTCCTGTATGATAAGAAGTGACGATTTTAGCAGTATATCGCCACTGGGGAACACCGTCAATAAAACTATTCATAATTGGTGTACAAAAAACAATTTAGAATTAAATATAAATAAATCCGCCGCAGTTTGCTTTAATAACAAAACAAATTCAAGCTATTTTAACTTAAATGGTAAATCGGTACCCAATGTAAGTAAGTTTAAGTTCTTAGGTGTAACATTGGACGTCAATCTGTCTTGGGATGGACACATTGAGGATCTAGTAAAAAAACTAAACTCGGCTTTTTATGTTGTGTTAAATTTGCTAAATAAAGTTAATGTCGGCGCCTTAATGACTTATTATTTTGGCCACGTCTATTCCAGAATAAAATGTTGTATTCTTGCCTGGGGCTCTTCAAAAAATTTTATTCGCGTATTTAGGGTACAAAAGAAAATTATAAGATGCTTATTGCACAGACCAGCTAATACGGCATGTCGTCCCCTATTTAAAGAACTAGGTATTTTACCGTTACCGGCCATATATTTATATTAACTAGGCATTTGGGCGCATCAAAATTTAGTTAAACTGCATAAAAATAATACTTATTATAAAATGATGATTACCAGAGGGGCAAATAATCTGTGTATACCACGTCACAAAACACCACTATTCGAAAGAGCACCGGAATATCGAGCAATAAAAGTATATAATAAATTACCGGACTGTATTAAGAACCAATCTACTTTTAATCAATACAAAAACGCCCTAAAGAAGTTCTTACTTGAGAAATGTTTCTACTCGTATGAGGAGTTCTTCGATGTGTCCCTATAATGTTGTGTTGCAAATTAGCTTTCCTGACTTGTGTTGCGTTTATTGTCCGTTAGTTTGTAAGATACGTTAGAGATCACACTGATTACTATTATATACTATTATGACAATGCTTATATCGTTTCAGATCTACAGCAATAAAATATTATTATTATTATTAAATCGAATAAAAAATACTCTTTTTTGTGGTAAGTACAGCTGCAGTGGCTTCCCAATCTGTGTCGCTTATCGAGATTACAAATGTGAGACTGTAAATGTGTTTTCATAGCTTTGTTACAACATTGCCTCGGCCCAAATAATGTTGCGCTGTTAATTATCTTCCAACAGCGATTCAATCTGCGGTTCGAAACTTGCCGATGACACTACTGAAGTACTGTCCTGCTTAAAGCCAGTCCTTTTTACTTCTGAGGCTACTCAGACACCACAAAAACATATTTTAGACGTTTGTAAGATATTTGAATCGGATATTCGGGACGGCTGATGTCTGTTTACGCTTAGCAGATATACATAAGATATCGTATAAGGACCGGATGTTATAAATGTCAACATTTATAAGACATTGTTTTACAACATTTTACGGACATCTAACCTCTTAATGTGTTACAATTGTATTATAATGAGACCTGGGAGGTTCTCATTAGAATGGTAATCCATGTATTATCCAAGCTAGATCGGTATCTGCTGTACCGACCTGTGGTAAGTAGTGGTCTGCGGTATGCTACTTCCTATCTTGTTCGCTAGTAGCATGGGGTTGAAATTAGTCTCTTGTAGGAGATATTATACAATTAATGTTGAGATCCGAATTGCGATTAGATTTTGCATTCAGAGTTTCACTGATAAGACACGGGAGGTCGAAACCACGCGGTCCGCTTCTAATGCTTGATCTATTTTCATTGCATTCGTTTATAGGGTGATTTCCAATCATTCCATCATGAGCGCCTACTATAGACATTCTTTCTTATTTTTAAATAATTTTAAACAAGATTTTATTATGATAATATTAATATTGAATTATAGCCTAGAGAACGTAGAATAAGTAACTTAAATTGTGCGTTTAATTTTCAGGTTTCTCTCCTAAGGTTAGAGTATATAATATAAACAAAAATTATGTATAATTTCATCGATTATTGTAAGTAATGATTCAAAGATAAAATAAAATTCTCTTATTAAATACATTACCTAAATCATTTATGCTTTGACCACTAGTCTATAATTTAATCTTAATATTCCGCTTGTTTATTAACCATTTAGAAATACTCATACATGCGTACATTAGCCATAGTGTCTTTATGAAAGATTTAATATTTCAATTTCCATCTCAATAGTGAAATAAAATCTAAATTCAATATCCATTAAAATTTAATCTTATTAAAGTTTTTATAAAATTCCTCTGAATACGCTCAGTTGCTGTGTTAATTTAGTCCAGTCTAAAATTGTTTATCAGTTATTATAAAACAATATATTTACTATAACAGCGGATAATTTTTACACAATATTAGTCTACGAGTTTAGAGCATTATATTTTGCTTATTTTGGTGCGTTATATAAGAACAACGCTGTATACACAAGAACAATTAACTAGCGTTGTTACACATATCTATTAAAAACAGCCCACTGGTGTAGTGGTAAGAGTTAATGGCCAAACGCTAGATGACGAGTTCGAATCTCCACCCGACAAGCCTTTCGCCGTTGGGATACTAAGAGCTATAGAGGCGCTCTTGAAAAGTAGTACAGTTTAAGAAGCCGCTACAACTGCACTAATCAGACACGCAAAAGACCTCGAACTAAATTTTATAGTCGACCCAAATAATTTTAAAGTCGCATTTTTACTGACAACCTAATTTGTTTCAGGCAAACAAAAACTGGGATTTAACTGGTATTTTAATAATCATATGCAGTACAGTATTTCTCGCATATTGCTATTGTAAGAGAAATTTAAATTATTGGAAAAATAAAGATATACCATGCGAGAAACCATTTTTATTCCTGGGCAATTTTCCGAATATGATAGCGTCCAAACAAACTGTGCCACAATACCTGGCTAACCTTTACGCCAAATATCAAAACCAACCATATTTTGGTATATACCTCTTCAATAGGCCAGCTCTAGTTTTGAGAGATCCGAAACTTATAAAAAGCGTTTTGATCAAGAACTTTTCCAAATTTCCTAATCGTTCCTTTACAATAGACAAATCAGCGGATATGATAGCTTGTAGTAGCTTGTTTGCTGTGAAAAATCCAGAGTGGAAAGCATTACGTGCAAAGTTAACGCCCATCTTTACATCCGGAAAGTTAAAAATGATGTTACCTCTTATAAAGGAATGTTGTGGATCACTGGAGAACTATTTGGAAGCACGTGCTGGTAGTAATATCGATATGAAGGAAGTGTGTGGAAAATATGCAACAGATGTTATATCTTCCTGCACATTTGGTGTAAATGCTTGCAGCTTGAAGAACGAGGATTCTGAATTCAGAGTTATGGGAAAAAAGCTATTTGACTCGACTTTTACGAGGAAGCTTAGTGCTTTTGGATATTTTCTTGCACCAGCAGTGATACGAGTATTAAAGTTGAGCTTTTTGGATAGAGAAGCAACTGTGTATTTGAATGATTTATTTTGGAAAATATTGAATGAGAGAGAATCAACTATGTCTAGAAGAAATGATCTAATAGACATTTTAATAGATTTGAAAAACGACAATGACAAATCGTCTATATCGTTTGGTGAGTTTATAGTTGTTATTTTTTATTTGCGTGGCGTTGAATCTGCTATTATTTTTTATGTTTACTGCTGCACCTTAACATTTAATCATTAATTGTTTGAAATATACGAGGTAGAAAGGTGTATTGACTTTAAAAGAGTTGTTTTAATTAATCCAGTTTTGTGTAGACGGAGTAACTCTATCATCACAGGCAGTGTCATTCTTTTCTGCTGGGCATGAAACAACTAGTTCTGCGATTTCATTCGCACTTTATGAAATGGCAATGAATCCCGATGTTCAAGACCGTTTGCGAGACGAAATCACTGACAGTATTAAGAAACATGGAGATATTGTTTATGAGGGTGTTAAAGAAATGGAGTACCTAGACATGGTATTTTGTGGTAAGTATATATTATTAATAACAGATATTACAAAAATTTCATTTTTAAAGATTAACAACTGATTTATTACTTCGTTTTACAGAGGTCTTAAGAAAATACACTCAAGCTCCGTTTTTAATACGGGAATGTGTACAAGACTGTTATATACCTGAATATAACTTGCGAGCCGACAAAGGCACCGATATCATTGTTCCCATTGCTGGACTTCACAGCGATCCAAACTACTTTCCAGACCCTCAGAAATTTGACCCATTACGATTTAGCGTAGCAAATCAACAAAAGTTTGTTCCGTATTCATACTTACCTTTTGGAGGTGGTCCCAGGAATTGTATAGGTACCTGTATTCCACAGCCTTCCTTTTTGTATAGTTTCATTGAAACTTACAGATCGTATTTGTGTAAATTATTCAAATTATTAAAGTAACTATAATTAATACCTTTTAATGTCAGCAGCCAGTTTGTAAATTTAGTCAGAATGCCAATTAAATTTGATTGTATCTGTACTTTTCCTGAAGTTTAAAAGTATAGTTTTGACTTGGATTTAGTACGATTTTAGTGATCTAATTGATCAATTTTCAGGCGAACGATTTGCACAAATTAGTGGAAAATTGGGTGTAATTTATATCATTAAGGATTTTAGAGTACTGAAATCCGAGGATACGCCAGATGTACTAAAGTTTAATCACAAGTCGCTACTTTTGGAATCAGAAGGTGGCGTTAATTTAAGAATAGAAAAGATAGTGTAAGAATTCTAGTTTGTTATGTTACGTAGATTAAAGAATGATATTATTCCAAATATATATTATATTTTACGGCTTGTCTTTCTTTTTATCGTTGAAACTGTAAATTAGATTATTACGCCGAAAATAATTAATACCTCAGATATTAATTTGTTTTTATATTGGTGATTTATGTTAAGGTGACATCTCTTAGTAGGTAAATAGTACCGTAATATTACGAATTCAGTTTTGAGAAAACTAGACTAAGATTCCTAAAAATATAATAATACTCGCCCATCAGAAATTTATAGTTTCACTATTGTCTAAAAGTTGGTGCTTGTTTAACGAAATCAAAATAATTGAAGTAAATAACATTTTTTTTACTATCAAATTGATTTTACGAGATGTATTAAAGTCCCTTATGTTGTAAATGAATAAAGATTATTTTTTGTTTCAGCACTGCAGTACAATTATCAATATATTCAGATTTAAATAATGATTATTATGTTTTTAACATCAATAGGTATCTGAACTAACTTCTTCTTTAACGTCACCTGCTGTTGTATCCCAATGCTTAGTAAGTTGTTTCTATATTTTTATATGTGTACAAGGGCGTCGCCAGCTTGTGACTAACGGGGCGCAATGGGGCAATATTATGGATGATAAAAAATATGAACGCCGAGAGCTTGAAGCGTTACACTTTGGAAGTCTTTGCATCGATGACGATTGTAATAAGAACGGTTCCAATATAGGATTGCCATAAATCCCCAAGGCCCCGTGTCGGGACATTTACAATTTTTCCAGTCATTATTATCATTTGCAATTTTTTAAATCAAACAATCATCGTATTATAAGCACAAAATATGATTTTTCAACATTTGAGGAAATGTCGCTAATTTTTAGAGAAGGATATCGAAAAACGGGCAAAGAGCGATTGTTGTAAAGTATCTCTCGAGTATGTGAAAAAAATTTGGAAATCGGTGAAGAAATGTAGGGTGTAGTCGGTTTTGAACATTTTTTTTCTCAATGTGGAACCACTGTGCGGTGCCGCTCTCCATCCCTCCCTCACTCAACTCAAGTTTCCGATCGCTACCAGTCGATCAGTAAAACAGATCTCTAAAGTTAGTTGCCATCAATTTTTAAAAACTTGTAGCTCTGCGCTCGAATATGTTTGTCGGGACATTTTATGGCTTGCCGGGACGTCGGGACACCACTGTTAATAACGGTGACATGTCCCGAAGTATCGGGACGAATGGCAATCCTATATACGGATGTCAAAATCTTAATGATATTCTGAATATTTCAATACTTTCTACGATATACATTAAACCTTGTCAATTTATTTACTTTTTGTCATGCGATGCGGAATTTATTAATAGGTAAGGAAGTCAATTGCTCGCAGTTTGGTCGCTTTGCGGCTAGCTAAATTTGATCTCTAGGCGGGGGGGGGGAGGACAACTGCCCTCCCTCCCGCCCCTCCTTGGCGACGCCATTGTATGTGTATATGAACGTGAATGGTTTGGTATCTAATCCGCCAGGTGTCTAATGTCAGTTAATTTGTTTTCAGAATAGATTGTATTTTGAAAAGTGCTTTCGTATGATTCTTGTTTAATGGATTCTTATCATAAATGCACTATGAATTTATAATAACTGAAAGCTATCACATAAGTCTAATCAGTTGTTAGGTTTACAGTTGAATGTCGAAAAATAAATTTGAGGTAACTTGACGTTATAATATAACGCCAAGTTATAGATATAACGGTTATATCTATAGTTATCTGAACTGCTAGAGTGCGTTCGAAAGTAGGTCGGTATAGGTAACTATCACGCTAGTGATATACTTTGTCGTTCGAGAATTGAAATGCGGATCACTAACGTGCTCTAAATTTACGTTCGAAATTAGCTAACTACATATCCAGGGTGCACCTTCCTTTAACCAACTCCCGAGAGGGTTAACATTTTATGTGACATGCGCATATCGTTTAATCGCTGTAATTTAACCAAACTTAACAAAATGTTTGGATTTTTAAGGTACATATATAGTGAAAAATATTAAACTAAAAGTGGATAATTGTGTAAAATGGAGGAGATAATAATGACTGCGAAATTGGATTTCCTGCATATTCGGTATTACAATTTCTAAGTAGTCTCTAATTCGTACTTGCATATTTTTGCTCTTTCTTCTTTTTGAACTGTGTTCCTCTTCTTCATCATCCCAGATTATGTCATAAAGATTGTAAAATGCAGAGAATATGCCTGCTGTAATGTCTATGGTTAGTATGTTCATCGTGTTCGCCGTATTATTCTACTTAGTAAGATAGTAACATTTTAACATAACCTATCTTCTACCAGTGTAACTGTATCGTGTTCGAAAATTGGTGGAGTAGTCTTCGCCGGTATAAACAGATGGTCAGCTGTTTATACTGTCACGGCCTAATCGTGACGGGGGGGTTTTGCTCAGAGGGAGTACTCTCTTAGCAGGTACCACTTATTAATTATAAGTATAAAAATAATAATAATAAAAGTGTACCTACCTTGTAGCGTCTTCCTATCCTAAAGGTAGACTAAATCAAAGGAAACACAACACAATTCTGTAATACCAAATCTTTATTATTCACCACTCTCAACTTCCCTTGAACCTGTCCACAGGCGGACTCTCTTTTTTTATTCTATATCTAGTTTAAAACTACTTTACCTATAATCAGCATTTTATCACCCCTCCCTGTATCCGCAGAACATTCAACCCAAAAGACGCTGCTCTAACATAAATACGACACGGAGATCCTCATATAATTCCGGACTCACGGGTCAAATACCGGCCGTCGCCGGAGACCGACCGCGTCTTTCCTGTCGAATATGAGATGCGCAGGAAGAAGTAATAATCCGCTGACTTTATAGAATTGATCCGCGACATTTCTCCCCCCCTCGATCGATATGCCTCCGGCATATCTTAAGATCATTCGATAATTCAAACAAAAACCAGATTAATAACTACTCGTAATTACTAAAAGTAAAGTACCGTTAGTCGCAAATCAATTCCAGAAGAACTCATCCTACTTCTTAATCTAACTTTACATTTAAACTTAATTACCTAGAACTAACACCATATTTAAAGTTTTACACGTCCATGCCACAACACTGATGTCTTACTCTTAAGGCTAGTTAATACAATATAACTTCCGAATCTAGTCTTAATAAATTCTATCCTAGTCTGGGCGCCGTTGTTGCTCCTTAACTCCTTGGCCTTACACTCCTGGTGAATCCGGCTCCTTATACTGGTTAGGCCGGCCATCACCCAGGGCTTCAAGACTACGGTACTATCGATTTTCTTGCCACCCTACTTAATTCAGGTAGCCTCACTCGATACGATACTCCATAGTTAGCTACTTAAGGGACCACTATATTCTACCCTACTCGATCCAGGTAGATTTGATTAGAGAGTTGGTCCGATTCTTCACCATTTGGCAGTCCTTAGGTTTGGAGGGGGTACCTTTCCGACCGTGATTCATGAAACAAAATAAATTTCGCAGAATCATTGACAGCAACATAATATTTAGGCCTAATTGAGCTACTTATCTACCTACTATAAATAAATACCAAGTGTACAAAGCTATTAAAATAATCCCTAGAAATGTGCTGGCTTATAAGTTGCCACGAAACGTCCTTGCTGACGGTTGTTTATTTACCGCCGCCGAGGTGTAGGTCATATTGTTATCAAACTGTTCCTCTTAACTACGCAGCCTGTACAAAAGGTGCTGACTCTTCCAGTACTACTTACTACGGGTATACAACATTTATACCTACATATATATATAATAGGTATGTACTTTATAGTACTATTTATATGTGCAGATATCCTTATCTAACGTCAAAAGCTATTATTATACTCCTACTATTATGTATTACAATTCAATGACATACAACACAATACTACATGTGCTTATATATAAAAAATTACTAATTGTCATCTTGACTAGACCTCAGATTTATTTTACACTTTCTACCATCCGGTAGTACAACTATTCCGGATTCAAAGGCCTGTAGTTTTATATCAGAATTAACTACCTGTCGTCCACAATTTAGGTTGTTACACCTCCTGATAACAACAATTACAATAGCCACCGTAAGGATTATTGTAACTATACTATAAAGTATGTAGTTATGTATGGAAGAAGTCGTTTTAAATTCGTGGGTCTTCTGAATAGCTTCGAGGTCTTTTAGAACTTTGTCCAGCTGACCATCTACTACCGGGAATCTACTTTGGTTAAGTAGTTTTAGCTTTATAGCAGGGAGATCAAATAAAATTGGTTTCACATCGTGTCTCGGTCCCAAGGTTGAATTAAAGAGTTGTAGTTTTGGACTAAAATTGTTTACTACTAGACTACTATTATAACTAATTTTAGAAGTTATAAGACTAGACGATGATAATAATTGGCAATTAGGTTCCAAGAGAATTGTGCCCGAACCAGTAATTGTCTCTTCTGCAACAACATTTGAACCATTGCAACTGATTGTTATCCTTTCCTTAAAGGGAGCTATAAATAACCAACCGTTAGGTTGTGAAAGTTTTTCAAATTTTGTTGCATTTATCAAAGTAATATATCTATTACATTGATGAGGCAAATTTTCGCTTGACGCTCGCATCAATAAAATTTCGCAGCACTCCTCTCTAATAGATATAATTTGCTGTTGATTTTCGTAAATAAATTCTTGGTTATTCAGATGCGTTAGCGTATTAATATCATCTTGTTGTAACCGTATATAATTGGTTCTAAATTCATTAACCCCTAAGAATAAGTATTTAATTTTTAATACAATAAATTTGTTGTGATTTACGTGAATAGGTATGGGGGTGAGCTTATATAATTGATACGAATTTACGCTAACTAAAGGAATATTTACAATACAAACTAGTCTATTCTTTTGAAAATAAAATGTAGGTCGAATAATGTTAAGTAGAATATTTTCGGAACCCGATTGAACCTTAATAGGGAATTGTAAGCCTTCAGGGATATGTGGTGTTATTCTTGATAATTCACCTAATATCGCTAAAGGAGAAATTAAGAGAGGGTGTAGAATGCCCTTTCTTGCGTTTAAAATTACACTAATTAAATTTTGGGTCTCTAACTCGTACTGACTAATTAGAAGTGTTAGTAGAGAGAGATGGTTATATAATTCCTTTTCTAAAGTGGTAAAGGTTTTCAGTGAGCTAAGAGTGTGAATTACTTTCACCTTTAATTGCCGAAATTGGTCCGCTAATAGTTTCTCGTTATATTCTAAGTGTCCTACGGTGGAATTCATAGTCTCTAAGGCAGATTTAACTACCGATGTTTGTTTGTGAACAAGATCTGCTATTGCGTTGGTTTTTTTATCCAAGCTGTCAATCGAAGATTCATAATGCGCCGCATCATCTTCAGTCAATGTGCCAAATAATGTTTTAGAAATATCCCCTATAAAATTAAAATATCCACGTTTAACTCTTTTATGACCTAATAGAGTGGGAATCATATCCTTCATAATCGATGCTTTATGTAAAACTACTTTAGTTCTGGATAGGAATTGCGAACATAAAATTTGTAACTCATTATCCTTATTACAAATTTCTTCTGTATCTACCGTATAATTACTAAGTTGTTCAAATTTCGCAAGATACTCCGTAAGGTTGATATAAGTGATAATCTTCCAATAATTACTTGACAAATATAATTTGCCCAAATTCTCATATAAGAGACCGGCCGAGTGGTCCAAGGATTGAAGAGTAACAGGAGAATGATCGGTGACTTTTCCGGCACTGACTGCAGTTAGAAATAGGAGAGTAGTCAACACAATAGCAATCATCTGAAAAGAATAAGTTAATTAATTACTAATTGATCGTAATACGGAGCTAAGCGAGAAACATGTACAACATCCGTTTTAGGATTCCTTCCGCCAATCGACTGGATTACATAATTAAGGTCATTCCTTTTCTCTATTATACTATATGGACCGAAGTACTTAGGTTGTAATTTGTCGCTTTTACCTACCTGGCGTAACACAGTGCGTACTTTTACTTTATCTCCTACATTATAGTTTACCTCTCTATGGGTTCGGTCATAGCGATCCTTTTCTTTAGTTTGACTTAATTGAATATTACGCACGGCTTCGTCCCGAATTTCTCGTATTCTCTCTTTCGTCTTAATAGCGTAGTCAGTTACTGGAAGAAACGACAATTGTGCATCAGTGGGAAGTACAGCTTCTCTACCATAAACTAGCTCAAATGGGGCATACCTTGTACTCTCTTGTACGGCTGTATTGTAGGCAAAAATAATATGAGGTAAACAATGATCCCAATCTGACTGAGCGGTGCTAGTGTACTTACTCAGCATATCAGCAATAGTTTTATTCAACCGTTCAGTTAATCCATTGGTAGATGGTTTGTAACTTGTGGTAAAGGTACTCGCAATACCCATTAAGCGCAACAGTTCGGTTACGATTTGAGATTGGAAGACAGCTCCTCGGTCACTTAATATCTTCTTTGGAGCACCATGTCGACAGATAATCTGTTCTAGTAGAAATTTTGCTACACCTTCAGCCTTACCATTGGAAAGCGCTTTAGCTTCTGCCCACCGAGTAGCATAATCTGTTGCTACTACAATAAATGTTTTACCGCTACTAGATCTACGAAAGGGTCCTAATAGATCGATTCCTATCATTTCAAATGGTGTTCCTACGGGAATCGGATGTAGAAACCCGGCGGGTTTTACATTGGTCGGTCCTTTTCTAGCTTGACAGTCTTGACAACCCCTAATATATTTTTTAATATCCCTAATCATACCGTGCCAAAAATAACGTTTCTTAATTTTATTAATTGTTTTAGTAAACCCTAAATGTCCGCTTAACGGTTCGTTATGATAAGAATAAAGAATTTCTACGATCAACTGACGAGGAATTACCAATAGATTAGAATTTGTATCTTTGCTCCGTTTATATAAAATATCATTAATGATATCGAAGTTTTTCGCGGACCGTCGTAAAGCAGGAGTACCTGAATCCGGATCCCTAATTACATTAATCAAGTCTACAATTTTCCGGTCCTGTTGTTGCATATTAATAATGTCTAAATCTGTTGCGATAAAGGTAGGTACAGAGGTAGCTTGGTATTCTTCTTCCACGGTCCCTATCTTACAGGGATATCTAGATAATGCATCTGCATCTTGATGTGCCGCCCCCTTTTTATGACAAATGGAATAATTATATTCCATCAACTTAAGTGCCCATCGCGCTAGCCTACCATACGGATTTTTAATAGATTTTAACCAACATAGTGAGTGGTGATCTGTTACAATGGTAAAGTTTCCTAATCCCCATAGAAAAGACCTAAAATATTCAACAGACCAGACAACACTCAAGCATTCTAGTTCTGTTATTGGGTATTTCCGTTCGTTAGGGGTTAGCGTACGTGATATATAGGATACTGGATGGAAGTAACCTGTAATTTCGTTTTGTTGAAGCAAAATGGCGCCTAGACCTGACCCACTAGCATCAACTCTAAGTTCAGTCTTCCTAACCGGATTAAAATGGATTAAAACGGGAGCAGTCACAAGTTTTTCTTTTATCCCGTCAAATGCTGACCTTTGTGCGTCTTCCCACTTAAATTTCCCTTCATTTCCTAATAAATCATATAACGGTTTAGCTAGAACAGAATAATTCTTAATAAATCTTCGGTAATAATTAGCCATACCTAGGAACCTTTGTACCTCCTTTAAACGTCGCGGAGTAGGAAAATTAGATACTGCTACTACCTTGTCGCGATTCGGTAGAATACCTTTACTCGATACTTCAAAACCTAAAATTTTTGCTTCTTTTAAACCGAAGTGACATTTGGTAGGTTGTAATGTTAGTCCCGCTGCTCGTATACAGTCAAATACATTTTGTAGTCGAATTAAATGTTCCTCAAATGTTTTACTAATAACTATAACATCATCTAAATAGATAACTACCTGTTTCCATTTAAGATGTTTAAATACGTTATCTACTAATCTTTGAAATGTACCAGGGGCACCACACAGACCAAAACTCATTCTATTAAACTCGTATAAACCATCGTTTACTATAAACGCCGATTTATGTTTATCGCTTTCTTTAATCGGACATTGCCAGGATCCAGAGTTTAAATCTAAGGTTGTAAAATATCTATTCCCACTTAAACAACTTAATATGTCATCAATTAATGGTAAAGGGTAAGAGGACTTTTTGTAACACTATTTAACTTACGATAGTCCACGCAAAATCGAAATGTACCATTTGGTTTTTTAACTAATACTACGGGGAACACCATTCGCTATCAGATGGCCTTATTACCCCTAACCTTAACATTTCCTCAATTTGCTCGTTAATTATGTCCCTTTCTTTTGGGATACTCTATAAGGTCTACTACGAATAGGAGAGGCGTCCCCAGTATCTATTTCGTGTGCCGCTAATTTCGTGAATCCTAATCTGTCACTACTCCATGCCATTAAGTCTTTATTATTATTTAACAAATCTAGCATTTTCTTCTGTTGAAAATCTGTGAGGTTATTATCTAAATAAAACAATTCAGTGTTGTTACACGTTAATAGTTGAGGAGATACTATATCATATGCAACGTCCTCCCCCTCCTCCAAAGCGACTTTTAATTTTAAGCTAAGAATAGGATTACATTTAATATAACCTATAACTGTATTCTTAAATAATTTAATAGGTAGCCTATTGTAACATACTATAGTTAAAATACCTTCATGTAATAAATCTACATTATCTATTAGTTCCAACTTATTTTGTCTAAGAAGACTATATCTGGGTAACATTATATTATAATTTTCGTTGGGATTAGTACAAAAATTACCGTCTAATTTTATCTTGTATTTCTGAATACAATCGCGGTCAAAAATAGAATCCTCAACAAGTCTAATTTTTATTATATCACTTTGTTCAATGACGTCGTTTGAAGGTAATAAATCCCATGTTGTAGTACTATTTTCGTCTAGTGTTGGGGCTATGCAAGTCAGGGTTTTAGGTTTATTATAACAAATTACAACATTAATCTCACAATTATTAAAAATGTAATAAATCATTTGACGTACAATTCTCCAATCTAATTTATCTAGTCCACACCCCAATTTAGGTATCGCTAAATGATACATTTTTTGTGAAAGCATGTGCCGTTTAACTTTAATTAACGCCGAAAAAAGATTTTGTAACGTTGGTTTATTGTAGTAATGTTTTTTGGTTACTAAATAGTATATAAATTTGTTCTCCACCTTTAAATATATAAAACGTCCAGGTACCCGCCTTTGCTTACGTAACGCGCGTATATTCTTAAATTTACATCTGAATTCTTTAGCAATCCCTGCACTCATTCGTAGATCAGCTGAAATACAATGAGCGAGAGAGAATGAACCTTCAAGGTTAAAGAGGCTGTCATCTAGTTCTGCAATGTTATCAGTTTGCGTAAGTTCACTGTCTTTCATCGTATCTAAGAAATTTTGAAAGCTAAGCAGATTCTGACCTAAGTTAATTTTACTATTAATACTTGGAAAACTTACTGAATTATTATTAAAATCTAAAATCATTTTATGGTTTTTAATAAAATTGTAACCTAAAATTAGTGGAACCGGTAAACCTTCTACAACTAACGTTTGTATTTTAAACAATTTTGAATTTAGCTTTACTTCTACATTTGCAACCCCTATCGAGTTAACAATGTTGTTACCCACCGTTAATAACGTTGGTAAGTTACATCGTTCATCATAGGTGGTTATATATTTTTTATCTATTAAATTGTGACACGATCCAGTGTCTAATACTATATCTATATTTACATTATCTACTTGTCCTGCAATTATAAGAATACTTTTTGGATTACGTGAGGTCTTTATTTGAGGATTAAACATTAGGGCAGGGCTTATGACCTCCAGTAGTTCTGCCCTCTGACGTTTTCCGAACTTTGTGAATTGTTATTCCCCTGCTGATCAGATCTTGTATTTCCATTATGTCTTCCACTTTGTCTTCCAAAACAATTCACTGCTGTATGACCTGGTCGCCCACAAGAATAGCAAATCGGTCGGCCATCTGTTGTTCTTGTCTGCCGGACTATATTCCTTGATGGAGAGTGACCGTTCTGTCGATTATTACCTTGATTTGCAGTATTTGTCGTCTTCGGAAGGTGTTGCAATTCTTTACGGATTTTGTCTAATACCAGCGTTGTTATTTCCGATGTTATAGATTCTACGGTGTTTCGATCCCTGTTATTCTCAACCATCTGGGCGTTCTTATGGAGTGGTTCTTGAACTGCCTGTATGTGGCTGATTCCTCCTCTCTCTGATTCAGCGATAGATGCGATAAGCTCATCTAACTCTTGTAGAGATTTCGGTCTGCTAATGGTAATCATATGTCGATAGTACGGTAAAAGCCCTGCTATAATTCTTCGCATTACTGTTTGCTCTGGCATATCCGGATTCACTTCATCACACAATTCTACTAGCTCATAGAAATAGTCTATAATACCTTGATCGCTTAATTGCCGCTTAGAAGCTAATCGGAATTCAGCGTCTTGTTCATAGCTCGGACCGATGAATTTAATTTTAAATTGTTTTAACGTTTCCTGCCAGTCCGCATTTGGGTGTCTTTTAGCAAAAGAACGGAACCATGTGGCTGCACTACCTTTTAAATAATTAGAGAAGTAACATAATTGTAAATACGGATCCCAGCCATTTGCATTTGAAACGCGTTTGTATTCCTTAAGGAAGACGACTGGATTATCAACCAAGGGATCAAATGAGTTAGGAGCTATAAATTTTGGAATTAAAGGATTCTTATTCTCCAAAATTGAAGCAATACTATTATTAGGAGCTATCGGTTGGTGTGTACCATGTGGGTTTAATTGTAATGATACTCCCCTCCTTGATGTTAAGGGTGTCCTATTAATTGTATTTTGTACCCTATCAAAGAAGAATTCCTTATCTTTATTTATATCTGCGGTACCAAACATGTTGGATGAGTCATTGTCGAATGGAATTTCAGGTGGAAGAATCGGGGAATTCCTACGAGTTTGTTTTTGTGGTTGCGAAATTGCAGTTTTTGGTCTTTGAAAAATATCTATTGTTTCGTAACTAGGGATAGTACTACAAATAGGTGCACTTGATAGTGCAGATGTGGTTGTTACAATAGTTAAATTTGTTTGGGACACGACTGGCCTTTTTGGTATTGCTCCTAACATTACTGTAGGGGTTGAAGTGGATTCTATAGATGTAACTTTAGGAAAAACAGTTTGTAAAGATTGTGGTGGGCGTGGAGGAGGTGTGCGCGCTGTACGACTACTTCTATGAAATGCACTTTCATCTAAATTAATTTCAACATCATATTCCGCTTCATCGCTACTTTTTACTGACCTTAAATTATAATTTTTTGTTTTCTTATTGAACATCCTTTACTATTAAATATACCAAATATCTTATTCTCTAATTTAAGTTTTAATCTAAAACCATTACACCATTTTCATTTATTAAATTATAAGATTACATTTAATTAACCGCTAATTATGATATTCGTAAAAAGAAATACCTCAACTGAAAACTAACAACCTCGCACAATATATGAATATTTTAATGAAAATATTATTCTTCAGTTAATTCTAAATTACTTAAAAAAAAAAAAAATATACTTCGCATAAACTCACCTCGCATAAAAACATATAATATAAGCAAAATTAAAATAATTTATTTTAATAAATTATCTTATTGTACACTAATTATTTCGTTAATAAAAATAATTCACCAAAAGATCGTCAAAACGGGCCTCCACCAAAAATGTCACGGCCTAATCGTGACGGGGGGGGTTTTGCTCAGAGGGAGTACTCTCTTAGCAGGTACCACTTATTAATTATAAGTATAAAAATAATAATAATAAAAGTGTACCTACCTTGTAGCGTCTTCCTATCCTAAAGGTAGACTAAATCAAAGGAAACACAACACAATTCTGTAATACCAAATCTTTATTATTCACCACTCTCAACTTCCCTTGAACCTGTCCACAGGCGGACTCTCTTTTTTTATTCTATATCTAGTTTAAAACTCCTTTACCTATAATCAGCATTTTATCACCCCTCCCTGTATCCGCAGAACATTCAACCCAAAAGACGCTGCTCTAACATAAATACGACACGGAGATCCTCATATAATTCCGGACTCACGGGTCAAATACCGGCCGTCGCCGGAGACCGACCGCGTCTTTCCTGTCGAATATGAGATGCGCAGGAAGAAGTAATAATCCGCTGACTTTATAGAATTGATCCGCGACAATACTATATACTTACCCTATACCGTCATTATTTTATCCAATATACACAATTTCGAACGCACTCCTAGTATTTCGTTCTAGTTTAACGATGTGTTTGCGTTTTGCACTTGTAGTTGCATGTTGATATGATGTGTGTTTCGAATTTTATATTATCAACTTTAGCGCTTAATGGTTCGATATTGGGTATTTGTTTCTTAAATTGCGTTAATGCCAAAAATAATCTCAAATGAGCTAGTAATGTGTTCAATTTGGGTCTCTTATCCGTTTCATTGTACATATTGCGATGTGAATATTATAAAGATAAAGGAATAAGATACGAAAAATATGAATAAATACTGACTATGTTCTAAACAGTTTATTGTGACCCCACTTACTCGGCGGTTTATATAGTGCTGTTGTTTATGTAGTTTTGTGTTCTAAGTTTATTCTTCTTTATATGTATAATGCCCGTTTTCACCGTTTTGTATTAAATCTGTGCTTAACTTGACGGCCGCTTAACTATTAAGCTTAGTTTAATTTCAAATGAATTGCATCGTCGAAAATTGGGACAGGTTTAGTTAAACCGGGGTGATAATTGGCAACATCGCCTTTATGAGTACATTTTGCTCTAAAGATCCTGTGTGAATCGTGTCTGATCGTGTCGTATCGAATGTCATTTGTCATTTACACCAATAGGCGTTTACGAAAATTGGAGCGGTTTAGCCGGTAAATGTCAGAGACGTTCTTAAATAACCGGTACATGTATCGCGTTCAAAAATGTACGGTAGAGTATTACCGAACTGGAGCAATATAGCCGAAGGAATAACGTGAGAATATTTGGAGTACCGGAAGATAAAAGTGAAAACACTAGCACAGTGATTAGCAATTTTTGTAAAGAGAAACTCCGTGTGGATATTTCTCCGGAATCAATGGACTCCTGCCACAGACTACCGGGCAAGGAATCGCTTCACCGTCCGATCATTGTTAAGTTCGTGAACCACGCAACGAAAGTAGCTGTTATTAAGAAGAAAGAATGGAAGGGGACGAAATTCGTTATAAAAGAGGATCTAACAAAAACACGAAACTTTCTTCTGAAAGGGGCTTCAAAAAAGTTTGGCAGCAGATCTGTATGGGCCAACCACGGTAAGATTTTTGCAAGGGTTGACAAGAAAATCACAATTATAAATTCTTTAAACGATATCGTTTAAAATAAGTATGTATTGTATATTTCATGCACTGCAATGTATACGAATGGTACGACCTGAACGAATTAGATGTTGTATCTTTATTCACAAATGTCCCTACAGATTTGGCATTAAACATTATAAACAAAAAATGGAATTTAATTCAAAATTATACAAATTTACCAAAAAATGAATTCATGTTGGCTGCAAAACTTTGCTTAAATTCAACATATTTTCAGTACAATGACACAATATATAAACAAATATTCGGTACAGCAATGGGTTCTCCATTATCTGCTGTTATAGCAAATTTAGTAATGGAGGACTTAGAGCAGGTCTCACTTGACAAACTAAACTGTCATGTGCAATTTTATAAGCGGTATGTAGATGATTGTATATGCTGCATACCAAATGATAAAATTGAACATGTTCTGCACACATTTAACACATATCATGATAGGTTAAAATTTACTTTTGAAAGAGAAAATCAAAATTCTATAAACTTTTTAAATGTAAAGATAATACATGATAACACACAAATAAAAACAAACTGGTACATTAAAGACACTAGTAGTAGTAGGCATTTAAACTATTTTTCAAACACTTCGGTAAATTTTAAAAAAAGCGTAATTAACAGTTTAGTGGATCAGGCTATTAAATTAGCTCACCCTGATTTTAGAAAAGAAAATTTAAGCAAAGTAAAAACAATACTAGAAAAAAATAGTTATCCTAAAGAGTTTTACAATAAATTAATCACAAAAACAATAAATAAAATATATAACACAGGTACAAAATCAAATAATAACATATACCACACTATACCATATATAAACAATTTAAGCGACACAATAAAACACGAATTAAAAAAATCAGACATTCACATAACTTTCATACCTACCAACAATAGACATTTATTCACAAATTTAAAAACACCCATTAAACATGGTAATCAAAGTAATGTCGTTTATAAATTAGATTGCAAAGATTGTAATAAATGTTATATCGGACAAACCAAACAATATTTAAAGAAACGAATTTATAACCATCAATACACTGTTACACGTAACGTCACCGCTGAAACTGCTTTATCTAAGCACTCTAAAGATAGACGACATAATTTTGATTTTCAAAACACTAAAATTTTAAAAAAGGAAAATAATTATAAAAAAAGATTAATTTACGAAATGATATACATTAAAAAAGATGAAAACGCGGTAAATTTTAGAACGGATATTGATAATTTAAGCGTTATATATAACAATTTAATTCACGCCTGAATTTTATTAATTTTAAGCTTTGACTAGGTTTTTTTGGCCATGTTTTTCCCTAGTCCTTGAACAGAATTGTTAGAGCTTGACAAAAAATATATTGATATACGAATAATTCAAATCATTTCAATTTCTAATGTTGTATTAAATCACTATTCCTTCATTATTACTTGTGAATATAATTAAAATTCGATATATCAATGAACTGTTTGTTTTTTAGATAATTTTGTTGATAGGCATGGCAATATATATTTATATTATTAGTAATTTGACACATATTAAATGTCAATTTCTTCCACTGAAGAAGTTATTTAACGAAAACATATTATTATATGTTATGGAATAAATTGGTATTTAATTATTTATTGTTTTATTGACCTCTAAGTGGGAATAAATCAGGAATTAAAAGACCTGTGTATTGTGTACTCGACGTTTTAATTCTTTTTTTGCAATATGATGTGTTATTGTAGCTCTATGTAATCATTTTTTATTGACTTGTATGAAGGAATGAATGAGTTCAGGATAGCCCACATTAACATTAGATCTCTTTTGCCAAAATTTCATATATTATCTAGATTTATAGTACCATACAACTACGACATTGCAGTCATTAGTGAAACTTGGTTAGGTGCTGGTATACCTGATGATGCGATCTGTATGCGGGGGTTTTCGTTGGTGCGGTCGGATAGGACGGCTCGGGGTGGTGGGGTTTGCATTTATTATCGTAACCATTTCAAAGCTACTCATATAGTGTGCGATTCGACTTTTGAACAGGCTTGGGTGGGCTTCCAATTTGGCAATAAAAAAATTGCAGTGGGAGTCTTCTACAACCCGCCCAACACTCATTATAAGTACTTTTGCGATAAATTTTAAGAACAATACACTTCTATATCTTTGGATTATGATATAACAATTTGTTTGGGTGATCTTAAAATCAACTTGCTTGCCACTGGCAATACATTGGACAAGTCTTACTTTCAAAGTATGTTGGAATCACTGGGTTTGACACAATTAATTACTACACCCACTAGAGGTGATAGTCTAATTGATGTGATTTTGATATCTGATTTGGAGTATGTTGGCGAGTCAGGTATAGGGGAGGAAAAATTGTCAGATCACGAAACTATATTCTGTAACTTCACAATTCCATATCCATCTAACGCACCCGTTTACAAAACCATAAGAGACTTCGGGTTGTTTAATCGTGTCGCCTTTTTCAATGACTTAAGTCTTATACCGTTTTCTGATATCTGTTACATGAATAACATCGATGATAAGGTCAATTATGTCGTGTTTAACTTTCTTCGGGTGTTCGACGTACATGCTCCCATTTGTACCATTAAAATTAATGTTAGAAGTCCACCGTGGATCACCGATAATGTGAAATTCATGATGAAGCTCAGGGATCGGGCACTGGCTAAGTTCAGAAAAACCCATTCTGGCACTGACTGGAGTTATTACAAAACTCTGAGAAATTTTACTACACAATCAATTACACGAGAAAAGAAAGCGTTCTTCAATCACACCTTATTTATGCAACAATCAGCCAGGATCCAGTGGAAAACACTTAAACAATTGCACGTCACCAAACCCTCCAATGATATTCCTCCAGAATGTCGCAGATATTAACGATGACTTTTTAGACAATATTCCTGCCAGCGCCTCGGACCCTGAATTAGTTTCCTTTTATGCAACTCGTAGATTGAACCCCAACTGCGAAGAATTTAGCTTCAAACCTATTGAGGAATCCGAACTAATTAAAATTATCGCAGATATTAAGACGAAAGCCTCGGGTTACGACTCATTAACTATTGATATGATTAAACTTTTCACATCCTGTCCTTTCTCCGTTTATGATGCATATCATTAATTCCTGTTTACTTGAAGGCTACTTCCCCTATCTTGGAGGAAAGCGGTTGTACTCCCCATTCCCAAGTGTTCTAGTCCTGCAAGTTATAAAGACCTACGACCCATAAGCATTCTCCTGGTGCTTTCTAAAATTTTGGAGAAAGCGATGTTCTACCAACTGAAACAATTTCTATATGTCAACAGAATCTTGCCTGACATACAGTCGGGATTTCGATCGGGCCACTCTTGCACCACTGCATTACTTGGTGTCTCAGACGACATTATTTCAGCTATTGATGTTGGTAAGGTAGTAGCTTTGACCCTGCTGGATTACAGCCGCGCATTTGATACTCTGGACTACGATGTGCTTCTATCAATCTTACATTATGTTGGGCTCTCGCACACGACTGTCAATATGTTTCGTTCTTACCTCAGTGAAAGAGAGCAATGCGTATCGTTAAATGGATCGCCTTCAAATTTTAGGGCCGTTGCGTGTGGATCCCGCAGGGCTCCATCTTGAGTCCTCTCTTGTTTAGTGTATATACATCTTGCTTTCATAAAAGTCCCTCCATCTGTAGTATGCATATGTATGCGGACGATATTCAGATTTACCACTCCTTCCCTGTTTCGAATTCCTCCGCAGCTATTAATGACCTTCATCACGATATAATAATAATAATAATAATAATAATCATCTTTAATGTCCAACGGTGAACACCATTTACAGGACAATACAAATTACAATTACATGCAGTGCAAAAAATATAGAAATATAGCAACAAATCATCATTGCAACAACGTAACATGGGTTGCATACGAACGATACATTAAACCAAATTATACTTCGCATTCCATAAACATAAAGATAACCTACAATTCAAAAAGTAAATAATATCACATGCGTAATAAAATAAACTGAAATACAAATCAAAGCATGTCAAATATAAATAAATAAATCAGTTAGGTATGTACTAAAAGTTCGAAGTAATTACAACAAAAGCTATAGATAAATTTATATGCTATCACTACCAGAATAAAGCTTATTGAAGTTATGCACCATGTGAAAGACTGGAGATTTAATTAACACATTCGTTCTAGCTCTTGGCGCTCTTAAAACATCACTCGATCGTGTACTTTGCACTGATACACAGAAATTGATACAGGCAAGCAAAGTTGGTGAGTCTACTTCATTTGCAAGAACATCACGTAGAAACTTGGCACTATATTTGTCTCTTCTATCTAATAATGAATGAAATCCCTGCTCCACCAGTAGAGCACCGTAATCCGTACTACGTTCTGAGTAGGCTCCTGAGATTCTGAATGATAAATATTTCAGAAAGCGCTTTTGTACCTTCTCAATGGCCAATATCTGGTAAGTATAACACGGATACCATACCAAAGAAGCGTATTCCAGTCTTCTCTGAACTAAAGCAAAGTACAAACTCTTGATTGCATGTACATTGGTGAAGTCACGACACGATCTTATTACAAATCCCAGAGATCTTGAAGCCGACAAGCATATATCCCTGATGTGGTTAGAAAAGGAGAAACGAGAGTCAAACAATACTCCCAAGTCACGAATTTCATCCCTTCCTAACTGAGTAATCATACACAATTTTCGAAGAACCTCTGGTATAAGATACCACGGAACATTTATCAACATTTAAGATGTTGTTGCAGGCACACCACTCATCAATAAGACTAAGGTTCGTTTGTAGGTTGATGCAGTTAGAGGTATTATCAACAACACTGTAGATCTTCAAATCATCTGCATAACTCAAACAGTCACATTGTATTCTTTCCAGCAAATCGTTAATAAAAATATTGAATAATAGAGGACCGAGGTGGGAACCCTGCGGTACTCCAGAAGTCACCGAGAAAGTATAGGAGTTAAAGCCATTGTAAGTAACATACGCGGTTCTGCCTATTAAGTAGGACTCCATTAAATTGATAGGTGAAGGACAAAAACCAATATAATCAAGCTTTGTTAATAGTATATTGATGTCTAAGGAGTCGAACGCCTTCGCAAAGTCTGTGTAGATGACAACCACTTGTTTGCGTCCATCCAACGCTGTTGAAATAAATTGGGTAATGTTAATTAAATTGGTATTAGTTGACCTCCCAGATATAAACCCATGCTGATGACAAGACAAAAATGGTTTAATGCTTATATAGATTCTGGTGTGCAGAATATGTTCCAATATCTTGGCAAAATGTGGAAGAACACTCACAGGTCTATAGTTACTAATACTCTCGCGATCACCATGCTTAAATATTGGTATAACCTTCGCAACTTTCCAGGCACTAGGAAAGAAGGAACGACCCAGAATTAAATTATATAAAGTCACTAGAGGTCGACTCAAAACCGAAGCACACTCACGCACTACTACACCAGGTATGCAATCGTCGCCAGAAGTCAAGTCTTTCTTAAGTTTACCGATACTCGATAGAACATCAGATTCCGTTATAAGTCCAACATGAAACGAAGGGCACCAGCTGAACAGCAATGGAGGTGAGGCTGTGCTATGTCGATACGCCCGAGAAAAGTGCAATGCAAATCCATTTACTATGTCAGCAGGCTCACTCAACTCGATGCCATTAAAGTTCATATGTCCAGGTATTCGTGATGACGCCCTTTTGTCGTTTACAAATTGCCAAAACGCCTTCGGATTCGTAAGAATATCAGACTCGATACGATGGTGGTACGTCTTGTAAGCCTTCACAGACTCAAGTTTTAGTTGTTGTCGCAGCCTCTTAAACTCGTTAAGGTAAAACAAAGATCTAGTACGTTTCCATTTATTGAAATAGAATTCCTTCGTCCGCACCAACTGTCTTAAGGGGCCTACAGACGATACGATTGGTTGTACAATCCGTTGTACAACCGATCGGTTGTACAATCCGTTGTACAACCGTAGTTGATTCGATACTTTAAAGCGCCCTACAGACGAAACAATGGGCTGCACAATTGTTATAACATCGTAGTTAGTTCGAGGGTCTACGTCTGGAGGAAGAACACCGATTGACTCTGTCTTTACGTTTTTATTTTCAACTTGTAGTACTACAAGTCGTACAACCGATCGTATCGTCTGTAGACCCCTTTACGTGCTTATCGAACCATACCGGAAAATGGCGAGTGGATATCCAAGCAATTGCGAAGATATCTTCTCAACATGCACTTGTTCTGAATCCATCCACGTCGGTGGTGTTACTATTTGGAAACAGAAATTCTCTTTCTTTACTTTATAATACTGCAAAATTTAGTGTTAATGGTGTTGAGTTGCCAATTCAAGTTCAAGCTAGAAATTTGGGTATTATTTTTGATACACAGCTTCGGTTCGAAACGCATATACGAGGAAGCGTTTTTATATTCGCGGAATGGGGGATAAGGGGTGGAAATAAAAAAACCAAATTATTTTTCTTTTTCAATATATTCACCTGCAAGACGGATACATTTTTCACATCTTTCAATTAATTTATTTATACCCTCATAAAAAAATGATTTCTCTTTATCTGCAAAATACGCCGAAACTGCCTCCTTGTGTTCATCATCGGCAGTAAATTTTTTACCCCGCAGCTCTTTTTTCATTTTCGGAAACAGGTAATAATCACTCGGGGCCAGATCTGGGCTGTAGGGTGGGTGATTCACAATTTCGAAGCCCACCTTATGCAGGGCAGCTAACGCAACGCGGCTCTTGTGGACGGGCGCGTTGTCGTGCAAAAGCAGCACACCTTTCGTCAATTTTCCCCGTCTTTTCTCTTCAATGGCTTCTTTTAGTCGCTCTAATATTGAAGCGTACTATTCTCCGGTTATAGAAACACCTTTATCTTTATAATCAATCAACAATATTCCTTCCGAGTCCCAAAATACCGTTGCCATGAGTTTCCCAGCTGATTGTGCCACTTTAAATTTCTTGGGAGGTGCTGTGCGCTTTTTATGCCACTGCATGGAGTCTTGTTTGGACTCAGGATCATAATGATGGACCCAAGTTCCGTCTCCAGTAACAATTCGACTCAATACACCATCCTTGTCTTCATTACAGAGGTCCAAAAATGCACGCGAACACTCTACGCGCTGTTGTTTTTGCGGCGGCGTGAGCATTCTCGGCACCCATCTTGCGCTGACCTTAGACATGCCGAGATGATCGTGTAGGATTTTAAAAATTGTTGTATCGGATACTCCAACCATTTCTGCGAGTTGTTTCTTCTTTAGTCGAGCATCTTCGAGTACAATTTTTTCAACTTTTTGGATAAGTGCTCATGGTCACCTCAGTGCTCCTGCCCGGCCTCGGGTCGGCTTCATGGGATTCCCTTCCTTGTTTAAATAAACTATGCCACTTGTACACCATGGTTTTTCCTGGACAAGAGTCGCCGTAAACCAATGACATCTCATTCATTATGGTCGCGACTGATTTTCCTTACCTGAAACTTTATAACGGCACGATATTCGATTTTTTCCATATTTCACTTTTCACTCCTGATTATGTTACTTGGTTGACGATAGCTCAAAGACTAACTGTCTAATAACAATGAAACTTCGTATTTATACTAATTATGAGTCGCTGCACAGGCCACGCCCCCAATGCGCCTAATCACCCCCCTACAACCCGCTCATTCCGCGAATATAAAAACGCTCCCTCGTAAATCCAGAAATGGACAATTATGGAGATACTCTGGTGCAAACATTTTATTACAAATAAACAAATCATGTAATTTATGACTAAGCAATACTATAAAAGCAAAAGGCCAAATAAGAAAGAAAGTGCCCTTCTTCGATTTCCAAACACCATCTCTACCACAATGATCTTCGATCTGTTTCTAAAATTCACCCCCCTACAACCCGCTCATTCCGCGAATATAAAAACGCTCCCTCGTACGTAAAGCTATTAGAGTCGCATATATCAATTTAAAACTAATTTTTCCCCATAGACACTATTTGAACATTGAGACAACTTGTGACGACGCTTGTGTGACTCGTTAGTACTCTCACATTTTTCTTTTGGTTGCGAATTGTACGGTCCTTGCATTACTGCCAATAGCGCCGCTCGTATTCAGAGAGTACAGAATTCTTGTGCTCGCCTAATTTTTGGGCTACAAAAATTTGACCATATTTCACACAAGCTTGCAGAGTTGAAGTGGCTCAACATGAGTGATAGACATTTGAGAATGACCTGTCTGTTTCATAAAATCATAAAAAGCAGACAGCCAGCTTATTTGTATAACAAAATTTCTTTTCGTACAGACGTGCATACGCTAAATTTAAGATTTAAAGGTTTGCTGACACCGCCACTACATCGGACTGCTCTGTATGAGCGCCCTTTTTCGTATCAGATCGCTAGGGTGTACAATATCATACCTAACAACTTAAAACTACTTACTGGAGAACGGTTCAAATGCGCGTACAAGCGTTTGCTGCGGCTGTAGTGTGTGCTATCTGATACTTACCTTTCTTTGCCTCTGCTTTATGTACTTGTAACTTGCCTCATTAACTTGTAGCACGCTTGATTAATTTATAAGTGGGTGTTTGTCAAAGAATTTAGTATAAGCTTTAGTTGTAGGCATTTTCTCATGTTACTATTTTCGTTTGCATCAGGGTGTTGAGGTAGACCATGTGTGCTCTTATGACATACATGAGATACATCCTGTGGTTTTTCAACACTACTTGTTAATGTTTTTTTTTTATTATTTCTTTCTCTTCTTGTCATATAAGTGTATTGTTTGAAAAATAAACTCTATTATTATTATTATCATTATCGATCGACCTGCCATTCGCTGTTGGGAGCAAAGTGATTAACAGCGCGGCATCGTAAAAGGCGATATGATGCTGTCTCAAAGCCATTTGAACACAACTTACACACACCAAACTACACCGCAAGAGTTGCAGTGATAGCCAGACAAGTAAGTCTGGCTATCAGACAAGTAATACAGCTTACGGACTCACTGCAACTAAGCACCCACCACACATTAAAAAAAAATATTATTATTGTATGCTTCTGGGGAAGCCAAAATCAATTATGTCCAAACCTTCCAAATCTTCCCGAAACAAAGCATCGTCCTTATCTTCGTCGAAAAATATCATATTTACAATAACGCACGATTTTTAAATTAACCGTATATACTGTTTATGTTTATATACGTAGATATATTATAAAAACATTTCAACAAACACGATGCATTGTACGCAGCCATATGTTGCGCACGCGCATAACCAATGTATAACGTTCCTTAAAGTTAAGGAACCGTTAAGCCCATAGTATTGACCGCTTAAGTAAAGCTAAGCTTAACGATATTTAAGGAAAGCTTAACTAGCGGTGTAAACAAATTTTTAAATTTAAGTCCGGCTTAATGGTAAGCTGCGCTTAAACAATGCTGTGCAAACGGCCATAACACGTCTGTTTACTTGCGTTCTCCTGGTAAATTAAAGAAACTTAGAAGCCGTTACATGAAATTTGTATATCCCGGGTAGCATGTCCTGTGAACCAGGAATCATAAAATTAGAAAATAACAGAATGATGTAAAAAATGATAATTTATTACTAAATAAGATCTCTAACATACATACAATTATATACAGGTATGTAACATAAAATAAGAATGGAAATATGCATAATATAAGTCATATGATACAGCAAATAAATCAGACCAGCTGTTTCAGTAATTGCTAAGGTAGAAGTGTGTACATACGAGGGTGGTCTTAGTCCGACCTAACAAATGAAAACACGCAAATATATTTACTTCTCAACAGTTTTGCCAGTGAAGTTCAACAGTTGCGTAAACAGTGCCGTGTTTATAGTCAGAACAGTTGGGCAACTCAAAATAGCCGTCTATTGCACACTCCGCATCTTCATTGCCGGCAAATCTTTTACTACCGAACCATTTTTCAATTTTGGAAAGGGAAAGCTGAATTTGGTGAACAGAATGCGTAGGGAAGCAAATGGATGTGCGCGGCCGATTTTTGTGGGTTTCATCGCATAAACGCCGTTTATGGTCTCTCCTTTTTGAAGATAATAAAAATTATGGCACGCTTTCTGTAAAACTGATGCCATGACCTTGCTTAAAGATGGAAATGCCTGATTTTCTTTGGAGTCGATTCTACCTTTCTTTTACCTCAGGTGTGTACGCTGTTCCTGTTACCTATTCTACTTTGACATGCTAAACATCGGAAAATGTATACTGTTCCGAAAAATTGATTTGTAAATGTTTTCATGTATTGTATCATTTTGTCAGGAACCTCGATTCCATGAAACCGTGTCTACGATCTAAATGGTAGTAATCTTTAAAGTTACAATGTTCGTAAATATTTACGGTTATTTGTAAATGACAATATTATTAGAAATGCTTATTATATATTATTTCATTATAAAAATGGTAGCTTGTTTCTTTAGAACTTTCATTGCAAAAATAATTATTTGGGTATGCTGCTATTTAGCTAGATATACTTAGACTGATGAGTTCCTGAAGTAACGCATAATTAAATATCTCAAACCAACATTCAACTTAAATACCATTACGTAGTAAATAACAAAATAACTATTTAATAAAATAGTATGTTTAAGTGCAATTTTGCGTTGTTATTTACTACTGGTGATGACATTTGGCTTGACGTTTATTGCTGTTGACCGAAATATGTAGGTATAATATAGTATTAATTTTCAAATCATCTTTTTCACAAAAGCAGACATCAGTGTTCAAATCAGAAAATATTTAACGAGTTAGCATCGTTTTTGTTTCTTCTAACGTGTTCGATGTCATTATAACTAAACTCGGCAGAGAGGAGCAAGTTTCAGTGCAGTGCAGAGAACAACGCCAATCGCTTTCTCAACACATTTCAAAATTCTTAAGGTAAGGGTTGGTAAGTTTCAATGTAAAATTTTGTGAATATATTGTTAATATTGTGAATTGAGGTATTTCTGTATTTCATTTTGATAATATTTTTACGATTAATTCATTTCCGAAAGCCGAACACCTTACAACTTAATAGATCTTTCGATGCCTCGAGCTTCAGGAAAGTTCTTAGTATGAGGCAATCGGAATCCTTGTCAATAACGCTTTCAAACAACACATCCACAATATGATTTCTTTCAATTCTGCTTTAATTCACCTATCAATATAGTCACCAGCAGATGGTATAACGTTTCTTATCGATGTGCGACTTGGTAATGTATAATACGAATACTTCCTCCAAAAGCAAACAAATGCTTGTTGGTCTAGTGAAGTGAATGGTAGATTACAGAGAATAAAACAAACACTTATATCAAATGTTAATTGTTCGCTGTATCGTTTACCACGTATTGCTGAACCGTGTTTTATACTTTTTAAGTGGCGTTTACACTTCCACCTGCTGGCACACTTTAGGGATATTCGCTATTACGTTTTCTAGTTTCTTCGAAATACGCCGTTTCTGAAATATACCTAAATGCGTCATTTTCTAAGTATACTTGAATTTTTGGATCTTGTCCGTTACGTTATTAACAGCGTAATTAAATAAAGATATACGTAAAATATTCACCACCGACATTAAATGTACATTGGAGAGAAACGTAAATATGACGTATGAGTCGATTCGTACTGATATTACTTATGACGTAACGGACAAGATCCAAATATTCGACTGTACAATACGTGTGTACCTGATAAGCACTCACAACGACCAGTAGGATTATATTCAACAAGTGTGCTTTGATACGGATGCTCGAGTTTTCGTGAGACGCACTTCGCCCCTCCACGTTGTTCTCCGCACTGAACTAAAACTTGCTCCTCTTTGCTTAATTATAACATATACATACATACGTGCTTACGCAGTAGATTTACGAAAATAATTAGATCATTAAGTGTTCAATTCAGTGAAGATTGTTTATTCTAACAACAAGTGGGAAAATTTATTTACATCAGAATGTGGTGGTATTATTTTAAGAATTAATTACAACATTTAGACAAGAACTGTCTATAAATCAACAAATATTAGTATATGTGGTACAAAAAGCTTTGATGAGCGTTCAAAGATGTCAACATTCTGGTGGTTCTCTTCGATATCTTCTACGTGAGTCAGTCACACTTTAGATCTGTAACAAATTTATTAACGTTTTACTAATTTTAATCGTATGGTAAATAAAACATTTTCTTACTCTGATATTTGGTCTATCTCTGTAGTGTCAGATTTTTGCAAACATACCGATATGCGCTGACTATTACTCCTGGAACGTCACCTTGGTACACAAATTCCTTAAATCAAGAAAATCATCTTTGACTTACCCCAGTCAGGGATCTGAATCGCGCATGGACATACCCGTATCTAGTACTGAATTTCTTCTGTGATGGTTGCTTCTGTTTCTTCGTGACATATATGTCGATATGCTCTTTCTTACTGCAGAACGAACCTATAGCATAGGAATAGAATTCATATAGAACTTACAAGAAATACGAATCTTATATAAACTCAGTTTTGCTGCAGAATAAGCAGACAAATACAATGATGTGTTTCTATCAGAATTAAACAGTTTGCATCCAAATTAAAGTTTTATGGGAAAAATTGAATTATATGGGTTAGTTACGTATATAATTTATATGTATACAGGCTAACAACTTGAACTACGAAAGCCTATTGATAGGAGAGGGTTGTTAAAGGTTGGTTAAAATTAAATGTATCCATTTTACTATTGTCAACTTATTATATGACAGGAATGTCAGAGGTTATGTCATGGTTATGTCAAATACTTTATCGATCCATCAGACTATCCTAATGGAATACACAATTAATGAAAAGGTGTATAATTATAAAGTGGTTTTATAATGTGCCATAGTATTTGACATGACCACTGACATTTTCCTGTCATACAAACAGTTGACAGTACTAAAATGGATACATTTAATTTTACCTCCCACTACCTTCTCCTATCAATAGGCATTCGTAGTTCAAGTTGTTATCCTGTATAATAATAAATTGGTTAGTTTAATACGCTTTAAACTTAGAAGAAAATGAGCACTTTTGTTAATTGTTTTCAACGAATATGCTTCTGCACTAGTCAATAATCAAAAATTTATTAACGAGTTTTTCTACCTGTATTCGATAATATGAAGGTACTTACTTCTTCATTCAAGAAGCAATATAAGACTGCAACGAAGAAACCCTGAAATGTTGTAATGAAATACGTGACGTAAGACCATAAAGCAAATTTCCACGCTTTTTTGAAGATTCGATAATCTACTATAAATAGAATGTTGGCTATTCCCATCAACGGCAGAAGGAATACTGCAGCCCGAACAGCTTTCCTACAAAAGAAAGGAAACCATTTTATCTACAATTCTAAAGAAAATATCCAAAGTTTTAAGTGTAAAAGAAAACTTAATGGCTTCGAGTACTCGAAGGTATGGAAGCTGTCTTGGAAAAATAAATGCTTTTTATTTTAGTATTGAAAATCTTTTGAGTGGATTTTAAATTGATTTGTATATAATTATGTTTCTTAAACTTTTATATAAGAAAAGTATATTATAAATAGTTCACTTAACTCTACAAAACACATACTTCAAATAGATGGAATTGATGAGAAAACACGACCTGAAATATTATTTAAGGTACTTATACAGCGGTTTTCCACAATTAATGCACGCATTAGCAGACATATTTTGATTAAGTTTCAACTATAACATAGTGGAACGCTAGAGGAATTTAATAGTTTTTACTTAGTTGTACCATATATTTATTTATCTTTTATTAAGTTATTTCCTCTTTAAAATGTTTCAACGATACATACGAACTCACTATCTATCGTAAAATTACGAAAGTGGTACAAAGATTACAAGTCTATTACATAAACTTTCTGCTTCAGTCAAGTTTCATTCAAATATTTGATACGTGGGTACTAATAAAAAGACAATATTTTTGCCTACATAATCTATTTCTTTTAACAGAATTGATTGAGTTATTTAAACATAATTGCTGTTTGAAGTTTTAGATATTTTTTAGGAATAAATACTTAGTGGTTATTCATGTCAGCTAATAGTATCATTACTTAAGTATATTGTTAATTAAAGGGAAGTTCTCAATACTTTAATGGTAAATTTGATTTGCTTTATTTATCAAATTTTGCAATATTTAATTAAAATTATGAAATGCGACGATTTTCGACTGTTAATTACATCAAGTCGATTGACGGTAGGTACAAAGAAACCTAATACAAACTGGTCATGTCTAATTTAAAATAAAGAAAACTGGATCTGTACATTTGATTGCTTCTGTATAAATATAGTCTTGAAAATATACCTTACTGAACTTTAAGTTTAGTCAATTTTTTAATTGCGAACTGTCGAAACAATTTGTTTACTGTTTGAAGAAATATAAATATTATTCCATATAAATTTGGAGCCAGGCGAGAACAATAATACATACATATATCTAGATGATCAGATATCCAGTATGCATATCTGGGAAGATTACTGATTAGAATTAATAATGAAACAATCGAAACATTCCTTGTGTTAAACTGCTCACTTGCATACTTTTCGTATTACACAGCGTAACAAATGGCGCAATTTAAATAATGCAATGTATGAACTGCGCCGAAAGCTAAAAAAAATTCAAAATTCAAATCAAATTTGCAAAATGTTTACATCACTCGCAATACTTCTAAGTGCACCTAACAGTAGATACAATTAGTAAAAGAAAGGGGCAAATATATTGTTCTGTCAAACATGACAGAAATGAAAAATGAAGTGTTTTTACACAAATATAATAATATAAAATATATAATATAATAAACGGGTCGATGGCCGCAGTGGTTAGGCGGCTGACTATTGTTGTGAGAGAACGATAGGTGCTGGGGTTCAATTCTCTGGAGGGACGGTGACATTTTTTCAGGGAGTTTAATCCCGGATCGACTTGCCATTCGCTGTTGGGAGCAAAGTGATTAACAGCGCGGCATCATAAAAGGCGATATGATGCTGTCACAAGGCCATTAAAACACAACTTACACACACTAAACTACACCGCAAGAGTTGCAGTGATAGCCAGACAAGTAATACAGCTTACGGAGTCACTGCAACTAAGCACCCACCACACATAAAAAAATTGTACAAAAAAATGCCCTAAATACTATCCCACCCTATTTCTTACTTTGAATTTAGTGTGTCTATGTGTGTGTGTGTGTGTGTGTGTTATAAATTCCAAATTTTGTCTTTCCTTCGCTTGAAAATTGTTCATCCTCGGTAGTTTCTCACCTAGAGCCTTTATTCTATCTTTTCTTATCCCTGGACTCTGCCGCCAACTTTATATTTAATTGTGTTGTTTCTAAATTTTTACTAAATCACCTTTTATTTACTTTTATTTTAAATGAAATTTTTCTTGACTATTTCTGTTCTTGCCAAGTTCAATTCTGTTTATTTCCAACCTGTAGCACGCAGTGCTACCAAATACCACCGTGGTATCATGCCACACTAGATGCCTAAATCGAGTCATAGTGTGTTATGTATGTGTGTTTTATATGTAAGTTACAATAATTTATCTAAAATAAAAATGTTTAAGACCTATTTTGTTTTTGTCTTTCATTTTCCACCATAACCATCACCGTTTGATTTTTTTTTAACCAATACATAAAATAACATTATATTCCCCCTTAAAACAAACTATAAAATCCCATAAATTAATGAAATTAATAGAGTTAATGGAGTATAATATAACAATATAATACTTAAAATGTATATAGAAGTATATGTATACATAACAAAAACCTTCTGAGTATTACGCACTGATTTAAAAGACAGACAAGTCTTAACCAAAAAATGCGGATTTTCTAGGAACTGGGGGCCCTGGTAAGCCTATTAGAGCCAGCATCTTTGTACATACGTTGTCAATGCAAAAGAATATCCAAAAACATCCTCGTATATATAAGGTAATTTATATAAAAGTTTACATGTAAGTATATGTTTGAAGAAGAAAACTTCAATATACATATCTTAAAGTAGAATAAGTAAAAGTACATTATACATTCTTATACTATAGGGTATACAGATTCTGAATTTGTAATTACTATTTCTAATTCCATAACTTTTTCAGCTGTAAAACTGGTTAAATTAGCAAAGTATATTTTAGTCTTTCTATTGTTCAATCCAAAATGCATTTAAATGTCGAATTTTGACGCAATTAATTAATTTGTGTTTTAAATAACAAATTACAAATACCTAATTTCTTAATGTTGTATTAGTGTTCTTTATTGTTTACTTTAAATATTTTCTTTATTAAAACTTTAAATATAGCTTTTAGTAATTTCGATACAATGTAATATGCAAAAAACACATTTGAGTTGGAGAAAAATAGTGCAAAAAATAAGGAGAGGAGATGCGAGTGATTCTCGTCTCGTTTTGATCGAAAATTTGTTGTTTCTCTCGAGGGCAGCTCACTTATTCATTCAAACGCAATTGAAGCAAAGTACAATTTAAATCATGTGGAATGTAGTTTTCGTTATATTCATATCCCAAGGAATATGCACGTTTTCAAATACGGTTGCGCGGGAGGTAAGCATAGTTACGAGAGAAACGATATGAGATCTTCTCTAAGCTTCTTTCGATGGCATATTTTCTAATTTTGACTATTTAAAGGACCAACTATGAATTAGTGGCGGGAAATTTGAATCAGACAATTTTTGTGTATGAACACTTTTATTACTAAAACAGAAATCATCAGCGTGGTACTGAGAGTCAATTATATACTGTGGACGAAGAATGAATGACTTGTGTAGTGTACACCACTGTGGAAAAGAAAGAGGCACATTGGTAATCTCGAAAGATATAATAGAATAAATATTCTACATATAGACTTACCATTCGCTGTTTTGAGCAAAATGATGAACAGCGCAGCATTATAAAAGGCGATGATGCTGTCGCAAAGCTAGTCAAAACTACACCGCGAGAGTTGCTGTGATAGCTAGACAAGTAATACAGCTTACGGAATCGATGCAACTAGGCACCCACCACACATAAAAAATATCAGAGCGCTGTAAATAATGCTAGTTTATAATTTGTAATTTTTTAAAATAAACATAGTAGTTTGTAGTGAATAATATTGAATTTTCATATTCACCGTTCGTATCACCTGAAGTGTAAAAAAATGATCTGCTGCTATGTGGCTATAATCATCAGTAGCAAAGTATTCTGAAAATAGGTACGTACACATAGAATTGGACTGTATCGCTGAAACGTATTTAGTAAATCCGACCCGGCTACTAATTTTACTTTGCGATTTTCAATTCTAAAATTCTAAGAAATGTATATGTTTACAAGAGGGTCGTATGTTATAATCAGATTAGTGTAATTACAGCATTCTATATTTTTTATTTCAACATGCTATATAATAATATCGAAGGCTTCCACGGTCTGAGTCTCTGTTATGAGGGCTTCCGGGTTTTGACTGCGTCATAGTAAAGTACATATGTATATACAATATAAAATAAAATAAAACAAAAATGAAAAAGAAAAATTACAAAAAATATATATACAACTTACTCAAACTCGACGTTTCGCCACTAATGTAAGTGGCTTCTTCAGGAGCAAAACTAGGTGAGGGGCGCCAGAAGGTCACGGTAACTCGACGTGTCAACCACGCTGGAGGCGAAAACCTTCTGACAAGGAGAAGATGGACGTGCAGGGGTATATATACCATTGTGCAGGAAAACGGAACGGTGAGCGCGAGGCAACGATGCGGAACAGTGAGCACGGGTCGAAGAAGCAGAAAGGACGGGTTTCTAAATGCTGGAGAGTGGGTAACCAATATCGCGATTGAGATTTTGAGGATGTCTCTGGATCTCGATAGCTTCCCTTACCTTTCGTGGAAAAAAAGCGATGAGACTTGCTTACAACAGATACCTGATCAAAACAAATTTTATTTTATATTGTATATATGTACTTTACTATGACGCGGTCAAAACCCGGAAGCCCTCATAACAGAGACTCAGACTGTGGAAGCCTTCGATATCATTTAACAAACCTCCACGGGGAGGAAATTTTCCGTAAAACCCAAACCTTTTCTAAGCTACGCCTCAAACTATCTACCCTTCTGTGCACCCTTACCTTCTTGTCTCGCTGTCGCGACCATCAAGTTGTCCCAAAATTTCTCAAAGTTTCTCACCACATCAGCACTTCAGTATCTCAATCTATCTTAAGACGAGCCAGCTTAGCACTCATCCGCGAACGTATCAAATATTGCCGTCGCGAATTAGATCTTGTATCCAGGAATCTTCTTTCCCTTCATTTAGAACTCTCCAACACTCTGTCTGAAGATGATTGGTCCCTCTTAGATCGCATTTCTTCTATCTAAGCTCAAAGATCCTCAGAACGCATAAAGGAAAATCATATTCGAAAATTTCAATTGCTTGCTCCAAATAACAAAAAAATCGGAACCCATTCATCATCAAAAACGGTCAAAAATCTATCGTCACACCCCCTGACAGAAGCTGAAACTCTAGTATTATCCAAAGGTTTAAATTTCTCTGTGACTCCCAAAAGCATTCCAAAAGAGGACATCATCTCTTTGGTAGAATCATCCATTCGCACACTCCCTAAAGAAAATGCCGATATTATTCGTTTTGAAACAGCCAAACGTCTTTCTTCTGCTAAACCTCCTCAGCCAAACTTATCCAAAGTAGAACGTTCAGCCCTAGGTTCTCTCCGCGCCAACAAAAATATAATAATTCTTCCTGCTGACAAAGGAAACACAACCGTCATTCTAGACAAGTCTCAGTACGTGGCCAAAATGTCAGATCTCTTACAAGATGGTAGCTACAGCCAGTTGTTGCGTGACCCCACTTCGAAATTTGAACGGCAAATCTCTTCATTAATTAAATCCTCTGACATTCCTTCTGACATACAGAAACGGATACTGCCCAAGGAATCCAAGCCACCTAGGTTGTACGGTCTTCCAAAAATCCATAAGCAAAACCTACCTTTTCGATCCATAGTTAACACTATAGATTCGCCCACCTATAGCTTGGCCAAATACCTCGCTCATACTATTAAGAAATACACAGGCAATGCTCCTTCTCACATTCTAAATTCATCGCACTTTGTTAAACTCATTTCTGAAATCTCTATCGAACCCGAAGATCTTCTTGTCAGTTTTGATGTTACCTCACTCTTCACTAAAGTGCCTGTCGCCGATTCCGTCGCTATAATCCACCAATTATTGATCCAGGACAACCAATCCCCAGATTTAGCCAAGTTAGTCGAGAAATGCCTTACTTCAACGTACTTTACCTTCCAGGGAAAATACTATCATCAAACCTCCGGCGCCGCTCTGGGATCTCCACTTTCCCCGGTTGTAGCTAATATCTTCATGGAGGCTTTTGAGACCACTGTTTTAGAACATGCGAATTTAAAACCCAAAACTTGGTTAAGATATGTGGATGACACCTTCATTATCTGGCCACATGGCAAAAACACTCTGCCTACTTTCTTGGATTTCCTCAATAGTCAACACTCCGACATCAAGTTCACCATGGAGATTGAGAATAACGGTTCTCTGCCTTTCCTTGATGTGTTAGTTACTCGTTTACCAAATGGTCGTTTAGGTCACTCCGTGTACAGGAAACCCACACATACCGACCGATATCTTCATGCCAGCTCACATTATCATCCAGCACAAAAGCAATCGGTAATCGGCTCTCTAGTACATCGCGCGATCTCAATTTCCCAACCCGACAACATCGACAAAGAATTGAAACATGTGAAAACTGCTCTTTTACAGAATGGCTATACCTCCGGCAACATACAAAGGGTCATAAATAGGTACATTCATCCACGGTCTCCTAAGGTAGCACCAGAATCTAGTAATCAGCTAAGTACCATCGTTCTTCCCTACATCCATGGCGTTACAGATCATATCGGTAGAATTCTTCGTAAGCAAGATATCCAACCCATCTTTAAACCTTTAAACAAGATCTCCCAAATTTTTCCTTCGCCCAAGGACACTCGCCCTGCTCTCTCCCATAAAGGTATTTACAAAATTCCCTGTGACTGTGGCTCAGTGTACATTGGCGAAACTGGACGTTCTATTCAAACTAGAATCAAGGAACACCAACGGTACGTTAAGTCACGTTCCTCAACACCTGGCCTTAGCCGAACACTTCATAGATACGGGCCATAAAATTTGTTTTGATCAGGTATCTGTTGTAAGCAAGTCTCATCGCTATTTTCCACGAAAGGTAAGGGAAGCTATCGAGATCCTGAGACATCCTCAAAATCTCAATCGCGATATTGGTTACCCACTCTCCAGCATTTGGAAACCCGTCCTTTCCGCTTCTTCGACCCGTGCTCACTGTTCCGCACCGTTGCCTCGCGCTCACCGTTCCGTTTCCCTGCACAATGGTATATATACCCCTGCACGTCCATCTTCTCCTTGTTTTTTGCCTCCAGCGTGGTTGACACGTCGAGTTACCGTGACCTTCTGGCGCCCCTCACCTAGTTTTGCTCCTGAAGAAGCCACTTACATTAGTGGCGAAACGTCGAGTTTGAGTAAGTTGTATATATATTTTTTGTAATTTTTCTTTTTCATTTTTGTTTTATTTTATTTTATATTGTATATATGTACTTTACTATGACGCGGTCAAAACCCGAAAGCCCTCATAACATGCTATATAATATTCACCCAGTATATGCAAGTGTTAAGTAATATAGTGCCAGTGAATCTTTCAATTGGAGATCTTCCTCAACATGTGTACTACACCATAGTGGAAAAACAATATGAATCCATACCAAATTGCGAAATGTATTACTACAATACTATGTAAATAAATTTTCAAGGGGATTATTAGTCCAGCAGGCGGGCTATTATCTCGAGCTTACTGGTTCGGGACTGGTCGACGTTCTGGAGTAATAAGTAAACAAAACATGAAGGAGATTGAAATTTTTCGAGACATAAATATGATCGATTTTTACCTTGCACATGTAGACTTAAAAAATAGCAATGAATGAGGTTGTTATCTATGTTTGCTAACATGAAACAACTATTAGATATTTTCTTGCTATTTGGATAGAACGATTTAATAACAGTATAGTCGTATTAAGGGTACGTAACAAATGGAGGGGATACGTAAGTTAGTCCTACGGTTTCCCTATTTCGTTTTTGAGTAAATATCTATTATATGATAGTGTAGGAGCGGTGATACCAGTGGTATTTATTAAACATGAAAACTATCTTAACTGAACTTATGTTAACGTAATTAAAGCATTTTTCATCCTTAGAAACAAAAAGTAGCACTAAATAGTAAAGTTTCAGTGACATAAACAAGTTAGAGCTGTCGCACAGTAAGATAAATGTGGTTTAGTGATGTCTACTATTTATTCCTAATTTTTGTTATCGACAGTTAACATCTGCGAATACCTATCTATTGTGAACCGAAAATATGATTATCTGGGCAGATCTCTCTTAAAAACGATTTTCCATAAAAATCTCATATACAGTAGATTCCGCTTATGTGAATCACGTTGGTACATTGGATTTTTGAATCAATTAGGCGGCGCGGCGATTCAAATAAGCGGTGGTTGTATGGAAACCATCTAGATGCTTTCATCGCCTTCATAAAGATGGTCTAATTAAAATTTATTTGTGATAACGCATCGTACTTTTTCAACATTTCACATTTCTCACGAAGATTTAAATTTTGACGCTGGGTTCCTTTAGGCATTTTGAACTTGTGTTGTACGAACGAAGGAAAAAGTGCAACTGAAGAATCATACGGGTGGCACTCTATACGCCAAGGTCAAGCACAGTTATTTGCTATCCCTTTTGTATTCATATGTTCATCTCTTTCTAAGTGGTAGTTCATACACCGGTCAACTTCGGCGCTATGATCAGCGTTCCCCTTCCACCGCTACCCCCGTAAAACTCCATCCAATTTTACACGCTTGCGCTCTACTTGATGTATAGTTGGTATTTATGGAAGTGTGGTTATGTTTAATGTTTATTCTATTTTCGAATTATAGTTTTAGTTTTGAAAAACGTTTCTGGGTGCAATTAGTGAGAAAGTGCTTGATGAGTGTATTATTCAGCCAATATTAAGAATAAGATCGTGTATTATTGTTGTGTCGCCTGTTGCCAAAACTCTACAAAAAGTGCATCGATTTCTCGGTAAGGATATGACTGTAAGTTGATATATTTATGTCCTTTGCTAAAGTAATAATAACTCGTATTTTAAGGCATATAAGGGATGGATTAGAAGAATTGGCAATCCAAAGTTGATGAACTTAGATCGACAGGGAGTGTATGCAGTAATATGAAGATATTACGAGGTAAATACCAGAACAAATAAATGCATCGCAATAAAATCAGCAAATTAGCATTTGAACATTGAAACAACAGAAAAGAAAAAACCAAAAATTGAACAAATAAAAATGTTACAATCTTAATCTGTGTTAAACTTACTTATTTTTTATAGGTATATCTTTTTTTTCGAGTTTTCATTAATTTTTGTTTATCTGATATAATATATATGTATCTATTTGTAATGATTATCATCTCCATTGTAGAAAACAAACTTGAATTTCATCTCTGTTAAATATAATATTTTTGTTTGTATTAAATTATTTTTTATATTCGATAAAATCTTGTTGTTTCAACCTTACGCTTTCTTTGGAAAGTACAGTACGCTGCAGCCAATAAGTTTACGTATGCTTATTTTACTATCGACTAGTAATAAATAAAAGCAGATAGTAAAATAAGCATACATGAACATATTCAGTCGAAGTCTGTATCCATAGTACGCGATTTAACAGCTCTGTTGAACTTTTCCGTAAATGTTATATTTATCTGTATATAAAGTTTAACAGAGCTGTTAAATCGCGTACTGTGGATACAGACTTCGACTCATTGTCTTGAAAACAAAAATCCGAAACTATACTAAGAATTTGAATGTGGCGGTAGTTGATAATAGTTAATACATCAGTCACCGAAGTAGCGCTAGTAGTATGTACCTAACTTCATTTGATGAAAGAGTTCGGGAATATTTATACAGGAGTGGCCCATCTCTATTATCTCTGTGAAGAATATACCGCACGAACATCATAACTTGCAAACTTCTGGGATTCCCGGAACGAATAAAAGACTTATTCGTTACATCAGCATAACTTATACACGGGATTCCCAGATCGAATAACAAGGCTAGGGAATTGACACGCACATACATACGTATGTGTATGTATGATGATTACAAAAACCGACGTATTGTTTCATATAAACGAAAAATTTTACATTAGCCATCATACAAATATTTTGGGCATTCATACTTTGAGTCAAATACGAGGCTGATTCAAATAGCCAGTGATTCATATAAGCGGAATCGACTGTATTTTGAAATACAGTAATATTTAGTACTGATGTTCATGCATTTTTTCTTAGTTTATGAATACGTCTTTATGCTATGAAATATTTTCTAATTTATTTCAATACAAATATCACTATCAGATACGAGTATATAGATACTTTTCAGATTAGATACATTTTAGATTAGATAGAACCAATAACATTACTTTAAAATATGTCGATAGGTATTTATCAATATCAGAGAGGAAAGTAGTACATGCTATCATAACAGTTTCTAATTTTTTTATAAAGTACTGCATAAGATCCTTCATGTAAATTTAGTGTTCATTTTCTATATAACATCTTAAGGCAGATTTGATAGCGATTATGATCAAATAGGTGCTACTACTTTAATAGGTAATCGTCGTATAATATCAGGTGCACAAATAACTGCCAGTGGAGTGTGGCTTCATTTTGTTTATATAAATATGTATTTTTATTTACCTGACTTGTTCGATTTCGCTAGTTCTGCTCTGCTGCAATTTTGAGACTAGGACACGGATTATGTTCAGCAGGAAGATTATATTCACCTGAAAGAGCACATCATCAACGTTGTCCGTACAACGTTACATGGGTAGTAAAGCGTGTATTTCAACATGCAAAAATAATATTATAATTTATATATATTGAATAATAATGTAGATATTTTCGAAAAGTATCTAATTTTATAGTCCTTGGAAAGAATTTACGAAAAACTTACTATTATAACCGTGTAGCGTGGTCCTTCCAGAATCCAATAATGTGGCAGTCGACTATATAGAAACCAACAACTATAAAAAGACGGAAAAGTTTTTTAATAAAGATCTTACGTTTAAATGACAATGGGCGCTTTAATATTAAAATTTATATACAAGTATTGGACATTGGAAACTCTAAAATGTTGAATATGCGTATATAACTTGAAACATTTTCAACTTTAGAAATTGATAAATACAGGTCACAGAGCAATAAAACTAATGCAGACCATTTATAATTTTTAATGATATGGAAAAATTTACTGTTAATTTTTGAAAGGGAAATGAGTAAGTATGAAAAAATAGTAAATTAGAAATCGCCGTTCTTTCTTTAATTGATTTGGATGATAAACTTCAACGCACTGGGTCGATTTTCTACAGGGAATAACTAAGAATGCGAAGTTAACCAACACACCTTTGAAGTTTTTTTAAATGCGACATGGTCGTTAGTTAGACTTTTAATAACTGATATGCTTAATAAAAACGCGACGTTGTATTTTTATGTACTTAACAATTTAACCTTTTTTATGCCGTATGTTTCTAAATGTGGATAAGTAAGAAGGAGAATCTACAACACAATTAGGGAGATTAGGGTGGGAAAATATGGTTGTTATAATATTTCAAGGTTATAAATTATAAAATTAAATTAGAGATATAGCAAGGAAGTTTTTCTTAGCTTCGAATAACAGATAAAAATTATTTAGAAAAACATATAGCAAAATTAAACATAGATAATAGAGAATTTTTTATCCGCTTTCACATATATCTTTCTAACATTTATAGATTTACAGTTAGTTCAAAGTTTGTATGCTTACATTATTAATTTAATTTTATATATTGTAATCTTAGAATATTATATTTATTATATTCTCTTCAGCCTAATCTTATTTATTGTAGATTCTCTTGAAGGTGACCCATGAAGGGCGAGACATGTAGAGAATATTATATTAAATTATTTTGTGGCAAATAACAATTACATTATTTTTATATTTCTCTTTAATTAAAAAAATTAAACTCATGAAATGGTGTGAAAACCTGACACTGATTGGATATTTTGAATTCGATAAAACGACATAAAATGTCATATGAATTATGGGCTTCTGTGTTGCATCTCAAAAGATGATTTATTGAAGTGGGAATATTTGAACAAATTGAGCATTTTTTATATATAAAATAAGTGATAATAAGAAGAATTTCTAAACAAATAGTGACCTTAATAATTGTCAACATTATTTTATGTTGACTACAAATTTCATTTGAAGGAATTTCATTATGTTGAAGTTGTTGAGTGTTCGTTCTAGATTGCGTATACGGAAATGTATTGTGCATAGGTATATAAATTTTTGCTTGTATAGGGTCGGCAAATAAGCGAGGTAAGCGGCTGTATCTCAGAAACTAATGATCGTAGAGAGTTACGGTAAAAAATTTTATAGGTAAAGTGGGCAATGGAAAATGCTGGAAATTATTTTTAAGTTTCCAAGATGGCCGCCAGTGGGCGTTTCCACCATCTTGAATTACATAAAGTTACGTTTCTCGCGATTTTCTCCAATCAATATAACAAAAACGTATTTGCGTTTTAATGGTAACTTAAAATCAAACATTTTTTGTAAAAACAATTTTTCTCTGTTTGGAAATAAAGTGGTGGGGGTTATTTGAATGTTGTTTTAAATAAATGCCTGTAACTTCGAAACGGTTTAATGGATTTGGATAAATTTGGTATCATTGAAAAGCGCATTTCTTGGGCTTTTAGGTTTCTTGTAATCGTGACAGTTATGACCTACACGGCCGTCGATAGAGGGCGTTATTCGATATTATAACCAAAATATTGGATTTTCTCAAACAATTTAAATGCGATGATATGATTTTTTTTAGACTAGAAAATAGACAAATGACCAACCAATAAGCCTGCGCAAGCCGCATCTTAATATCTTTTTCCTAACTCAAATTATTTAAAAAAATACTAAACCAGGAAAATTCATATATCCCCATTTAAAAATGCATCGCTTGCTTTCGATAAGAAGGCAAGTAGTAGGCCATGGATACGACAATCGCCTAACAAAAATATTGCCAATTAACGTCAAACTTTTGTCACACGCAGCCCAATATTGTTGATTGCATATAATTTGAGTACTTTTTAATCAAAATGCTTCTCACAAATAATGAAGCCGTTGACATGATTGCGATTTATTTCGAGTGTTTTCAAAATGCAGCTATAGCTGCAAAACAGTACCCGACACCATGCACCAGGCGCTAAATGAACAAGATTTCGATAATAGACTAAATTATTGTCAATGGATGGCTTGAGGAAAACAGAAATTTCTTAACGGAAATTCTCTGGACCGACGAGGCTACCTTTAGTAGTGATGGTAGAGTAAACCGTCATAACATGCATTATTGGTCCGCTGAAAATCCGCATTGGTTAAGAGATGTGCAGCACCAAGGCCGCTGAAGTCTAAATGTGTGGTGCGGTATCATTGGGGACAGAATTATTGGACCTTATTTTTTTTGATCAAGCTTTAACTGGTAACCGCTTCTTAGAGTTTTTGATCAACGACTTGCCAATTTTGTTGGAGGATGTGCCACTCGCAACTAGGAGAACTATGTTTCTGCAATTAGATGGTTGTCCGGCACATTATTCAATTAATCTCCGAAACCATATTAACAGGACCTTTCGAGCACGCTTGATAGGATGGGGAAGCCTATTTTCTTGGCCGGCAAGATCTCCCAACTTGACATGTCTTGATTTTTACTTGTGGGGACGCTTAAAAGACATTGTTTTTCAAACTCCACCAACAACAGGAATGGATATGGACAACAGAATTCGAAACTCAATTCGTCAACTATCAGCGGCAGAAATCGAGGCCGCCATTCTGTCGACTTAAGAAAGATTGGAAAAATGTGTGGAATATAACGGCAGGCAATTTGAACACAAAAGGCATTAATCTTTTTTCAAAATCGGTCCTTTTCAGGACCACAACTTTATTTAAAACGAAAATCGCTTACAAATACGAAAACCTGTGACTCAAAATCACAGCACTAAATAAACTGACATTTCTTGTGAATATTTTAGAGAGGAGTTTGTCTTTTATTTCCATGGCCTACTACTTGCCTTCTTATCGAAAGCAAGCGATGCATTTTTAAATGGGCATATATGAATTTTCCTGGTTTAGTATTTTTTAAAATAATTTGAGTTAGGAAAAAGATATTAAGATGCGGCTTGCGCAGGCTTATTGGTTGGTCATTTGTCTATTTTCTAGTCTAAAAAAAGTCACATCATCGCATTTAAATTGTTTGAGAAAATCCAATATTTTGGTTATAATATCGAATAACGCCCTCTATCGGCGGCCGTATAGGTCACAACTGTCACGATTACAAGAAACCTAAAAGCCCAAGAAATGCGGTTTTCAATGATACCAAATTTATCAAAATCCATTAAGCTGTTTCGAAGTTACAGGCATTTATTTAAAACAACATTCAAATACCCCCCACCACTTTATTTCCAAACATAGAGAAAAATTGTTTTTACAAAAAATGTTTGACTTTAAGTTAACATTAAAACGCAAATACTTTTTTGTTATATTGATTGGAGAAAATCGCAAGAAACGTAACTTTCTGTAATTCAAAATGGTGGAAACGCCCACTGGCGGCCATCTTGGAAACTTGAAAATAATTTCCAGCATTCTCCCTTGCCCACTTATAAATTTTTTTTCCGTAACTCTCTACGATCATTAGTTTCTGAGGTACAGCCGCTTACCTCGCTTATTTGCCCACCCTGTACATGATCCATGTTGATGCGCTATTCCATATGTTTACTTTGTGTTATCCGTGGTGATCCTGCTTGTTCGTCTCTGTATTGTCGACAAACTAATATAATGAGCTACGTCGCTGTAACTAACATATACCAATATATCCGTATATAATGTATACAACAAATATGTATTACAGAGATTGAAAATGTAGTTTCTGAATTTCAACAAAGTGGTTTGTTTACTATGCATAAAAACCAGTGATTAAAACTGTGTCAAACAGATAATTACCTACTGATGCTAGGTATAACTATTTCAAGGAATCGAAAAAGTTATAACTGTTTTCTATATCGAAATAATTCTGATTTGGATTCCTCTTCTCAAGCTCGTTATATTATATTGATTTTAAGTGTTAGAGTAGGAATGATTTTTTTTTAAGGAATTGTAAAATAATGGTTCTAGTTTATGTTTTATTACACATGCAGAGGTTATCGTTGGTACATCTTTCTAATTTGTATACAAGTCGAACACTATAACTATTAGGATAGTATTTTCTTGGGCGGTTTTGTACAAATATTTCCTACTTTTTAAAATAGAACTTATATCTGTTTTGATATCTTGTCCCGTTAAAACTGCGTTCGTGATAAAAGGAAACATTAGCCTATCTGCCCGTTTATTGTGAACGCAGCTTTAACAGGGCAAGATATTAAACGTTTTTTAACAGATTTATAAGGCATGGCATTTTTTACAATTCGAAATCTAGTGCAAAAGTTTGAAATACGTGGTGTGGCAATTGACAGCGAAGAATCCGGTGTTGGTACGAAGACTGTTCTAGACAAACACAAGATAGCGTTACCAACATTTCTCAATAAAATTGAAGAAAATTCCGGTAACGCGTATGTTCATATACAATGAAAAGCAGTACCACTTAGTATGCATATAATAAATGCAAAGACAATTCAATAGGTTAGACCCACCCATTGGTTTATGTGTTGACAAATTTGAAAAATATAGTCTATTGTAATTTTTTTTGCTTATAACGGACGCGAACGGGTTAAGGAGAGCAAGCAGGGATATACATCTAATTACTATAAAAAGTTCCTGATGCAACATTCCACATTATGATCTAAAATGCTATTTCCACATTTTTTTACACGGAAGGTTTTTTCACGACACATACGTACCATATATTTTCACATTATATGTTTCCCTTTACTATCAGTCATTTTGAAAGAACGCACCATTATTTTTTATTGTTTACTTTTATTATATAACAACACAAATAAAAATTGTATATAACATACAGCGCATACAGATACTCTATATATAAGACATAATATAAATCAGTAACCACACATGGCAAAAAGGTGTTACTACTATAAGTTATAACGGCTATAAAACACGCAACGGGTTGAAGGAGATAGTAGGAAAAAATATGTTTGGGGTAAGAGTCAGTGTGTCCAACTATCTTAGAAATTACGATAGATACGTAAAAACGTGGTCGTTTTTGTAGCTGTATAATTTTATAGAGAAAAATTATATGAATACAATCAAAAAATGATCGCAGCCTGCTTTAAATTTCAGAAAGCGTTATTTTGGATGTATTGTTTCTTGTACTACGCTTCAATTAATTATCGTTAATTTACTATTTTGTTGGAAGTATAACTACAGAAACTTTTTTCAATGCAACTGAGGTTTCAGTACAGAAAGTGTTTTAGCCAAGAAAATAATTAAGTTGCTCAGCAGTTTGAGAAATATTAAAAGCACAGCATTATGTTGCTCTCTGTCTGTAATCTCAACACTACTTTTAGCGGCATTTGTATAGTTTAATCTAATTTTACAAGCATTTAGCAGTGGTATGAGTTAGGTATTATCTAAATTTACATTCCACAAAGATCTTAGACATCCTACAAAATTAGGCATTACCTTCCAGTGTAAAAAAGCCTGTAAACTTATTAGTTAATAAAAAATGCCGCAAGTTAAATTGCTATACGAGGAGGAAAAACAAAAATAAATTGTTCTGTAGACGTGATTCTTACGGCAATCGGGCTGAGGGAAGTATCGTCGAACGGGGTAAAGAGGATTACATGCGTATTTGCATATCGATGGTATCGTAGCACGACTGCATACTACTTATAGACAAGCTAATTGGTAGCTTGTCAACAGTTAAGATCTTAGGCAATGCTTTGTCTGTAGTTGATGGGTTGTAGACCGGATAAGGACTTTGTAAATAATTATTGAAATTTGGATTAAATTTTATGTATTTTACAAAGTGTGAGAACTAAACTATTGCATTCTAAAAGCCAAAATGACAGTGAATATCACATGTACAGGGTGTCCCATTTTGGGCACTTTGCCAGGGTATCTCAGTTATTAATAACGATAGAGGGTTGCGGTTTTCGTAATACTGTCCTACTTTTTTGTGAAACGAAAGATGCCGCAAACAGAATTTTGCTATCCCCCTTAGTTTTTAAGATATAGGGTAAAATTGAAAATTTTCAATTCACAAACATTTCTCGTATCTCAGTTGTTATGGAAGTTAGTGAAAAAGTAAAAATGGAATATCAACCAGTTTTTTACGAAGAATCCAGTGGCGTAGTTAGTCTTTTTCTAAGTCTAACAATTTTCAAGTTATGGACCATACCCTGTATATTATTTTTATTTCGATTAAGCATTATTTGGGGACGTCAAAAATATATAGTTGTGTATATTTATTTACACAAACAAGTTAAGAATTTGATATTTTAACAAATTTAACACATGTGCGTTTGTGAACAGTAGGCCATTGCCGCGTTACTAAGCAAACAAGCGAATGTTCAAACTTTGACAGATTTCTTGTTGCGAATTACTCTTGTTACGTAGGTATTTTTATCGTAGTACTTTTTGTTTGTTTATCTACAATGGCCGTTTATGAAAACTATGAAAAATACGATATGCCTAAATGTTTTATACAATGCGACGAAAATCCCCAAGACGCTTCGGAGTTATACTCCATTAGGTAAAGTATTTAGTTAAAGTGCTAGTATTAGCGCAATTTCTGATTCTCATATTTAAGGATCGTGTTTGTTTATATTAGATATCCTGAGAGAAGGCAGCCTCTCCTAGACATTTTCGCTCGTTTGAAAAAAAATCTAGTTCAACATGGTTGTTTTATACAACCGCGTCCCAAAACATATATCAAACAAGGCAAGGAAAATAAAGCAATAGATGTGTTATCTTACGCAGAAGCCACGAATTTGACTTTTTGTAGAAAAATTCAAGAAGAGGTTGGTGTAACAAAATCTGAAGCGCAAAGAATTTTAAGAAAATTTAAATATCATCCATATAAATTTAAAGTAGTTCAACATTTGCACCCCGGAGATGCCGAGCGTCGAGTAATGTTCTGTCGATGGTATCTGCAACAAATCCGAACCAATGAATCTTTTGGAAGGTTCGTCATCTGGTCTGACAAATGTTATTTTTCAAGTGCTGGAATTTTTGATCGTCACAATACGAAGCACTGGTCAATAGAAAATCATCACTTGATATTTGAAAGGGCACAACAAGGACGCTTCGGTGTTGGTGTATCATGTTTTATTTTGGGTGGACGCATAGTGTATAGAATGTATGAAGGGGGGCTCACAGCACGTAGGTATCTAGAGATTCTTGAGGAAGTTATACCCGAATTGCTGGAAAATGTTCCATTGGCCCATTATAATTCAATTTATCTCCAACAAGACGGAGCTGCCAGCCACAATGCTGGCTTATTAAGGCTATTTCTTGAAAATAACTTTCCCCAAAGATTGATAGGTACGAACGGACCTGTGAGATGGCTTCCACGATCTCCCGATCTTTCCATATTAGATTTATTTTTGTGGGGTTTCATGAAAAATGAAGTATATAAGGTACGCCATAATTCCGTAGCGGAAGTTCGTGAAGCAATTGCGTTGGCTTATCAAGCTCTACATAGAAAGCCTATCACTATTTTAAATGCAATTAAAAGAATGCCTAAAATATGCATTCGTCAAAATGGAGGTCATTTCCAGCATCTAATTTAAACCCTTGTCTTTGTAGTTTACGAATTGTTTATACTTGTTATTGTTAGCTATTACAGTTACAAATATAGCAATATAAAAACATGAAATTCTTAACTTATTTGTGTAAATAAATATACACAACTATATATTTTTGACATCCCCAAATTATACTTAATCGAAATAAAAAATAATATACAGGGTGTTCCATTTAAATAATCATAAGTATGGTCCATAACTTGAAAATTATTAGACTTAGAAAAAGACTAACTACGCCACTGGATTCTTCGTAAAAAACTGGTTGATATGCCATTTTACTTTTTCACTAACTTCCATGGCAACTGAGATACGAGAGACGTTTGTAAATTGAAAATTTTCAATTTCACCCTATATCTCAAAAACTAAGGGGGATAGCAAAATTCTGTTTGCGGCATCTTTCGTTTCACAAAAGAGTAGGACACTATCACGAAAACGGCAACCCTCTATCGTTATGAATAACTGAGATACCCTGGCAAAGTGCTCAAAATGGGACACCCTGTACATGTATTTGTGTAATAGACATAGTGTAACATAGACATAACTTTTCATTTCAGACAAATGTTTGCTGTATTTTCCGATATATTTATAAAAACATGTAACTAGCTGGGGCAATGTGGATCAAAATAATAATATGCCATTTCCTAATGTCAGCCATAACAGAATGCCTCGAAGCTACCCGAAGAAATTCCGACCTCGTAAAAATTTAGTTGTTGCTAAATTCGAAACAAGTAAACGACATAGGTTGTATATTGCTATAATCGAGTTTAAAAAAGGTTGTGAATACTCATTAAATGTTTCGAGGAAGCAATATGGCGTCAAACAAGACGGTTCCAAATATTGGTTGTTAAAAAGTGCCGAATAACTCAAAAAGTGTTGGGACATCTTGGGACAAGAAAACAAATGATTCGTAGCAGAACATGGATGGAAAATGGATCTGTTCACCGCCATAATTACAGATATTGGTCGCAGACCAATCTGCATTGGACTCAAGCGTGTCATACTCAGCCCAGAGAAAAAGTTAACGTATGGGTTGGAATGATTGGACGACGCATTTTAGGACCATATTTTTTTGACGGAAATTTTACTGCTGTGCAATATTTAGAATTTTTCAGATTTAAACTGGTTCCAGCGCTCGCTGTTATTTTCCCAAATCACGAGGATGGTGATGTACCCCATCCAAATATTTGGTTTCAACAAGATGGAGCACCTCCCCATTATGGTGTAGAGGTCCGCCACTATCTTGACGAAATATGTCCTAATAAATGGATTGGACGGAGAGGCGCCATAGTATTGCCACCTCCTTCTCCTGACCTGACTCCGTTAGACTTTTTTTTGTGGGGTTATTTGAAATCGAAAGTGTATTTTAACAAACCAAACAATTTAGAAGATTTAAAACAACGAATTCGCGTAGAAATTACACAAATATCCCCAGACATAATTGAGGCGAGTATACGAAGTGTTTACATTCGGCTGGGACAGTGTCAGTTGGTTGGTGGGGTCCATTTTGAAAATTTACGTTAACTGTTACAATAAATTTAACTTCAGATGTATTTTTTTTAATATAATTTTAATTTTGTATACAAAAATAAAATTTTCTTATTTTTTTTCTAAATCTATAATATTTTAAAAAATTGTGATGCAACATAGCAATTGTTTTATATCACTATTTGGAGGATATAAAGATCTACCAAAAACGATAAAAAAATAATATGGTTGCCATTTAAAAAAAGGGTTGATGACGTCATCACTCTAAAAACCAATGACGTCATAAAAAATTGTATGTCAAAAGATGGCGTTTTAAAAAAGAAAATTTACCTGTCCGAACGTTTTTCCTAAAAATGTAAAATAATGCGGTTATAAGCTTGGTTCCAAACTTTATGACCACACTCTATGTATGTATGTAACATAAATATGTATTTTTATTTAAAGTTTTTCTATTTTTATACATTTATAAAAGAATATTATTTGTTTCAATCTTAGTTTTATTGAGTAAAGTAGAGTACTTGATTGAAAAAAGCTTTGATTTTTCATCATCCATGTTAGTATTCTCGAAAATTAAAATATTGTATGAAATAATAGAGGAACGATGAGCACGTTCCTTACGCGAAACGTTTACGAACATAAAATAGGCCGTGGCATGTCAGGGCACGTAGGTAAACATTGTTGACAAGTAATCTGTAAGTAAGTATCTGTCAGGAGATTGGCAAGCTCCGTCAGTGCTCCGATCCGGATACGGTACTATGTATCTTTCTTTAAAAACAATACTTAACACTTAATAAGTAGCAATAAGAAGAGACTTTTGGTAAGTAATAAACAAGTAAGTTATCTACTGATTTATCGAATTGTGTACTGCGACGGCCATCTTAAACATTTTACAACTTCTAAAATACCGGAATCAACTACTAGAAAAATTCTACGAATTGGGTAGGTATATTTTAGAAATGAAGGTTTTCTAATTTTTTTGTATTGTTGTATTATACTCATCCTATAGATGTAAATATCTTTTGGTTGGTTTTGTTTAGGACCAGAAAATGGTTTTGATATTCTACTTTTCCCGGTCTTTTTCATACTCCATTTCATTCAAATATTGGTTATAATCTTTCCGAAATGAAAGCAGGATACAATGTTTTAATACTGGTCAGAGAATTGTTCATTATAAAAACGTCTATTCTAATGAAAACTGTAATTATTTTCCGGTCCACTATAAAAGATAAATTGTGTCACCGGCAGGCAGCAGAAGTAGTTACAGAATCTTTTATTTCAGTTGTTATTACAGTGCAGTTTTGTAGGTACTATTATGAAGGAATAACAATAAGCGGCATTATGTTCGCAATTGACGGAGTGAAAATTAAGATATGTATGTAGAGGTATATCGACTACAATAAATTCTCTAGAGGTTTTTCTTTCCTACGTGTTGACAATAAGCCTTCGCTACAAATGATACGGAAAAAGAAATATGTTCAGTATGCCTCGATATATGTATGGGATATTCACTCTCTCTGCTTTTTATATACTTGATGCATAAACATGGATATATGTATGTATCTTTTAAATACATCTCTATTCGCCTTATGAAGAATAGTAGGATTAAGTGCCGGAGATAATGGTATTAACAATAGGAATACGAATAAAGCGGCCTTTTTGTATTAGGTACTAAGTTTTCACAAAATTTCTTTCTTTCCTTATCGATAAAAGAACATACACGATAATATATTGTACTTATAAATGCACTACAATTGAGCGAAAAAACACTACCTTATAAATAGAGTCCGCAAAGATGGTTAAGTTTCAATGCAGCCGTATCAAAGCCAGCGTTCAGTAACGTTTATTACCTAAACGTTACTTCTTTCAACATAGTCAAGAGCAGGTGGTATAACGTTTCTTATCGATGTCCGACTTGGTAATGTATAATCTGAATACTTGCCCCAGAAGGAGATAAATACTTTTTGGTTTAGTAAAGTGAACGGTAGATTTCATAGAATAAAACAAGCACCTATTTCAAATGTTAATTGTTAGCTGTATCGTTTGTCACGGATTGCAGAACAGTATTTTAAACTTTTTAGGTGGCGCTCAGAGTTCCACCTGCTGGTACACGTCAAATAGTTGTCGCATCTTACACATTTAATTCTATCGCCTTCCATTCTAAATTGGCCTTTTCCGATATGTATAAATGCGACATTTTCAAAGTATGTATGTAGTGATAAGCACTAACAACGATCAGTGGAATAATACTGAACAAGTTTGCTTTGCCCCTCTACATTGCTCACCGCACGGCATTGAAAATTGCCCTTCTTGCCGAGTCTATTTATAAATCTATACATTAAATCGATTTATTATGTTTTTAGAAGACACTAATATAGCAGGATAGCATCATTTCATGGAGATAGCCAAGTTAAATGTAAAGAAAAGAAAAAAGGTGAAAAACATGTACATTATGACTTAAGATCAGGGCTTGTAGCCAAGTGGTTAGCAGTATTAGTAAGCAAACAGGGTTAATTACAGACCACAAAAATCTGAACCACCCAAAAGACTGATCTGATTATGAAAGAGCTTATCTAAAACACACTTTTTAGAAATAGGAAAAAAAGGTAAGCTATGAATTCGCTAATGATCAGAAGATCCAGAGATGTAACTGTAAAGATAAACAAAAGGTGAAAAACATTTCTACATTATAACTTAAGACCAACTATCTTTTTAACATATTGTTACACTGCCAGAAAGTTGGTAGCTGCAACGCAAATTATAAGTTGATAGCCTGGGAGAATGTTTATAATGTGTTATTTATGTAGTAAAATAGGAATAGTATATACGTAAACGTTTGTAGCAGATTAATAGAAAATGTAGAAAATGTAAACGTAGTTTATAATAGATAGTTTATAATAGATAATCTATGTACAGTTTGTGTATTAAGTAATGTTTTCCCCCTAGAAGAATATATCAAACTTTCTTCCGCTCACGCCGATTCGGTGGTTTTCGTTCAGTCGAGATAGCCTGAACACCCAACTGTACATCTCAAGGGGCATTTGCGAAAACGACCAAACGGGCATGAGCGGAAGAAAGTTTGATAAGCGTTTCAAAGGGGAAGACACTGTTCACACAAACTGTAGATACAATTTAGATTCAATTTTGAAACATTTTGACATAAATATGCTATTTATTTGTCATTGTTTGAAACTATATACTTATATCTATATCTATCTAAAATTGAAAACGTATTTTATGAATAATACCCCAGCAAACAAAAGGTCGTCATCAGGACGTCAAATTTCGTATTTTGAAGACCAATAGACGTCCTTCAAAGACGTCGTTAAGAAGAATGTATGACGTACTTATGTCACATCCTCACGACCTCATTGTAAGACGTTTGTGAGGTCGTCTATACACGTCTGTGAGGACGTCGATATACGTCTTTGAGGACGTCTATACACTTCTTAGAGGACGTCTATATACAAAGACGTCTGTATACGTCTCCAAGGTCGTGTATGCATGTCTTCGAAGACGTGTGTATTACGTTTACTTATCTTTTACTTCTGCAGATATGAATCCAATTTAGGTCAATAAAACAGCAAATATTATAAACCAATTTTGATGTATTTTAAAATAAAATACATTTATAGTCGATTTATTGTCCTAAAGTAATTTTATATCCGACGAAACAAAAGATAAGTAGACATAATATACACATCTTCCAATGAATGTAATATACGCATTACTTTTCTCTTCACAGATAGTACTTAGCTTTATATTTCTTTTTCTTATAAGAGGAAACACTTGTTATTTAGATGTTAAACAAATATTATTTTAGATGCTGAATCTGTTAAAAATATATAACTAAGATATAATCAGGTTTAAGTAAATGTAGTGAACAACAAATTCATACATATGTTTGTTACTACTTTATTAAAGATCGCTTGTTATCAAAACAATACATTTAATATATACATATATGTACCTATTAACTATGGGCTAAGGTGCTGTGCTAATGAGACCCTTCTATAAGCAATAACATTTTTCTGTCAAACAACTAAAAAAAAAATTCTACTTGTTAATAAATGGTCGATGCATAATTGTCACACAAATTTCAGTTCTTTATGAATTAAACTTGTGCAACACAGCACATTAAACCAGCTCTCATAACCAAATCAAAAATAAGCTATTAGAAGTACGCAGCTACCTAGTTTCACTACCAAAATTCCTAAAATAAGAAGCAACTTAAAAACTAATTGCATAATATCGTCACTCGTTGTTGGTAAATTTGTTCTACGTTAAACTTTTTATTTAGATCTCAAATAAGTAATCATTAATAATAAATAAACGACCACAAATATATAGGTATAATGTAATGTCAAATTTAATATACTTACATGCAGCACCCAGCTGATCAATGGCGTCGTAGCGTGATAAGAACTGACACCAACTGAAACAATACGCTATCGCCTAATCAAGCCTAACGTACGCCGGCCGTGGTTCACAGCAATACTAGGAAATACAGTAAAGTACCGGATACCCTAGCAGGGAGTAGCAGTGTTGAACGGCGGTTAATTGATATATGTTTGTGTTTTAGACACTTCCTTAATATTTTTATTCAATTCCACCTACATATTTATAGCAAAAAAAAACAGAGAGTATTTAAACATATTTTTTGTATATTTTATGACAATGGATATCACATGGATTTATTAATGACAAAAAATCTTTCCGGCCAACGTTTTAAATGATTTATTCGACAATTTAATAAATATTATTAATACACAACGTCCTAAAGACGTTATACTTAGACTATTATAAAATTAGTAAAAAATGACCAGCACAGTGCCTACGTCTTCAAGACAACATATTTTGACGATGACTTATTTCGTCAAAAATTCACAATATCCTGAATTATTTAAAAATAAAATATAAATGCATATTACACTATTATCACTCTTTTTTTCTCTTTGCAGATTCCCCCTCCACCTCCTCCCGCCCCAAACTTACAGGATTAATTGGTTGTGGCAAAGTTCCAACTTCATACGCTACAGTAAAGAACTGAAGAATAGCAGAAAATAATCGAGTTTTACATAAATAAATGTGCTGATAAACAGGGCACTATTAAAGATCTACAAAAAATCTGCCCGTACCCCATGCAATGACTACTCACAGACACGCTGGTGAGGAGTAAGACTGAAACAGTGATGAACTAGGAGTCAGATTTTGATACTGATATATTTCAGGCACGTGAAGCGGGAAAAAAAAATAGTTCTCGCGGTTGCGATGGATACATGACTAGGACTGATTGTGAAATTATTGCCGACTCTGTTAATTCAAAGGATTGCAAGAATTTTAAAATTGGCGAATCATCACACATACATTACAATGGTAATTATAAATTAGTACCTATCTGCTTTCTGCATGTAAGACCGATGGCTGAGCTGTATTTATTAAGGACGATTAGTTTTCTATTGCTAAGTTGTGTGATCTCATAAATGAGTTATCGATTGAGACCATAATCGAATACTCTGCAGCACCTATTGATGGACAATTTTGCATTATTAGTATTTATAGAGCGTTATCTAAGCCTGAAACCTTAATTCGTACTTTTAAAGAAAGAAGTAGCACGGGGTGAAATCATATGAGCGTAGACCAATTCTGGTCTACTATTCGCAACAATAACAGATGAGAGTTATTATAATTTCACTGATCCGAAAAGTATATAATGCACTACCAATTTAAATGTAAAAGATTGCACCTTTATATCATTTTAAACGTGAATTGCAAAACTCTCTAGCTCCGAACTGCTTTTATAAAGGGGAGCTTCTCTTCTGAATGCAGAACAACTGATTTAGATTTATATGGATGGTATATACTGCATTTTTGTGATTATCAAATTCAACGACCGTGACGTCTAGTTTATATTTTTATTGTTCATAATCACACAGTAAATCGCAATAAATTGAAAATTGCCGAAATTTTATTTTATTTCTAAATGTCGGATTCTGCCGCAATGGAAAGCGGTAATTTACAACAGCAGAAGAAGACTACTACAAAGTTTCATTTGGGTGAATAACACTTGGGAATGTTCCCTTGTCAGTTAAATCTTATCGACGCGACGTATTGGAAGCACAAAAACGATTTTCTGTAGAACGATTTGGTTTTGATTGTATTTGCCCGGAATTTATATGTATTCACAGGGAGATAATATTTTACGTCAAGGATACTAATCTTATTTTAATAATGAATCGAAAGTAACAGTAGGTACTTTCTATTTAACACTGATCCGCGAACAAAACCGGCTTTGTTCGAACGATTTATACACAACAGAACCGGTTTTGTTCACTGGTCAGTGTTAAATAGAAAGTACCTATAATAAAACATATTTGATCTGAATTGCCGTAAATACTTATGCATTGTAAATGCTTTCCAATTATCCAAAACTTGTGCGTTACACATCTGAAGCATGGAAAGATTCTACTTACCCAGGCGTTACTACACCGAAGAGCATAACAAATACCCATACCATAATCATGAATAGGGGAACACCCCAACCCATGTAGAAGTAAAATTTCACATAAGAATATTCTTGAAAAACGGTCACAGTTATAACGTTGTGTAAATATAGACCTTCAATGAACATCCACATGAACATGGCGGTCTTGGTGTATTCAAGGAGTACAATACCCGCTTCACAGAGGTATTCCTGAAAGCAGTACAAAGCTATTGACAAAAAATTGTATACAAATAATATTCAACATCGAATTTTAAGCGGTAAATATTCAGGATATCAAAATTAATTCAACGACAACTTCATTATTTACAGTACATAATATGCAAGAAAAAAGTATGAAAAGGTAGTTTAACGAGTACATTACCTACCACCGAACTGCAATAAGTTGATATGTATGAAAATAAAATAGAGCGTAATTAAAATATCTATACTGAAATGTATTCGCACTGCAAACGTTCATAATATTACTAGCACATCAAAGCAACAACTATTATAATTTTTGCGTAGCAATTTTAGTACTTATATTGCAGTAGAAATGGGGGAAAAAGCGTAACATTTACAGGGTTAGCGAATTATTAACTTTTCGTACATGAAACACTTTTTGCATTTAACTGAAATTACTCTAAACCAGTGTATTCATAACATAACAAGAAAGGTGTTATTGAGTTACATACAGTACGGGGTTTTCAACGAATTTATTAACAATCAGAAAATCTTGCATTGTTAGCAGTTGTAATGCCAATGTTTGATTTTGCAATTTATATTTAATAAAATTTGTCTGCGCATTAAAAAATAATTATAGGGCTAGGTATTTTTTCACGCTAGTATGTTGCTGTAATTTTACAAATGATTGAAGAAATTGTAGATCTGGATAGCTAATTGGTACACCATTGTGCGCCTTTTATGTTGTCACGATGTTATTACCTTCCCACATGCACATAACTTGTTACTGACGTTGTTTTCTTTTAACTTTTGGGGTCTATAATTCATTTTCGTCATATGTTTCAGTGTTCGTGAGAAGTTCGATAGATATAATAACGATTTCATAGTCATTTTTTTATCTAAAGGAACTGCAATATTATTATGAATTAGTTAGTTAATACTAGAAGTGAAAGACTTAGTTAGATAACTTTCCGAAAAATGCAACATCAGTGCACAATAAAATTGAAAACAGTATTTAAAATTGTGGACTAAGAACATTAATATCTCACCGCGAATACGGCTACTTAAAGAAATTGTTTAAACATACATATTCTAGCTGATTTTTCAAATATTTAATGGAATTCATGTACTTTGTAGGTACATGCATCAGCAAACAGAAAATCGCAGAACACCAAAAGTAGGCGCAGTAAAACAATTTAATATTGTAAAATACATAATGATGTCCGTCAAAATTAAGTATGATTTTAAGAGCAGTAACAAGGAACTGTTGAAAGTAAATGTATCGGTAGAGATATTGACATATGGAAATAACAGTCTCATTAAAGCAATATGAATGGATTCATTATTGAAATGCATTACAAGCTGATTTATTTTTCGACCCTCGCTAAGGAGATATCACTTATTTTTAGAACTAGAGGACAGGTTTAATGCGTTAAATATAGAGTTTTTTTGAAAAAAAAGATCTGATTTTCTACTTATACCGGCTGCAGCACCTTTACTTAGCTTTGGATAGAAAAACTAATAAGACATTCTCAATTTTTATTGTCTATCTATGGCGCACTTGTTTGTGCTTGTCTATGCTTTTTGTTTATAGGAGTCGTATTGGATTTTCAGACTGTTAAAACGATTTATTTTCTGAATTCAATTGTTTATAACACGTTGACAGAAGCTTCTGATATTATGCTTTAACTGACGAAGAATGAATTTTGCGATTAAGTAAGGTAGCCATGAAATGTTCAGCTTTTAAAAATTTCAATTATCATTCATAGTAATCAACTCAAACGAAGAAAAGCGAGATATGTTAAATATTATTTATTCATTGAATCGACAACAGCACATACAAAATATTGGCAATTGTATTCAGAGTCACAACATCGTACTATTCTTCTAGACCCTGATATAGTGATAGAATATCTAATCAGATGTTTAGAAACATACAAGAATTCACCAAGCCTGAAGAAATTGTAAATGAGTTTGGCATATATTTTGCTAATGTCTATCGGCCTTCAAAGATACTGTTTTCAATAAACAACTTTATAATGTATGTCTTTGTATTTTGGGAGTAAGTAGCTCTCAATTGCTCTAAAGTTAAACCCTTGTTCCTATTTTAAAAAAGCCAGATGGCGTCGTCCTGCCCACATCAATTGCACAAAACAAGTGAAATTTATGTCAAAATCTTGGCTATAATATACAGTTCAACGCTACCAAATATCAAATCTAAATTTCTAAGCGTTTGCGTGTTATTCTACTTGGTGCAATACTTTAGCCGCACTCTGTATATAGAAAACGTCATGTGTGTGTTCCATTCATAAGTCAGGAAATGTTCAAGGTATCTGTATTATAGACCGATTTTTATATTGTTCAATTTCTCGAAAGTTTTTAAGATGGTGATTTATAATTACGTGTACCTACTCTAGTATCTCGTCTTTGATATCTGACTCCCAACGTGGTTTTATTGGTGGTAGATCGACTATCACTAATTTGGCAATTTTCAGTCAATATGCAGTGTCAGTTATCGATAAGCGAGGTCAAGTGAATGTGCTCTATACCGATCTACTTTAAGTCCTTTAATGTTTCTGTTAATAATACAACAATATTACTACCGATGATGATGAAAAGTTATTTGGATCTATATTGTTTGTTGAGGATTGCTTGTCACTGCAGGCTGATCTGACTAATATTTATAATTGGAATATTACAAATAGGTTAGAGCTAAATGTTTCCAAGTGTAACGTCGTGACCTTAACCCATAAATTATCATTGATCATGTATGATTATTGCATATATGTACTTCAACGACGTTAGAGCATCAATGATTTGGGTAAACTTTTGATAGCGGTTTGTCTTTTCGCAAACAAATTTTTAAAACCGTATCTGATTCTAATTAGCTACTACAGTCATCTATTGCATTCAATGCATTATGTCGCAATCATTGTCCTATATTATCCTCTGGTGCGTTCTAAACTTGAATATGGTAGTATAATCTGGAATCCGCTGGAATACAAATGTCGTCTCTGGAAAATTCAACATACAGATCGTTGCATCGCAAGTGCCGTCAAACGCTCGCTCCGATTGACGTGTTACTTCGTTGAGTAGGTCTTAGCGTTGTAGTATGTATGTACGTGCATAGCTGCGCCGGTGGTATGAATTATACGTAATGTAGGTAGACTCATATGATAAAATTTTCTTTAACGTGCACAATGTGCCCGCTGTTTTTATCCTCATAAAAACTAAATATGTAGTTATAACAAGAATAGCAAACTTGTGCACAGAATATGTATTGTAAGAAGATGTTTATGACGAATGAAAAGTGGAGAATAGTAATACTATGTATTATCACAACAATTCACAGTAAAATAATGAAATTTAAATTATGTAATTAGTAGCTAAATAAAAAATGAATATTCTCATATTTGCAGGAACAAACGTTAAAAAAATATGCATATGTTACAACAGAAGGAATCTATTATTAGTAATAAATTATTATTTTATAAGTTAACATAAAAGCGACCACTTTTCTAATGCATTAAATGCTCGAGACGTCTTCCGGTCGCCTCAAAGCAATATGCTAAACGATCGTAGAAGCCTCGTTGCGCATTCTGTAAAATTGCTGGAGGAATGTCATCAAAAGTGTTAAGAATTTTTTGTTGCAATTCTGCCAAATTGTTTGGTCTATCGTTTTCAAATGTATAGATCTTAGTTTTCATGTATCCCCATAAGAAAAAGTCATTAGGGGAGAGATCCGGTGATCTAGGTGGCCAGCGAATAGTTCCCCAGGTACTTAGAACACGGTTTGGAAATACATTATGAAGATATTCCCGTATAACTCTACTATTATGAGCGGGACACCCATCCTGTTGAAACCATATGTTATCCAAGTTGAGCGCCAATTCGTGGAGGCGTGGGATAATTCGATTCTGGAGCAAGTTAAGATACCTCCCACCTGTTAAATTGCCATCTATAAAAAATGGTCCAATTTTATGCTCTCCAAGTAATCCCGCCCAAACTTTTAATTTTTGGGGATACTGAGTTCTAGCATTGTATGTTATTAGGTGCGGGTTTTCTCTTGTCCAGTGTCGAGGTACAGCGGGATTATGTCTTCCGTGCAACGGGAAAGTACTTTCATCCGTAAATAATATATTTGGAATAAAAATTGCGTTTTGATTGCAAATATGCAACACATTTTCGCAAAATTCCATTCTCTGTTCTTCATCTTCGGGAAATATTTCATTTGTTTTCTGTAATCTGTAGGCATGGTATTTATTTTTCTTTAAAACACGCCATACTGTGCTTTTAGAAAGATCCAGCTGCTCACTAATACCCAATGAAGATATTTTCGGGTTCTGTTCGACACTGGCACAAATTAAAAGATTTCTTTCGTCTTGGCGAACAAATGGCTGCCTATTACGTTTGTGCTTGTTCGGCATAATACAGCCCAATCTTTCAAAATTATTTATTATTCGCTGAATTGTTTTTAGAGCGGGTCGTGATTGATAATTCTCATAAAAGCGCTCTATTACTTGCCTTAAGGGTATTTCCTGAAGATACCACTTAATAATTTGTTTTCTTTGAACTAAATTATAAACATCCATTATTTTTATAACATATAAATACCAAACTAACAAACTAAATAAATACTTATGTATGTATCTTACACTAAACTCTGCAGAAAACCTAATAGAAACGACGACAAAACACTAACTAAACGAATATGTTTAGCAAAAATGCTTGAAGAATGAGACAATTAACAGATTAGGATATAATAAGAAAATGCAAATGAAAAGAATATTGTTTCAACAAGAATAATAAAAAAATGAAAATGTAATAAAATATCGCAAAGCACTAGAACATATGAGACAACTACCTTCTACAATGCCTAACTGGAGACTGCAAATATCCAAATATTCATACGTATTCTCTGCAACATGTATCGACGCAGGCGCGGCATATGGACTTAACTAAGACATACCATTCAACTATCGATATAATATTTTGACGGCACTTGCGATGCAACGATCTGTATTCTGTTGAAATATGTGGTGTTTAAGTACGATGGAGTCTATCTCGTAAGAGGTATATCTCAGTCATATTATCTCAAAATATTTGACATGTTCTCATTGGAGGATACGCGATCTCTTAATTGTCTGAAAATGCTACAGTGTATTATTAATGGAAAAATTAGCTGCGCTGAGTTTCTGAATGAAATATGTTTCTTAGTTCCTCGTTAAGCAGCCCGATATGTTTCGACGCTACAACTTCCGTTACCTAGAACCAACTTAATGCAAAGATCTCCTATCAATTTTATGTTTACTACTTATAATACCATTTGTATGGATTGTGATATTTTTTAAAAATTTTTGTTTAGTAGTTCCTGGCTTGCAAGTACAATACGCCACTGTTTATATCTTAGTTTTGTGTAATTTATCTTTGATATGTCCCACGCTGTTGTGGATAATAAATTATTATTATTAAATCGGGTCGATGGCCGCAGTGGTTAGGCGGCTGACTATCGTTGTGAGAGAACGATAGGTGCCGGGGTTCAATTCTCTGGAGGGACGGTGACATTTTTTCAGAGAGTTTAATCCCGGATCGACTTGCCATTCGCTGTTGGGAGCAAAGTGATTAACAGCGCGGCATCATAAAAGGCGATATGATGCTGTCACAAAGCCATTTGAACACAACTTACACACACCAAACTACACCGCAAGAGTTGCAGTGATAGCCAGACAAGTAATACAGCTTACGGAGCACCACATTAAAAAAAAAACTAATTTTAAACACTTGTATATATAACGTATGATTTTGTTTTGATGTCAAGAGCGTTAAAATATACATATACTGGTAAACTATGTCACTGATTATTTTCATAAATAACATATAATAACAATATATTTTCAACTAACAACACAAACATAAATCTGCATCATCACGAAAAAGCTTTAAACTATTTACTAAATTTATTACCCACTTTCTGTATAAGTACAAACTTTTCTATTAATATTGCTGAAAATTACGATCTAACAGAAGTATTCTTGCTATTTCCTTAGTTTCTCGTTAATGACTATAATTAATAATTCATTGCTACATATGTGGAGCGTAAATATGTGTTGCTGTTGAACATTAGATATTACGTCGTTTTGTCCTGTACATATGTGTACATACTTGTCAAAGTTTCGGAATACTTAGAATCTAACGAGTCAAATTCACATCGCTGAGTTTGTAACTCAAACAGAACCAATGAAGCCGCTAGCTATACCAACAGTGAAGAATGCGTTTCATAAAGATATTTATATGGTTTTGTTCTCGTTTTAATTTCAGAACTGTTGACTAAAATAATAGATAATGTAGATGTAACAAAAGATGTGTCACATGCATAAAGTCACCCTGGTATAAACTAATAAAATAATTTCCTTTGAATTAGAATCTAAAACTGAAGTGAAAATTAATTCGTGGATTCAAATAATTATTATTTAACATAGGTATTTCAGAATCCGTTTTAATTATCATCATAAATGTACGTATATTTATTGTAATGTTTATGTTAAGGACTTCTTCAAGATCTAAATTATTAAACAAAAAGAATCCTAATTGACTTTTTCAATAATGATCTAGCATCCTTTAATGTTTATGGTTAGTTGCGGTTAAAATCGAAATAGTAGAAGTAATGATTTGTGACCGTTTCGGGCGTTTCCGTTTCGTGCGTTTCACAAAATTTTCCCCTTTTGGGCGTTCGCTTTATAGATGGGAAATGAATGTGAGTTTGAATTCCCGTTCCGTGCGTCAGTTTTATATTTTATAGGAAATATAAAAAAAATAAAAACAAAGTTAAGGAGTTTTGCTGATACATTAGTTTAATTTCAAATTAAAACAAATGCCCAATATATATATTATCAGTACATTAATATATACATCAGTACTATATGTATTAAAAAATATAAAATAAAAATACATTCAACTATATATGTAGAGTAAGCGTTTATCTAATCTCTATATACAAAACTTAATTCAAATTAAAACTAAACCTATCTACAATTTTACAATATATTTCTGCTTGTCCAATGTGACACTAAGATTCTGTTTATTTTGATGATTTCTCATGTTACAGAGCCAACCATCTGTAATTTTATCTTCTGGCAGATGAGCTAATGCAGCACACTTTCTTATGTGGTTTCTTACTTCCTCGTTTTCCTTGTACAACTTTGTTAGACCTAAATAATAATAATAGTTTATTGTACCTTTCACAACTAAATATTACAATATAAAGATCTATTACAAAACGCAGAATAATTAAGTCAATCTGGTATTTTGCGCCAAAGAGATTGATTAAAATGAAAGTTACATCCTTTGATAACTGTAACCGGAAAAACTTCTTCCAGAGCATTAATTGCGGCAACTTTAAAATCAAGAATACATTTTTTTGGTAAAAAATTCTTGACTTTATTTTTTAATAAGAAAAAGTCGTTTATACGTTGCCTCTTTTTTGTCGGGTAACAGGGCATATACGGCAGGAATGATGTTTGTTCTTTCTTCCGTACTACCAATATCCACGTGAATTGTGTATAATTGGCAAAACACAGAACTACAGCTTTTAAGCTTCGAAGAGGAAGCAAGAACCTCCTGCTAATAAGTTACCTCCGTACATTGCAAATACAAGAATCCTGTCTTTCTTACCATCGTCATTTATGGTATACTCTTTCATAAACTCGGGGACTTCTATATCTTCTCGTTTTTTCGGAAACAAGCTAACCCTCAGTGATTTATGTCACTCATTATACAGTGCATGTTTCACTGATGTAAACTGTGGAATATTTGTAAGGAAATTCAGACCTCTGTCCTTAGCAACCATTATCTCTTGTCGATATATTTGCGATACTTCTTCTCTTGCTTACTTTTTGGCTTTATCAACTTCATTTTTTGCAGTATCTGGAACACAGATATGACTTTTCTCACTTATAACTTTTGATTTTACTTCATCAGTAACAATCGCTCCTGGGCTCCTGGATTTGCATAAACAGGAACTCTGTTTATGCAAATTCATCAAAGTTTTTTTGTTTTTTGCTTTTCAGTGGAACTTGTGTCCAGAATAGAGGATGACTGGTTTTCCACGTTTTGATTCTATCCTTTCCATCACAAAATTCACGAAATCATTTGAAGAATCTAATTGCACTTACAAGACTTCGGAAGAACTAATTTATTCTAGAAGTAATGCAATATTTCTATATTATTCAGACGTAACCCAATTGGTTGAAAGAAATTCGCAACAGCAATCCCATTTATTTAGTTTTTAATCCCTTAACAAGTTCAACAATTATGATTATAAATTCAAACGAGTGTATCTTAATCGTTAGTCAAGTTTAATGTAAATTACATTTAATCCCTTGACGAGTTCAATAATTACTTACCAATAGAGGCTTGTAGTGGTTTACTGTTGCCTGCAAATTTTACGCACGAAAAGAGATTCAAGAAAAAGATATATAGTTTCGACGCCCGAAACGGGAGTATTTCAGTTTTTCGACGCCCGAAAGAGGGAGGCTCGAAACGGGAAGATACCGAAGTAAGAATGAAGTTTGTTAAATAATATTAAGAAATGTGGAACTAATAATAAACATTAATGTGCGACGGTAGTTTATGAGACTTAGACTTACAATTAGTTAAATCTAGTTAACTGGCAGCTAACTAACGACTAAAATGACAATTAATCTACCGGAAATTCGAGTGTCTCTGTTTACTATCTTAGCTTTTAGGTATTATTTTATGCCTGCGCAGTGAATGTCATAATTACTACGTTATTGGTATAAATATGGAAGAGTTTGATATTTTTATAGAACACAAAATTTTATTTTTCATACCATTCACCTAATTATGGACTCACTATCAACAATTTCTAATTGATATATTATTTTATATAATTTCCATATGTGTTGAAATTTAAAGAGCGTATATTGTTAATTAATTTAAGTGGAATTTAGTTGAGGAATAAGCAAAATACCAATTTAAATTAGTGGCATAGATGTATTACGAACTTGGCATATTTTATTAAATCGATATTACTTTTAAAGAAATCTATTTTATTACGATCTTGTTAAAATTGAGCTGTTGTAAAAATGCATTTATGATCGCTGCAGCAGCAAGATTTACAGTGTTACATTTGTTTTGTGTTACTATTAAATAAACTTTTAACAATAGTCTCGGATGGAAATTCTATTCTTTGATTAATCATACGATAACACAAGTCTCTTCTCTCGTTTTATAAGTGGTGTAGGAACATTTATAGAATGTTTGAAAATTTTAATGCTATAACTTCAAAAATACAAGGTATTACTGAGAAAATGTATGTCCTACAATTGCATCTCTCTACTTCAAGGAAAACTACAATTAAATCTATTAATGTAATCAAAATTTTAATTTCTAAAAGTATCTAGATACATTTGAGCACCGAACAACAAGTACTATTCTTGAATATTATGTACATTCGTATTTTCCAGTTGTAATTATAATCTTTTTTTAACAGTGTTGGTTACGGGGGTTTGTAAGATTAATGTTTAAAAGGCTGCTGCCAGTTCATATGCACCTTGGTAGATAATTAATGGATGATAAAATTAATATCATTAATATTAGAGGAACATGATTTTTAACGGGTCGATGGCCGCAGTGGTTAGGCGGCTGACTATCGTTGTGAGAGGACGATAGGCGCCGGGGTTCAATTCTCTGGAGGGACGGTGACATTTTTTCAGAGAGTTTAATCCCGAATCGACTTGCCATTCGCTGTTGGGAGCAAACTGATTAACAGCGCGGCATCATAAAAGGCGATATGGTGCTGTCACAAAGCCATTGAACACAACTTACACACACAAACTACACCGCGAGAGTTGCGTTGATAGTCAGACAAGCGATACAGCTTACGGAGTCACTGCAACTAAGCACCCACCACACATAAAAAAAATATTTACTAGGTATTTTCCAATATGTATTATAAACATTAGCATTATTACCTGAGCAAAGTTACTAATTTACCAGCTGCGCAGCGGTACTAGCTAATTAAAAATACATTTTTTATATTGAATAGCAACACGAAATAATAAATAAATAAAGAATTAATCAACCTTACCATATCACTGATAACAGTTAACTCCATATTTTCATCTATATAGATTAGCAGCCTTGTGATAACCTGAATCGTGGTAGCTACAAATAAGTTTTGATGTATTTTAGTTCTATTATTTCTTAGTATTCTGTAAAGAAAAGTGAGCCATCTCAATATAAGATTCTTCTAAATTCTGTGAGTACGTTACTTACCTATATTTATAGAAAATAATTAACGAAATTACTAAAGAAAACATTGATAATGATAGACCCACTAATTCTATAATCCTTGTGCGTTCCACTATCTAAAAAATATTGCAATAGAAGAGACTTCAATACATTAGAAATGTTGCACTTACGTCTAGACATCCTGTCATTTCTTTACACATTTTATAAAGAGCAGCGCCGTAGTCAGGTACACAGTTGTCAAAGTTCGTATAACCCTTTGAATGGTTTTTGCTAAATTGACTAGATAGCCAAGTACCGTTGGCTAAACATGTACGAACTGCTACTTCTGTTAAAAAATGCAATTATTATTAACTATACATATATTCTTCTAATTCCTATTACTGTAAGTAAATCATTTCCCGAAAGTAAAACTTTTGGAATGCTTGATTTTCTTAAGCTATTATAACGCCTTTGGGAAAAAAATCAGAAGAAGAATGGAATGGAGTAAAACATACGATAGGTATTGATTATTGTTGTATAAGAAACCATAATTACTTCTTTGAAGTAATTATCTTAGATGACTTATATAGACGAATAGATATAGGTACTAAGAACAAAATTGTCTGTGTGTGTTACTGTGATGACAAGGAATAATTCATATAAACACAACATACATTCAAGAAATAAAAAATTAGGTATATGAATATGTGCTAAATATTGTCCCAGAAAAATAAGTGTTCTGTAGTTCAAATTAAAGAATCTGTACAGACTGGGCAACAATAATACAGTTAGTTCTCTAAATATTTGAAGCTTCACGACAGCAAATGTATAATACATGTTTTAAGATGATCTAGTAAGAACTCGTTCATTGGAGGCTGGCACATAAATAACAAGTACTAGTATGTAATGTTAATTTGTTCAGATATTTACAGAGTTAAAGGTTACCAATATACACATAATGAGCCACTTTATTTCTTATAGCATATATGAATGTTATATTTTTCCATTGTTCTGTAGTACACCGGGTGTTCCACAAAAATTTCCAAAGGCTGTAATGTCTTTATTTATCATCTGATTTTAATGATCTATATATGAAACTGTAGGGTTTCGTAAAGACTACAAACAGCAATGCAAATTATCTGTTTGTCAGACATGATTCGCGAGAAACGTAAGTCAACTTTTTTTTTTCAAATTGCACTATATATTTTTTTTTGATTTTTATAAAAGAACATTTCCCAACGATTCGAACAATGTCATAAAAACATACACTTAAATAAGGAATAATGCAAGAAAAAGACAAGTTTTTGCAAATTTTTATATGGCAAAACTAACAGTAGGTCATGAATTGGGGTACGCAATTAAACAATCACAACATCTTTTTTATTCATAATTATTAAAAATACAGATGCTATTAGAATTTATCAGGAATGTTTCTCTGATAGGGAATCACCACATCACAAGAAATTTGCACAACTGGAAGCCAATTTGAGGATGTACGGATCTTTCAAAAAGCCAAAAAAAAGACGTACAAACTACAGATGAAAATTTAGATCTAAACGTTTTATTGATGGTTGCAGAAAATCCTAAGACGTCCGTTAGAGAGATTGCTAACAACATTGGATCATCCAGTACAACAGTACATTCTATTTTGAAAAAAACATAAATTCAAACCGTACAAACCTCAACGGATCCATCATTTGCTGGAAGACGAGTATCCACGAAGAATGCTATTTTGAAATTTTTATTTAAATAAATTACGAGAAGATCCACTATTTTATTCTAAAATTCTCTGGTCGGATGAGTGTACCTTCACGAATAATGCCATATTTAATAGAAACAATCATAGGTATTGGAGCAATGACAATCCTGGATTTCTTATTGAAAATAATATCCAGAGAAGGTTCTCTTTAAATGTTTGGTGTGGAATTTTAGATTATAGATTAATTGGACCATATTTTATTGACGGTATCCTAAATTAAGAAAGATACCATACATTACTCGAAGAAATAGTGGACAATCTAGAAGAATTGCCCATTGCTCAATACGCACAAATTTACTTCCAACAAGACGGAGCTGCTGAAGCAGTATTTATAGGAAAGGGGTTTGGATTTTTTCATTTGATTATTTTGTCTGATCTAAACAACAAAAGTGTTTATTTTATTGTCTGTATTTTTCATAATTATGGATAAAAAAGACGTGGTGATTGTTTAATTGCGTACTCCAATTCATGACCGACTGTTAGTTTTGCCATATAAAAATTTGCAAAAATCTGTCTTTTTCTTGCATTATTCCTTATTTAAGCGTAGGTTTTCATGACATTATTCGAATCGTTAGAAAATGTTCTTTTATAAAAATCAAAAAAATATATATAGTGCAATTTGAAAAAAAAAGTTGAATTACGTTTCTCGCGAATTATTTCTGATAAACAGATAATTTGCATTGCTGTTTGTATTCTTTGCGAAACCCTACAGTTTCATATATAGATCATTAAAATCAGATGATAAATAAAGACATTACAGCCTTTGGAAATTTTTGTGGAACACCCGGTATATGTATGTATGTACTATCGCGAGCATTTTAAACGACTCAAACTTCAAGCGTTATGGCCGTATATAGCTACTCGAAACATTTGAGAAGTAGCACTGGGCGACTGTAATTAGGGGTCGATAACAAGCAGGTAGAAAGATTCGCAATAAATTATATATCCTATGATGATTGTAATACATCCTATATATGATTCGTATTTATTGACGAAATTCGCTCTGTTTGATATTATGTCTAGAAAATTCATACGCAGTGCAAGTTTAAAATATATTTTTATATATAATATTACTATTGTGTTTATAGGAAATCTGATGAAGGAAAAACAATGTTTGCAAAACATTAAGAAATGATAAAAATTAAATATCAATTTAAAGAAATATTTATTTCTGCATATATATTAATTTATTAATAGGGCGAAATATATCTAAGGTAATTATCAGTTGATTTAGGAACATTTTATTGGACGAGACAATTGAAAACGTATTGCACGGCACCTGACTGGTCTTTATAAATTAAACATTTTCCAGGTAGTTAACGGTTGACACTACATTAACTACATTAAGAAATTATATTGAATTTACTTCAGTAGTGCAAATTGTTCTAAGAAATAACTATTATTGGCTTTAAAGTCTTATCAAATTAATATAACTGTCGTATTTATACAAACGTTTAAAGTTCTTAAGAATCCGGTAAAACAAACACCGACTAATATTATCATTAATCTTCTTTTATATAACCATAGCGTGCGTCTATAAACAACTATATTTCTTCATCAAATTTTGTATTGTTAATGTCAGTAAATTATAAGTACTATTTCAATTTATTAAAACCGACATATTAAATAAAATTTCACAAAAGGCTAAAAAATAATAGATATTTTAGTATTAGAAGTATATCTTTTTTAATTTGAGACTTCTTGTAAAAATAAGTTAATCACATAATATTTCTATACGTTATCTATTATCGGCTGTTTTAATTAAAACATTGACCACATACTAATAAAATAATATTAAATTCTTTCCATAATTACGTGTCCTAATCTCTAAGTTTATAATTTTTGCAATAATTGTTGTTAGATCAATATTTTCCCTGAGAAAAATGATGACATTTTCTCTTATTCAATTAACTTGAGTACGGTCTAACTCTTTGCTCAGTACATCATATTCATGTCAAATATATTCATAATTCTTTTCGCTTATATTTCTTTTAAATAGTGTCTACCCTCCGGCCTGCGGCTATACGGCTTATTACAGTTGCCCAGTTATATTTACTAGATTATTGCTCCAATTACGGAAAGCCTACAATAGATACGTTTTATGGCAGTTTGAGTCGTTTAAAATGCTCGTGATAGTACATACATATGTCTGTGCCTGTAAAACTTGTGTGTATTTCTTGTAGAGTGTATTGTAATTTATTTAGTGCTCTACTACATTAATATTAGTCATCTTCTTTTGTGGCGTGATTCACAAGAATTATCACTTTTGCCTTAATTATTTAATTTTTCAAAGAAAACGAGCAACGTTCGTGATTTATTTTTATTCACAAAATTACATATGAATCGTTGCACAGTTAACTACCGAATGTATGCAACACAATATAATAAGAACATTATAAGAATACAAAGTCGCTCTGCTTGTATTTCATAGATAGGTACGTCCACGGCTCATCCTCGTGAGAATGCCGTTTCCATAATTTAAAATCGATATGAACTTCTTTTCTATCAATTAATAATTGTGGATCACAACGAAAAATAACGATTATTAATAATATTTAGTGATATCCGTACTTTAGAATGTAAAAGATGAACGCATGCATTTAATTTAATCGTTGAATACATATATGTAGATACTCACGACTTGAATTAAGTTTCTTGCTAACTGGACAGGACTGATTTGTTATAGTTCCTCCCACTGTCGGACTCCAACACAGAATTCCATCAAAAACTGCATTACAATATACTGTAAAGAAAACAAAGATGTACAAAAATGTAAATGCTAGAGTTTTTGTGTTGAGGGACATTCATAGTTCTAAGGTCGAGATTGTAACCAACTTTTAGTTCTAGTGGCAATTTTTGTATTGTTGATATTTTCACGCCCTACCGCTTTACTATGCACACGACCTAAGATCTAAAATGACCACATTGAGTTCATTTAATGATAAAGAACCAAGCAACCCAGTATCTTTTGAAACCAATTAAATTTTTCATAGTCACAACCTAAGGTAGAGATCATACACATATTTATTTGAATAGTGTATAATAACAACAGAAAAACAAAAATTTTAGCGGTGTACCTAAAAAAACATTTCTCCAGACATACACAAACGGATAATATCCAAAGAATCCAACCCACATTTATTGTACGATCTTTCAAAAATACATAAACAAACCTTACCGTCCCTACCAACAGTTAACATGATAGATTTGCCCACTTACGCCTTAGCCGAATATCTCGGACGGGCCCTTAAGAAATACACAGGAAACAACATTCGTCACACTTTGTTGAACTTATCTCTGAAATCTCTATCGAACAAAAGTGCCTGTCACCGTTTCCGTTGCTATAATCTATCTATTATTAATCCAAGGCAGTTATTGACTAGACCTGGCCAAGTTAGTCGATAAATGCCTCACTTCAACGTATTTTACCTTTCAGGGAGAATACTACCAATAAACGTCTAGTGCCGCTATAGATTTTTTCCTTCCTGCGGTTGTAGCTAATATTGTCATACTGGCATTTGAGACCACAGCTTTGGAACATGCAAACTTGAAGCTAGAAACTTGGTTATGACAGGTACGTGAATGACACTTTCATTATCTGGCCACATGGTAAAACCATTCTACCCATCTTCTTGGATTTCCTTAGTAATCAACACCCCGACATCAAATTCACTATGAAGATTGAAACAAACGGTTTCCTACTGTTTCCGGATGTGTCAGTTACTCGTCTACCAATTGGTCATTAAGGTAACTCTGTCTAAAAGAAACCTACACATACAAATTGATATCGTCATGCCAACTTATACATCACTCAGCATAAAAGCAATCACTAACCCTTGTACAACAAGCAATGTCAATTTTCCAGCCCGACAATATCAAAAAAGAATTAAAACATGTCAGAACTGTACTTCTTCAGAATAGTTACAGCTTCAGCAACATATAAAAGGTCATTAATAGGTATACTCATCCGCGTACCCTCCAAGCAAACGCCGGCGCTAGTAATCGACTTGTAATCATTATCGTTCTCTACTACATTAACGGCGTTACATATCACATCGGTAGAATTTTCCGCGAATAAAAACATTAAAGGCATTTTTAAAACTTTAAATAAAATCTTCCAAATTCTTCTTTTGCCCAAGGACACTCGCCATGTTTTCTTCCATAAAGGCATATATAAAACTCCCTGTGATTTTGATTCAGTATACATAAGTGAAACTTGAAGGTCAGTGCAAATTATAATCTAAAAACACCAACACAACATCAAGACCCGTTCAGCACACTCAACCATAGCTCAACATTTTCTCGACACGTGCTAGAAAATTTATTCTAATCAGATATCTGCTGTAAGCAAGTCACAATACTAGTTTCCTCGAAAAATAAGAAAAGCAATCATGATCCACAGATATCCCCAAAATTTTAACCGTGATAATGGTTACCGTCCCAGTATATGGAAACCCATACTTTCCGATTTATTAACTCGTGCTCACTGATCCGCTTCACTCTACACGTGCATGCACGAATGTAAGTACATATACCTCTGCGCGCCTTTTTTTACTTGTCAGAAAGTTTTCACCTCTCGCATAGTTTACACGTCGAGTTATCGTGACATTCTGACATCTCGTATCCAGAACCCCCTAAAAGCGCCGCCACTTACATTACTTATTCTGTTTTTGTTTATTTTTGTATTGCATGTATTTACGCTACTACTACCCGGTCAAAGCCCGAAAGCATACCTAATAGAGACTCGGATCGTGGAAACCTTCGACATCATCTGACTAAAGAAACATTTAAACATTAAACTACATTAGACTTAGTGACCATCTAGCGAGCGAAAGTTCCTATCAAATTAAAATAGCTACATTGTTTTCTATTGCAACTAGTGGTTCTGGTAACACATATTTGATGTCAGCTTATTTAACTAATACAATGTTAGGAAGTAGAAAAGAACAACCACTTAATTTTTTGAATTTGCAAAAAGGACATCTCGTCATTTCAATTATCATGCAAGTGTACAACGATGTTTCCCCGTTTTTTGTATGAATAGAAACAATTTCCTGGTGTACCATCCTCCCCTATATATGTATGTGTTTGAAAACCGTTCTGCGAGCATACAATTTTTAGAATTTTAATATTATTTATTACATACTTTATATATATTATTCGTATATGAAATGTACTTAATTAGATATACTATTTCAATATAATAATTCAAATATTTATACTAACCTGTTTCACTAATACGACTGAAATTTTGGTGCATATCCAGGCATACACCTTCGTTCATGTTGATATTGATAACCTGAAACAAACGTGCTCATTTCAATATAAGGAAACATAGAATTCGCTATCATATACACTTTTCGGTGTTTCACTCTATTAATAAATGCTTAGCAAAATAAATATGTTGTTTGGAAATGTTCGTGAACAAATTGTGCAAAATAATAAAGAAACTATATCATACAAAATATCAACCAATATAATATGTTTCCAGTTATCAATTGATAAAATGCTATACTTCTAAGTAAAGGCCGGAATATATGCAAATAAAAAACTGAAAATATGCGCATAAATATGCAGGTATTTTAGCTAAAATATGCATATCTTTATGAAAAATATTAAAAAATTAAAAAATACGAGGAATGCTAGAAAATGAAACACTATATAAAAAATATTATATTATGTTTATTACAAGTTTATTTAGAACATTTTACAACATAATTAACTATGAAAACAATTTGCAATCACATACTTCTCAAAGTTTTCAACAGAAAAATTGGGACGCCTATCTGAAAACATGTACTTACATTATGAAGTTCTTCACTGGATTTCTTGATGCAGAAGTAGAACACTAAACACTTTAACCCACTTAGAAACTTGTTTGGTGTTTAGTGGGTTAAAGTGTTTAGTGTTCTACTTACATTATGTATATTTAAAAGGTTCGTTCTACGTCGACGCTTGTTATAGGAACATATTTCAAATTGCAAATATCATATATTGTCAACTCAATATTTTCTACTGAATCACCACCCAAGACGTTAGCAATAACATTTAGCTTCTTGAAACCCCCATTTTTTTTCTATTATGCTTAAAAATTTTTCATACACGGACTTTCCCAAAATCAAAACATTACTTTTCAAATGTGTTTATTATTTCAACTGCAATATACAAGTGGAAACAAAACTCATTGGTTTTAATAAACGCCAACTGTTGAGGTATTTCTTTATTCGAATATACCTTTTTTCCCCTATCACAAATTGTGCATTGCTATTAAGATCCATAATAATTGTCTTTATTCCTCCATAATGATTTGCATGAAAAATAGCAGCTTCCAATCACATTCCCCATCGTGTGATTACTGGTAGAGGAGGAAGCGGAACATCGGGTAAGTGTTGTTTGTAACGTTAAACTCGTAATGTTAGTGCTTTCTGGATAAACCTTGTTATTGTCAAATTCTTGGCCTTTTCCAACTGCTTGGATGAAATTAAATAAGATGTTGCTGGAACCGATACGTTAAGAATACAAATCATTAAATGAACTATGTACCGGCCCACACTATTAGTAGTTTCATCTACACACATATAAAGGTAATTGTTTGCAACATTGTTCTATTCATTGTCTATTCATTGTTTCTGCATAGATACGGTAAATATAATTTTTTCTTAAGATGCTCTCGTCGGGAATGTTATATTTGCTGCTGTACTTTTACAAAAATAATTTGACATTAAATTGTTTATGTTATGTAGTGGAATATCTACTGACACAAACATTAGACACAAATCTTCATTACATTGTTCTTGTTCCGATTTTTTGTATGTTGATGCCAAACATTGCAGTAAAGTTTGCTGGCCCTTCTTTGTTAATTTCATCTTTGTTATTTTTGCAGCATGAGATGAAGTTTTTCTATGTTGGTCGAATTGTCTCACTTGTAACCTGCATAAAAGAAATATCGCATCATCAGTTGCCTTCTTATAAAATAAATGTTAGTAAAAGATAAAGGAATAATTAAAAACTATTAACTAATTAATGAATAAAAGGAAATAAACTTAAATTTTACTCATAATCTTGCTGCAGTGTACATGTCAATGGCACCCTCACAATGACAAATTCAAATTTTAGATAGCACAAAGTTTTGTGCCGTAAATCGGAAGTTTTGTGCTGCTTCTGTTCTCGAGATATTTGCAATTCTTTTTGGGGGTGCCGTGAACATCCCAGCACCCCGACGGTCGAAAATTCAAAATCTAATACGGCAAAAGTTTTGTGCTAGTTTTGTGCCGCAAACCGGAAGTTTTGTGTTGCTTCCGTTTTCGAGGTGTTTTTTCTATGGGAATTTTCCATATTGCAAGTAACAACCGAAAACGGATTTTGCAATACGCCAAAGTTTTGTGCTGCAGCCGCACTGAGTTTTGTGCTGTTGAGAGCGAATTTTGTGCTGCCCCCATTTTCCCGCAAAAAATTTTTGAATTTTGCATATCCACGGCACCATGTATCCCATATCTGCGAAAGTACGTACACTAGCGGATTTTGCAATACGGTAAAGTTTTGTGCTACAGCCGCTGAGTTTTGTGCCGTTGAGAGCGAGTCTGTGCTGCCCCAGTTTTCTCGCAAAAAATTTATGAAGCTTGCGTCTATGCGTTTTCCATATTCTCTGACATTTTCGACTTATTTAAGGCGGATTGTTATTAACTGAATACTTTGTATATATATTTGTGTACGCTTGTTTTGACAATTTTTTTATAATGGCTGCCAATAATCTGATGGTAGTTCCTACAAGTGCAATCATGAATTTCTTTAATATAGGCGAGTTTTATCGCGGGAACAATCACCAACAAAGGCGTACAAATAAATTGTATTCGATTTTGTCACTATTCAGTATTTTGTTTTAAAAAAACAAGTGCTTCGTCAGATTTTTATTAGAGATTTATCAATCAGTTTTCATTATTTTGAAAGAGCTCTAGTAATAACAAAAAAATGGAGTGATTTCAAAGCGACCGCTTTAAAAACGCATTTTGGCTGATAAACGGCAAAATAAAGGAAATTAATTGTAGAAAAAAATATTGTCACACAATGGTTTTCGCAATGAAAGATGTCTAGTCTATTTACAGAATTAACACAATATAATATAATGCTATATTGAATACAATCTGTTTCACAGATGAATGTTTTTGTTATTCGACCAGTTATACAAACAACCAATGTTATCATACGAGTACCAGCAATTATCATGAATCAACAAGAATAATGGCAGAAACTTACACAAGATTAACATTAGACCATTTTATAATCAGATGACAGTGAACTAGCAACTGGTTACTTTGAGCAGGATGAAGCAATCATCAAGATCTTCTGGTTTTACTAGCTTTGATGACTTTCTATTTGGGTATTTAGAAAAGTATATATCGTAATCGTCTAAATACTTTACAAAAACTAACACCACTGAAAACGAAATTAATTACTTACACAACTCGATAGCTCTAGAGGTAACAGCGGCTGACAATAGTTAGGGTGGTACTTATAGTTCAATATATCTCTCGATCGGTACTCCGCCTAAGATACTATTTGCTGTTGGGACATAATTAATAGCGCAATATTATTGACGAGTTAATGTTGTAGCAAAACTATGAAAACACATTTACACAGCAAGAGATGTAGCGGATAGTGTCAATAAGCAATACATCTTGGGAAGCCGCTGTAATTGCACAACAGAAAATGAAAACAATAATGTCACGCTTCTGGCAATTTTAGAGAGAATACGAAGCCAAAAACGGGTCGATAGCCGCAGTTAGGCGGCTCGCTATCGTTGTGGTGGGACGATAGGACCCGAGTATCAATTCTCTGGAGGGACGGGGACATTTTTTCACAGAGTTTAAATCCAGATCGACTTATCATTCGCTGTTAGGAACTAGGTGATTAACAGCGTGGCATTATAAGAGGCGATATGATGCTGTCACCAAGCCATTTGAACACAATTTACACACACAAAACTACATCGCGAGAGTTGCAGCCAGACAAGTTATACAGCTTATGGAGTCACTGCAACTAAGCACCCACCACATATGGAAAAATATATAGCTTTTTTTTGGGAATATCTGCTTGCTTTTGTTGTTTTATAATGATAGAATTACTTTCTAATATAATAGCCTATGTTTCGCAATATTTCTAAGCTGGGCCTATGGAGTCACTGCAACTAAGCACCCACCACATATGGAAAAATATATAGCTTTTCTTTGGGAATATCTGCTTGCTTTTGTTGTTTTATAATGATAGAATTACTTTCTAATATAATAGCATATATTTCGCAATATTTCTAAAAGTGATCTTTTATTTATCTATAACAAACATTAAATCGTCTTCCTTACCTTTGACTTGTTGGTTTATTTAGTACAACATTTCTAGAACTATTTACTAATGGTTTCTTTATCAAATCTCGTCCTAATCCGAGATGCAATCATTGAAGTCCATTTAATGTTGGATTCTTACAGTGGACAAAAACAAAAATACTGTCTTTGAAAGTATGTTTCGATATCTGTAGTTCGTATTTCCAGTACGGAAACTTGACGAAAAGTATCACACGGACTTTACAATAACGCTTTTGCTTTAACTATCAAGGAAAATCGATTTCTCCAATCAACTGCACCGATCTTAAATATTATATATTGTTTTGTAATGTGAAAAGATCTAGTAGAAGCACGTACCTTGTATATATACTTTCAATCAGTGAAGAAAATAGAAACAAAACGGCAAAATAATATGAGGAAATTATATTTACAATTCCGTAATAGATTAAAATGGTTAGATCGGTAAAAGCATATTATTCTTACGCGTAGGTTAAATGGGACTAAATAATTATTATTTCAACGTGTTGTTTGTGTAAGTTTAAAATAGTAGTACCCAAGTTCAGATTTGTATTTTCTGTGCGGAAAATTCGGGAAAAACTGGATATTACGAGAAAATGGTGTAGTATCCTCGAACAGAAAAAAATAAGGTACGTTAAGGAGAATTCTAGCGTTCTGTAGAAATAACAAATAAACTAACCTTTCAAAATAATGTCATGAGCTACGGGATACCAGAGTTTATTTTTGTTTAGAACATTTTTGGAAACAGAAAAGAAATTTCTGGGTTCTTTGTAGAAAGGATGTAGAAACAATGATAAAGAATGGAATCTTCATTGGAGTGCCAAAAAGATATGAAATCACGACTTACAAGAAAATCATTCAGTTAAAAACTTGTTAAAGGTTTTTTTAAACTAGAATATTGCGTTAAGAGAGATAAGAAAATTGGCGATAGGGAGTATTTTTTAGGGTTTGGTGGCGGCAATTAAATTAGAAGATCAGAAGACAGTTACCGCTAAATGGTACATATGTTAAAAATTGTCTGCCTACTGTGTTCAGTAAAGTGCCAAAGAAAGTCTTTTTTGATAGTATCACTTTTAAACTATGGAAGGAGAGAATGGTTACGTGAATTATTGTAAATGACAATTACTTCGAACATATTTAAAATGGAAATTCTAAAAGCTTGTATCAATTGAACACAACACACATTTGAACACAATGTACATACATACACAAAACTACACGGCGAGAGTTGCAGAGATAGCCAGACAAGTAATACAGCTTACTGTGAGTCACAGTAACTAAGCACCCACCACACATTAAAAAAAAATCTTTCTATTCTCGATAATTGTAGCTTGTCCTTTGTGTATTAGGATTACTTCAAACGGTTAGCATTCTAGGTAGATTTTTGGTAAATTTGTCTAAAGTTACAGCACCATTCGCGAATTTTACGAGACAAAATATTGAATTATTATTGTCCGCTGTATGTAAGGATTGTTTACTCAGCTGAAACAGTTATTAATTTGTACACCTGCGTTATAATACAAAATGAGCTGAAAAATAGGATTGGTAAGTGCATCTTAAAGAATAGTCATCTGTTTGTTGCTGCTGGTCGACGTCTAAATAAGAATGAGGCAAATATATTCAAATTGAATAGGACATTTTGACTTAAGTCAGAAGTTTGAGATGATTGGAATTAATAATTTAGTCTAACGTAGAATTAGGAAAGGAAATTAACAGTAGTTTGCAAATAAAATTGAATAAGAATGTTTAATACATTCAAGGTCGCATTTTTATGGAAATAATAAATGTCGAAATTCAAACCAAACTAAAAAGCTGTTATGTCTACAATAACATAGTAAAACATGGGTAAAAAACCAACATAATAAACAAGAGATCTAAATATGTATATTCGATCATTAACAGGAAAGACAGTGAAAGGACAGTTAACGTAGATGAGAATGCTAGAATGACTTTCAGTTTTATTATCGCCTTGATAATAATAGCTTTGCTGGCGAAACGCGTCGGCTTTTAATAAAAAGTTTTTTGGTGTTTTGTGGGTGAAAGTGTTTAGTGTTCAGCATTTATTAGTTATTATTATTACTCGAAGGGTGGTTCTAAGTGGTACTTGCACTATGGTCTGAGTTACTACTTCAAAGTGTCTCATTCTAATCTTGCTTCTGGCCAAGACAGAAGCTTTGTTTCCTAATACTTCGCAATGGCATACTACATGAATCTTCTACCAATAAAAGTTTTATTCATTCAGTTGTAAATAGGAATTGTTGGATGTCTGGCACTACTTCATTGCATATCAAAACGTTAACAGCTGGGAGTTATGTAATGAAGCGAATGCCACGCAAAGTTAATTAATAACGATCAGTCTACACATCAGTGTTAAATTCATTTTCAAATCTCCAAAGATTAAGTTCATTATAATAATAGGCATGTTAAATAACATTAATGGCTTCGTGTGCATCTCAGTGGATTTGCAGAAGAGTCGATTTATCCATAAATCTAATTTAATGCGTCTTTTATTTTTCAATGTATAATAAAATATTAATTTTTCCTACGTTTTTTCATAATTAATTGACTACTTGTTTGATAATGAGGAGTAATCTATATTATTGGAACAAATGTTTGAAATTTTTACGTAACTGATGTTTCAAATAGTTAATATGAAAGGAAGCTTCGTGAATACTAATTCCCAGAATTATCCCTTTTGATCACAAATTAAAGTTTTGCCGACGGAAATAACTTTTGGACACGCTACAACTTCTGTTCTAAATATAAACATAATATAAAAACAACTATAACGATACTTTATTTAGCAAACTTGATCCGAAGTTCTTCTATCAATCAACAAGTAATTTTCTATTTGTTATTCATGACTTACTAATAGTATCATCAATCGTTATTCGGTTATTTTCATTGAGAAATTTTATTTCAGTAATGCATTGCCTTAAATATAGACAAATAAAATCTTATTTGTAATTCTTTATTCTGATTTTTCAAATTGTCAATGATGAGTTTCAGCAATTTTCTGAGTTATTTAGCGTATGTATGTAATATATGTATGTAGATACAGTAGCTTCGTTTAATGATTGGACAGTAGATGTGACCGTCCTGTGACACGACAATTGCCGAAGTTATCGCTCTTCCCCAGCCCCTACACCTTCAATGATTTTACTATGAGCTATTATTAGCTTTGTTTTGGTTCGGAATTCAGGATTAGTAACGGAACTGCGCAGAACGTAAGCGCACAACATTATAATTCCAGAATGGTTCCGAACTTTTAAGAGGCCCGACTACCGTTTGACAGTTGGCGATGTTGCCACAGTAAATTTTTTCATAATATAATGTTTTTATAATTTATTTAAAACGTATCTTAAAATCGGGCTTCATACACACATGTGTAGACGTATTTTGAATGCTCATAGTAAATTTCAGTAATTAAATCTAAAAATTAATAGTGTAATCTCGATTTCCGTATCAAGGTAACGGCCTGTAACGGGAAAAGAGATTGTGAAGTTAATATCGAATATTAATAGACAAAGTTGTATATGGAGATGTAAAACATTTGTAGAAATATGTGTGTGAAGCCCAATTTCAAATTATATTGAAATAAAATCAAGCAAATGATTTATAGAAATATGTAGATATGGCACCGCTGTAGAATAATCAGCTGGTAGACGACCCTCTTAATAACCAAAACACATTTTAGGAGCCTGTTACTGCCATCTTTTAGATACAGACTAAAATACAAACCAACAAAATATCAACAGCGAATGTTCTGCGCTAAGTCTTCCAAATCCTGTCTCTGTCTTAGGATACCACTCACTTTCCATAAATTTTATTCCCAGGACAGTAATTAACAAAAAAAAAATCAAATTACAAACGGAAGAAAATCTCAAACTTTAAAAGACAACGTAAATATCAATGTCATTGATGACGAACATATCGAAATAACGCGAATTTCTGAACACATGCACGGATGACGTAATTTCGAACTAATAATTCAGAATCGGTACTCATGGAAGTGCAAGAACTGTTTGAACGGTTCCAGAATCATTTTGAATTGATTCTGTCAGTAACCAAAACATCGGACTAAAAATTCGGTTCGCGTTCTTAATTAACCAAAACGCTAAACTGTAAATGCGCGTGCGCAACAACTCTAGAACCATTCTGAATTCTGAACCAAAACAAAGCTATTGATATACATATTTATTTTACTCTCAAACAGTTCATGAAGCGACCGGGGGTCGCTGACGCTGAGTGCGTAAATTACTCCTAATGTTACACCTAAATATTTGTAATTAAGATCGACACTTATGCAAGTGGCATTAAAATGACATTTTATTAAAAATTCTTATTAATGTTGTTTGTATCTAGTAAAGGTAGTAATAACTTTTTTTAAATTCATCAGTGGTTAGGCAACAAAATTTTTGAAATTGATCAATTTTATAATACAATTAACCGGTGAAACAGCCACACTTTTCTTTAAGTTGGCCAGTATGAAGTGTAAATAAAAACGTTCCTAGTTATATATGTTTTTATTTACTGGGTAATTACGTTAGTCAAAGATAATTTTCATTGAAGTGTGTTGTATGGATAATACTTTATTTATAATATTATGTAGTTATTGATTGAAAATAATTGAAAATAAATCATTTAAACGAAACGCAATATATATATTTACATAGATTAAAGTTTGTGCGATATTTTTAAAGAAGCACGGAAAAAACTTAATTTAAAGTGTAGTAGTATCACCATCGGCTGGTAAAATTATGACAAAATCAACAAACATTCTAAAAATGGTATAACAAAAAACAGTAAGTCCTTTTCACAATAGTAGAAACGCCTGAGGGTCTTCTTCGCGATAAATGAAAGCTATTAAGAAATATTTGGGTAATCCATAATTGTAAACAGTTATAAACGCTACGGGAGGTGTATTAATGCGATTATAAATATCTGTATATATGGGCCGTACGTTCTAGGATTTAAATATTACTTATATAATCATGTATCATATATTGTCTTAATAATATTAGTCAGTAATATTGGGACTAGCCCCCAACATATTCTATTACGGTCCTTATATGTATTTCCTGGTTTGTAATCGGACTGTGACATTACCTTACTTAAATAAGTAAACACAGAACGGTATTTTATTTATGTAAACCCTTAGGCGTTTCTAATATTGTGAAAAGAACTATATGTAAAATATAATTTACAAACAGAAATTGCTATTATATATATAAAGCAACTAGAACATACTCGAATGCTACTGATAATTGCATAAATCATCAGGTAATTGAACTGTAATTTTATATTTCGAATATAAGAATACCTCGAAGGTTTCTTCACAAAAGAACACCCTTTCATAATAATTAATAACTATTGAAATGTAGAAGATATTGTGAATATTAAGAGAATACAATGCCTCAATAGAGATTTAACCATTAATATACTATTAAATTATTGAACATGATTTGCGTACAATAAATTATAATTATTCCACAGTCTAATCGCACCTTTGCAGTTATGGTATTTGATAGATTAATAAATTGCGTTTAAATATTGCGCTCTAAGAGACTGTAGTGATTAAAAAGTAATTTGATTATTAATTTTCGAGTTCTACTATTATTTTTATAATTAGAAACGTGCTACTATTGGTGCTGTTTGCCAGCTCTACCAATTATATTACATATATAGTCCATTCATCGGTATAAGAAAGTAACTTTTAATGTGTTTACAACTATCGATGCGCCCTCCGACAATTGTACTTAGTTTAATTACTTTATAATAATAATAATAATAATAATAATAATAATGATTTATTGTCCAACGGCAAAACCTTTTACAGGACAAACTAAAGTACATACATATATTCTACGACTAAAGTAAACACATATGAAAGGTATAAAAATAATATAATATATTCAAAGTAAAGAAAAACAAAGAACTAACATCGTTGACCAACACTATCAAAAAATATATCATTATACAAGAAATCAGCATTATGACACATTGTAAATAAGGGTGATTTTACTAATAAATTTGTGCGAGGGCAGGGTAATGAGAAGGTAGATGAGGAGCGAGAGGATAAACGAGGTACAAGGAAATCGATAGAGGATAGTAAATCAGGAGAATCAATTCTTCCACGAACAATCTTCCAAAGAAACCCAGCTCCTAAGTTATGCTGTAGATGAGCCACATCGTTTAAGGTTTTAATAGGGGAATAAATTTTTATGTCGTCCGCATAAGCCAGTACTGGACACGATAGAGACATCAATAAATCGTTCACGAACAGCACAAACAAAAGCGGTCCCAGATGTGACCCCTGTGGTACTCCGGAAGTGGGAGCGAAATCATATGATTTGTAACCATTGTAGAAGACGTAGTGAATCCTATTGGTTAAATACGAATTTATGAGCTGCAAGAAGGAAGAACTTAATCCAAAGAATGATAGTTTATCAAGCAAAATTCCATGATCGATGACATCAAAAGCGCTGCTAAGGTCGGTGTAGATAACATCAACCTGGCCTTGAAGATCAAGTTGTTCACTAAGATACTGACATATAGAGACAAGATTCGTTACTGTTGACCTTCCTTTAATAAAACCATGTTGTTTCGGAGAAATATACGGGACTGTGTTGTAATACAAAGAGGAATAAATAACATGTTCAAATACCTTGGCAAAATTAGATAAAATAGAAATCGGTCTATAGTTACTAACACGAGTTTTGTCATTTTCTTAAACACAGGACTAATTCTTGCACGTTTCCATCGCGTAGGAAAGGTAGATGTACGAATCGCCAAATTGATAATATAGGTCAATGGTTTCGCAAGCACATAACGAGCATCATGTACAAGAAAACTAGGTACTTGATCGTCCCCAGCGATATTCTTCTGGGCAAACATCGACATAATACTAATTAATTCTTCTTCAGTGGTTGGCAACAAAGTGAAAGGAGTACAGTTGGAGTGAGTAGTTTTATGTGAAAAGTCATTACTGTCAATGTGTATTGAGGAAAATTTGGAGGCAAAGGCATTAACTATTTCCTGAGGTGTATCAATACGCACATCATTGTCAAACAAAACATTAGGTATGCGTGTGGTGCCATTCCTAGTGTGAATAAACTGAAAGATCTCTTTCGGATTAGCTCTAACTGAAGTTTCAACTTTGTTGAGGTACGCCGAATAGGCAGCGGCGATATCACTCTTGCATATAGACCGGAGTCTGCTGAATTGATGATAGAAGTACGTTTAGGTTTGAAATACTAGTTTTAGAGAACCACACAGGATAACGAGGTCCCGAATAGGTATGTTTTACTGGTACAGAAGTATCAAGAACTTGGTAAAAATAAGCATATAACTCATCAAGAGCAGAATTGACATCGGTGTGGTTTTCCAGAAATGACCAGTCAGTAATACAGAGATCAGAATACAATTTGACTAAATCAGCTCTTCGAAAATCATATCGACTATTATTATTCGTGGGAAACGCAGTGTTATCACCTACTGATGACAGAAATGTAAGAGATATAGATAATGCAGGGTGATAAGGATCTAGAGGGACAAAGGGGTGGTTTTCAGGGGAAACCAAAGGAATAGGAGACAAGTTCGACGACACTAAGTCAAGAAGCCGATTGTCACAGTTCGTTACAGAGTTCACCTGCGTATGATTGAGTAAATTCAACAAGCAGTTAAATGTGGAGCATTTGGAGCAGGGTAGCGGATGGGTTGCAAATTGTGGTAAATTAAAATCACCAATCAGAAGAGAATACTCGTTTATCAAAATAGCCTCAAGAGATTCACAAAAAAGGTCAAAATCTTGTGATGATATATTAGGAGGGATATATACAGCAACTAAGTAGAACGAAACTGAATGGAATTTCACTTACAAATAATAACATCAATTAACGGAACCAACGAAAAAATGGATGTGGTGTCAATCACTTCATATGAAATTCTATTCGATAAGGCAACTAAAACACCACCCCCAACAGAACGGTTAACAGTAGAAAATTTCCTATCAGATCTCACCACACCATATGAACAAGGTACCAATTCAGAATCAGTAACTGAGCCATCAAGCCAACTTTCAGTAATAACGATAATATCATAGGATGACTCACATGCAGCAGTGAAGAAAGTATGAGTTTTTGTTTTAAGACCACGCGAATTCTGATAGTAAACATCAAGTGCAAGGGAAGTGCCGTCGGAGCTATCTAGTTTAAAGAGTTGGCAATGGTAGGAATTCCTTTTTTATATACAATTTTTAAGTTAGCTTCACCTTTCGATATACGGTCAGCCAGTTCAGCTTTAGCATTTTTATGAATCTGTACCTGCATTGGAGTCCGATCACGGTATATGGATAATTTGGAAAATTTCGACAACTATTTTAATTTAGAAATGTTGCGAAGGATCGTAAGAACAGACAACTCAGAAGAAAAGCTGACTTTAATTGGTCTGCGACGCTCGGGTAGGGTTGCATCGAACTTGCCAAGTCTAGACACTTTAAAAGTTGTATCTTTGATATTCAATGTCAAACAAATATCATTTACCATACACACATCAGTGGCAACCTGGTTAGCATTAGTACTGCATGCAATCTCATCGGACCCAAAGATCATGATATTAGTTTTACGTTGTTCACGGTCTGAAATTTCCTGTATAATGCGCTCGGTATCAAGAAGAGAATTAGCTGATGTGGGCGGCACCAATATCGATTGTTTTAATTTTTTTATCTCATCTTGCAACGACACAATCACGGTTTTCAAACTGTTCAGATCATTGCCAAGCTGCATGCAGTTTTTGCAGGTCCATGTCATGCCAGATTTAGAATGAATCTTGCGAGCCTCCGATGAGGAGACATCAACACACTCGATCTTAAATGGTTTGTTGCAAACACAGCAATTGACACTTTTGTGCGACTCTCCAATAGCTCCACAACAGGAACACGATGGCATTATCAAATTATTTAAAGAATTACGTACTGCTGTAAGGATAAAGGATGAGACAGGGACACACTCTTCACGCTCGTGGTGCCCTTCACAGCGACTTAAAGAAAACAGAAAGCAATAGGGTAAACTAGGCAACGGAAAGGTCCTCGAGCAGTAACAAAGGACAAATAGCAGTATATATTCTAACGTTCAATTACTATTGAGCACGAGTATATGTATAAACAAAATATAAATATGGCGCAAGAAATAATAATATAGAAAAAGTATTTACTAAAAAACGGGATCGTATAGCAACAAAGATCAACTTACCAATCAAATAATTAGTCAAAAAGCTAGGGTGTAGAGAACAAAACTATACTCAAAGAAAGAGAAAATTTTCTACTTTTTAATGATATGCAACACAAATTTAATTAGCACCTCTATCCGTAGATAAACGAATCAAAAGAACGAGGTAAAGAAAACGTGCATGCACGCCGATATCGATACACTGCACTGATGCACTTTATGAATTCATTGACCGTATTAACTAAAAATTAAGGCCCTAAATATTTTAATGGCATAAATATGACTGGTAATCAATGTAATGGGAACAAATACGCTTTTAACTGCACTGGTTTATTGTTTAAAATTGTGTTTTACTCGTATTACACAGAAGGATAGTATTGTTGACCGCTTAATAGGATTATTTGTTTCTAATTACGAAATTAGTAAATACCTAGGTAATAAGCATTTTGTATTAGGTCCCTAATACTCAATTCAAGTTTCTGATTAGCAGAGTATATAATACCTATAATAGCTAGTGTATCTATCATTTTGTGCTAGTAGTTATTACTGCTGACATTGTGCAATTTAAAAGTTACAGTTTAGCATTTCTCTCTTGTATTCATTACCATGTGGCGACTTTTTAGCGATAGTGATAGTGAGAGCGATGTCGAAAGAAAGCAGAGAAAGCATTTATCGCAAGATGCAAAGCAAATCACACAATATCTATCATACCCTGTTGGAAGAAAATTACGATGGACAAACCAAGACTACTGGAACAATATATAAGGTAATTAAAGGCAACGAAGGCCCTCGCAAGAAAAGAAGTGACAAAGGAACATCGAAAACAATTCATAATTATGATATCGACACTATTAGGGAGCAAATCTACGCTCTGTACAGAGAAAATGTTGTACCGACTCTTGAGTGCTTACATAAAAGCATTAGTGTTCATCCTATTAATATTCAGTGTTGTAAAATAACTTTGTGGCTGACATTAAAGAAAGCAATTATGGAAACTCCGAGGTTACAAAAACTTTGGTATGACTACTTGATGGCGGTTAAAAAATATAGAGAAGAAGGACAACTAATATGCTATTTAGACGAGACATGGTATAATAGTCATAATACCGTTACCAAAGGTTGGACGGACAGTTCATGTAGTTGTCAGATGAGCATGCCTGTTTCGAGAGGAAAGTGAATTATTATTTGTCATGCTGGTTCAGAGAAAGGATGGACTGGACAGTGTCTATTATCTGCAAAAAATATAAAATCATCAGGTTTAGTTTACCATGAAGATATGACGTCAGGTTTATTTGAAGAATGGTTTTGTTATTCTTTGTTACCAAATTTACCAAAAATAGTGTTGTAGTGATGGACAATGCTCCGTGTCATTCGCGGCAAAAAATAAGGTTCCTACAAAATGTAGTGATAAGAAAACTATTCAAGCATTTTTAGAAGCAATGATTTGTATTATGAAGACCAGTATACGAAAAAGCAATTATTGGAGGTGATGAACACAGAAAAATAGTTGAAGCATTATTATGTAGATAATAGGGCCAAAGAAGCAGGCCATACAGTTTTACGTTTACCACCCTATCATTGTGTTCTCAACGCCATTGAGCTGATATGGGCTCAACTAAAAAACATGATAAGGCGAACAAATCAAGCACCTAAACTTAGCGAAAGCATCATAACATGTATTAAAAATGCCATGTAAGACGTTAGTGCTGAAAATTGGAAAAATGCCGTTCAACATGTAATTACTAAAGAGAACTAGTATTTAAATATGTATAATACTGTAGAGCTCTCGCCAAATCGGATGGATCTTGCGCAAATACCAAATATCGCCTGAATAGAGGTAGCGTAATGATCGAGTACAAAAGCGATACGATTAGACAATCTAACTTTCGCGCAGCTTGGATCCATCCGATTTGGCGAGAGCTCTAGCACATTTAATTATAAATTTGCAAGAAGACTAAGACACCGACGCCAATTTACAAGACGACTGATGATTACTAAAAGAATATTCTACTTACTGACAACGTTCGTTTTTTTTTACACTTATGTATTATACATATACGAAACAGATATTAGCTGTGCTAGAAATAATTAACAATGTGTATTTCCCACAGTGATATATATACTCCCGCACGTCCACTTTCTCCTTGTCAGAAGGTTTTCGCGTCTAGCGTGGTTGACACGTCGAGTTACCGTGACCTTCTGGCGCCCCTCACCTAGTTTTGCTCCTGAAGAAGCCACTTACATTAGTGGCAAAACGTCGAGTTTGAGTAAGTTGTATATATATTTTTGTATTTTTCATTTCCATTTTTATTTTCATTTTTGTTTTATTTTTATTTTGTATTGTATATATGTACTTTACTATGACGCGGTCAAAATCCGGAAGCTCTCATAACAGAGACTTAGACCGCGGAAGCCTTCGATATCATTTAAAATTAGATATTGATATAAAATTTACATATTACATTTACATATTACAACAAATGATGTACATATATTACAACAAGAAAACAGCGTGGTTAGTTTTAGAACTGATAGTCATAATTTAAGTGTTACTTATAACAATTTAATTCATGCCTGAATTTTATTAAATAAAGTTATCGACTAGGTCGTTTTATTAGATTTTTCCCCAGTTGTTCAACAGAATCCTAGATATCAACTCTTTCTTTGTTCTTAGACCTTTTTGTTTATAGGTAGGCTTATATTTTAATATTATTTGGCACATATTAAATGTCAATTTTTTCTATTGATTCAGTCATTTTGGCAAAAACTCCAATTATTGTATTCTGGAATAACTTCATTTATAGTTATATCTAGCTTTTTGTTTCAAAAGTTTCAGTTGTGCTGTTTTCGACTAGAAAATGATTGAACTAATTATAATATTAAACATTAATATTACAAACAAAATTATTGTAGCAGATACATGAAAAACACATACAAAACATAATATAATTCCATTTTTGTACGAACTACACAATTTTAAACTTATATAGTGAAAAAATCATTTTTAAAATCAAGTAAGAAACTACGTCACGATCTGTTGGTAGCCGTGGTAGCAGATATGTGAATAAAGAATAGATGATTACTTTTTGACGGAATTTAAACAGTCAACCAAAAAGTATCTTTGAAAACAGTAAAACAAACGCTTCTAAAAATGTATTTTGTAGAAAAATAATAGAAGAAATAGAGAATAAAGAATATGGAGCAGTTGGAATACGAAGGATGAGAGAGAGACGGATCAGCAGAATGTCAAGATAACATATAACGATATACCGTCTTACATACAAATTGATAAGGTAGAAGAGGGAAATATTGTTATATAATTGACATGATTTGAATTTAAAAAATATTCCTTTATTACTGTTTGACGCAACAGAGTTTTAATATGTACTGCAATTATACATATGTAGATTTCTCTGTGCATTACAATTCTTGAAATATCCAAATTCTTGTTATTACATATATGAGTATGTATGTATGTACATATATCGTATACAACAATTTTCATTAAAATATTCCAGCAGGATTAACGGGAATACTTTTTTCAGGATGTGTAAGCATAGAGTAATTTTAATAAGTAACTTTCGCATTTTAGAAGTATCTTAACTGGTTTTTTATTTTATAGTATTCTATGGCGCTTATGTTTGAATGATGGTTTAATTTAGCCGTGAAAATTAATCATCTTTGTTGATACGCCAGAGAAACCTTTTATTGTCATGATGAAATTTTTTATTCTCGTATTTTACTAATGGATTTCAAGATATCCATAATTAGTTTTAGTGATATAATAGACAACGCCATTGTTGTTCCTTTTATTAGATGAAAATGGGTACTTACGGGGGAAAGCTTACTGCAAATTATATCGTACTCTGCAGTTAATTATGCACTATTGCTAACTATTTGATTAGTGAAGCTCGATAGGAGATTAAAGTATGAAATACGTAGTGCTTGTGTGCTTATTAGAATATGTAAATTATATGTATTTACAATAATAATTGGAAACAATAATTGTTTTGCAGTCTACATACAGGGTGGGGTACCACATTCGCCTCGGTTGATATACAAAAAACGGTAACACCTTTTTTAAAATATTTTTGTTGGAGCATGTGTCCATTGGGAGCAAGTTCTAAAATTATTTTGAAATATACAGGTGTCACAAAAGAAAGTTACACATCAAAGTTATCAAAATTTAAATGGAACACCATGAATATTATTACGTATTGCTATGACACAGACTAAATAAAAGCAAGTTACTGTTATATTCCCTATACCTAGGTTCAACAGTTTCAGACATAATTAACAATTTTTGAAAATATAGATCAATATTTAGAATGAGTACCTGTTGTACGTATATAAGTTATGTGTTTTAAGTTGTATTGTTTCATTAGCAAAACCATTACATCTAATGCTAAAACAAAGATGCTTTATAAAGATTATACAGGCTGGTTAAAATCTTACCTCTAACTGTGACTACCATTAATGCCCAATAACTTGCTTATTTTAAATAGAACACTGTATCTAACATTGTAATTCGATTTTTTTCGTTTTTCTGTAAAAGTCAATTTAGTGTTTTAAATGGCGATTATGTACTAAAAAATTTGGTTAAATCAAGGTAGCTTTGACATGATGACAATAATTTCAGATATTAATTTTGTCTAATTTAATCTTAAATCGGTGGATTGGACCGGACTTCATATTTATTTGAAACCGGACAAAAATTAACCAATACATCTATTATTACATACAAATTTTCACCATAAACTTGAACTTAATGATTCAAATATCACTCAAATTGATGTCCGTCACGTTCAATACATGAATAAATTCTTGATTGAGATGTTTTCAGCAGCCTTAGATCGCTTAACCATCCCATGTAGATTTATTTATGTATTGAATGTGACGGACATTAATTTGAGTGATATTTGAATCATTAGTTTCTTTATTTTCTTTTGTATTTTTTGTATAGACACATAAATTAAACAATCTCTTAAACACCTTACCAAATTTTTGGCAAACATTTTAGAAAAATCATTTATTACACACAATATTTTTAGAATTCAAGACACTTTTGAGTTTGCCTTAGTAGCAAATAACACACTAATCCCTAATAATGACTCCATTGTTTCTTCGGCCGTTCATTAACATGCCTGTTTCTCTAGCAATTGAAATTGTAGTAACTAATTGGAACCTTATAGAATCAAACACTACAATACCCAAAAATTCATTCAATTACTTAACAACTTTTATTTGAAACTTTTTCTCTATACTGTAAAATAAACAAATTATTAAAGAAACCTCGGCAGCTGGGACACCCTGTATAGTCGATTATGTTCTCTTCAATGAAAATATTATTAGATTTTTGGCGCTTCCGGTTATACCGGAAGTCGTCAGCTTCTTTATTATTTTTAATGGAATACCGTGTATATTTTTACACATTTGGATTCACCTATTTTTGAGCTTTATGAATATCTTTACTTTTTGCAATTTGGTTCGGGCGTTTTGTAGTTACACGACGAAGAGTGATTTTGACGTTAGACTTTGACAATAAATCTTTGAGAACGCTTATTTGCCATGGCACACTGGATAAGTATCGATGAGATATGTGCAATTTTTCAAAAAATCTAATTATCTCCTAAACTGTTAATTTTAGGTATAGTACATGTGCGACATGAAAGATGTAGAATTGGACCTCGAAGACGATTAAGTAAGAAAATATGGGGGATGCCATTTGAAAAAATGAAGTTATGGTTCTTCTCAATTTCGAGGAGTTAATGTGCCATAGTAAAGTAACCACGCAATATAGATCGCTGTTGTCGGCGTTAAAATATACTCCAACATGTTGTTTAAGTATATGATGAATTTTAAATTGATATCCGAAAAATCGAGTGTTCTCTGATGTTTTGAATAAAATGTCTGCTATAGCAATTTTTTTCAGAACATATCGAATAACTACAAAACGACCGAATCAAATTGCAAAATGTGAAGATATTCATAAAGCTTAAAAATAGGGGAATTCAAATCTGTAAAAATATACAGGGTATTCCATTAAAAATAATAAAGTAGATGGCGACTTCCGGTATAGCCGAAAGCGCTAGAAATCCAGTAATATTTTCGTTGAAGAGAACATAATCGACTATATATAATTATAAATTTTCAAATTTATATTTTGGCCAGAACGCCATAAACTTCTAATGAACGGTCTCGCTGAGACATCCTGCTTAACATCCCAAACCCTAATTCAGTATTTGTGGTACGATATCAATTTTTTGAAATTTCTCGTGTTTGGCATTTTATTTATATATATACATATATATTTAAAGCTTTTAAAACTTGGTAAGTCCTAACATTGACAGTTGTAGACTTATTTAAGACTTACAATTACTACAACAAGTACAGAATATGGATTTTTTTTCTTTTTTTTAATTTAAATGAAAAACTGTACGTGACGCTTCGGATTTTATTTAATTTAATATATATATTTATTTAATTCTCCGTAAGAATTGTTACCGTCCACTCGGATAATGGAACCCTAGACCTTAGCGATCTGTGGCATTGCTGAGTAGCCGCCCAACTACTACATAGATCCGGTCATGAAAGTTATTCATAAATATATGCTAGTCAATAAACATCGATCAACGAATTGGATAAAGATTATAGTAAATCCGATGATACAGAAATAGACGATCAATTTAGACATTTTTTGCAAAATAATTTGTTTTAAGAGGAAAGATCAAGGACATTATCACATCGATTGTCCTCTAAAGAAAAACAAATCAAGGAATGTTACAGGCAATTTAGTTGTGCACTGTAGCTGCAAGTGCGGGTACTACAGGAAATATTGTTAGGGTTAAGTTCCTTATTACACAATGGATACTGAATTGTTAATTGATTACGACTATGGAACGCTTAAATCTTTCGATTTGTTTACTGATAATATTTGAAATGATGGAGTTTGTGTAGAAGAAGTTCATGTTGTTCTAGACAAGTCACACGTCTCACTTTCATTGTTGCGCATATTTTCACAGAGAAAAGATGGGCACTCATAGCCGTAGTATTTTACCCGTAATGAACATTTTTAATGGATTAGTAGCAATTAGCAACAAAGAGATAATCCCAGGGGAAATATGTGCTGAAACCTTAAGTGCTTTAAAAAGACGACAAATAAATGGGATGAATGTAAAACAAGAAGAAGTTTATACGTAATTACAAGGCGAGTTAGAAGAAGTATTTTTCGTGAACAAATACAACGATTTAGTAGCGAAAAATAAGCCTCAAATTGGATGTACGAATAAAATAGCAATGAATGAGGTTGCTCTGTGTATTAGAGATCCTAAGGGCACAATAGTCCCCTTAGTGGTTAGTACCTACTAACGAAAGAAACGTGGAAAATCTATGCTAATACAATTATCAGTATTATTGACACAAAAGTGTGTGTTTGATTGCGCGAGTATTATTTGTCACTCGAATTTCACTGATAAATACAGTAGTTGAGTATATTGCAGTAAGTAACTTAACTATCGAGTACTAATTGCACAAAACTTAAGGTGTGATGGATAAAAGTCATTATATTCGATTTTACAACTGCAGCTCTTCATTGTATTACTACCCAAGAAGATCTTATGCTACATTACATAATTATTAACCTTTCATGAAAACAAAAGTTAATTATGTTGGTTAAGAGGAGTTTTTGTATAGAAAATATCTTCCTATACCTATAGTTTATGTTAAGCACTATAAACATCTTTTACTCTTCATACAAAGTATAATGCAATGAATGCTGGAGGAAATTCAATAGATATCGAATTTTTCAAATTATAAAGGCGGTTTTCAGTGCTATCCTTGTTATGATAAAAACCAATGTAAATGAAAAACCACGTAAAATGTAGCAGCTATGCAGTGCTTAATTTACGTTTATATTGATTTGTTATTGTTCACTCCTTTTCTTTTAAAGTCGTACGTTATAAAAACGTGTGCTTTACGTTGAAATATAGAATATACATGATGAACGGATGCCGATTATGCACGGTGTTCCATTTCCTCTGCACAGAAAGCAACGTTTTTCTAAATACAAACCTATCCTATATTTTTTATTATTTATTATGAATCCACCTGAAAAATGAATAGGACTTTATGTATGGTAGGTATTCATATGAAAAAACTGACGATCTTTGAAATATTTGGTTTACTATCTTCAAATCACCATGCCAGAAACTGACCTACAGTCTAGTGGGTGCGCAGAAAATGTCGAATATGACGAAAAAAAATCTCCGTTAATTCAAATGGGTCTCCGTAACGTATGACATTCGTTCTGTCAAGGATTATATTGCTTCAATTACATTAATATTAGGTGTTTACCTCTTATTAGTGAAGTGAGTTTGGACATGATCTTACTCATGTCTATTAGACCACAATATATACATAGGTACTAACGAATTTCCAAACACTCTTTACTTGTAATAGAAAAGCAACTATTGTTGAATCGCAATCATCATCCACTTCCACTGTTCATGACACGATTATGACAACACACAATAACACATTACATCAAATAAAACATCATATTATCGATCGTTGATAGCCGCAGGCGGTCGTTGTGGAGGAACGATAGGAGCCAGGTTTCAGTTCTCCGAATATACAGAAATATATTGCAAGAAAAAATACGAAAATGAACGAGAGCGTGCTGTATTAATATATAGTAGCAGATATTACTAAAATAATATATTTTCGATACAAGTGTTTATATTTTCTAATTATCTATATTTTTAATGTTTAAATAAATAATCTCCAATCTAAACAATAACTACATATTATATTGCTATATTTGGTGGCGGCGCCGAGTATACTTCGCGCATTTAATTACTAATTCAAATTCGCAAAGTATCGAGTCGTTTATGACATTATAAAATATTTAATGGAGTAGAACAGTGATTTTTCCCTTAGTTTTGTACGGTCGATGTCGGGACACTCCTACGGAACAACGGTAATTAAGCCGAGCATTGACAATGAGTTCTTTGACATAAGCATTGTATTAACACAACAGCAGAAAAACATTCTCGGCAAGAATATTGTTAGCCTTTGAGTGTTCTGTTATGTTATTAACGTCGTTGTGTTAATTGAACATATAAAACTTGTTCGAGATCTAATTTCTAACTATTGTCAAGATGAAACATGCTGTATCTCGTATGTTTGCTAATGAAGTATTTCCGTATATTTATTTATGAGCAATTTTTTATTTAGTTATCATTAGATGGAGATATCACTAAGTTTATACAGACCAAATCCTTAATTCGTAATGCCGAGAAACTTCTTTTTACTTTTTTCGAGAGTAAATAGATGAATCGCATTTTAACCCAACACCAAAGGAGAATACCTTAAGAATGTTGTTTAGAACTTGAACAAGTTACGTCAAGAAGTAGGAGAAATTTAGGCTACCAATTTTCATTATTCTGTACTACACGTAGTAATCTGTTTGGTGTACTAATTGCGGGGTTCTCAATCGTAGAGTGTCAAGTAGGTGTTTAAGTTAAGACGGTACTCAGGTAAAAAACTCTGATGGGAGAGTTTCCGGCAAGTTGTTGCCAGTTCATCCGACGGGTAACAAAGTCTAATTGTTCTTTTCGTCTTATTTCTGATATCGGTAATTTCTTTTTTAGAACTGTTTTATTCGATGCAGTAGGAACTTTGTTGTAACTGTTTTGATTTCTTATAAATTATTCTGATAAATGCATATAAACTTATTTGTTTGTAATTTCTTTTACAGTGCATGCAACATTTAATACATTACTGAGAAAATAAAAGTGTTTCCATACTACACTGAAGGAAAGAAATGCATTGACCTAACAATGTCGACTATGTTAACACAAAAGGTGCTAATGCAACAAATTTTGTAATTAAATCAAGTAAAACGAGTCATTTGTGCAACTATTTATTTGTGTTAAAAAAATCTGTTGACAGAACACACTTAAATTGTTGAAATTAAAATATCTAAACAGTTTTTGTTTGGATGGATCGAAATGAAAACATTAAAATAAAAGAGGCTTAGTAGTTGAAGGAAAATGTTCACAGCATTATAGAGAAGTAAAAAATTGTTGAACTAATCAAAAAACGTTAAACGGGTAAGTACCGAACATAGACACGTAGTATGTACTACGTAACTCGCTTTATGTGTAGTACTTATTATGTAGGAAGTGTTTTTTCCACAAAATATACCTACGTTGATATTTACAAAGTAGGTATACAGGATAACAACTTGAACTACGAAAGCCTATTGATAGGAGAAGGTAGTGGGGGATAAAATTAAATGTATCCATTTTAGTATTATCAACTATTTATATGACAGAAATGTCAGTACTTATGTCAAATACTATGCAAAATTATAAAAATATAACTTTATAATTTGCACTTTTTTATTAATTGTGTATTCCATTAGGATAGTTTGATGGCTCGGCAAAGTATTTCACATAACCACTGACATTCCTGTCATATCAAAATTTGACAATAGTAAAATAGATACGTTTAATTTTAACTCCCACCACCCTCTCCTATCAATAAGCTTTCGTAGTTCAATTTGTTAGCCTGTACTTTCGGTTGTATCAACAAAATTCAGTAGCACAATATTTATATATTATGGGATTTATTGTATATTTATGTATGTATTCTGCTACTCGGTTGATCAGTATTTTGGTGTGACTTTATCGCTTAGGGTGACTTGCGCTCGATATTGCATCAGAACCAGATTAGCTTCAGTGGCTTCTGTGTTATATACATATGTTGTATTATACCTATTTTTATATAGTATACAATAGTACATATCTTATTATTTTCAAATGGGGGATGAGCGAGTGAAAGAGTTATTAATTCAGTGGGGATTTGAATGTTTAATGTCGGTGTTCTCACGTAAGCATTTTGGCATTAAAACATCAACTGAATTTTAATTACAGAGTGGAACTGGATTTGAAGAAAACTTCACGCTAGGGCAGTATACCTCTTTCAAATAGTTTAATGAAATCAAATACATTACAACAATAGCAAGCTACTTGATGTCAGAAAATGTTCTAGAACGTATTTATTTCCGCTCTTGGCGTTTCTTTCAAATCTGGTTTGTTTATATCTTCCAAATTTAATAATTTTGCCCGGTTTTTGCATGTAGTGGATGTAAGAAATTTTTACGCCAAATAATAAAGATATCTTTTTCATAATACAAGTGCACGAAACATTCGAATATAATGATCATTTTCAGGCATTCATTGTAGCAGCATCTGATGAAACACGTTGTATTCATATAAAGGAATTCATTTATTGTAATTCATTTATGCTACATACGCTGTCAGATGGTCGGAAGTGTTTTCAAATATATTTGTAAATAAATGCTTTTAAGGATTTAATACATTACTTACAAATACCACGGCTATTGTAAAATATATTTACATATTTAATACTTTGTTGTTCATATAAACTTATTAATAAATATATAAATTTGATTTTGTCCTATTTTGTTTCCAAACCCCAATTCACAATTTATAAAAATTCCTTACAAAATTTCCAAAATGAGAGTATTTGAAGAAATAAAATGTCTGTTTCAAATCAAGCACAAAAGATGTTTGCATTGTCACTTTTACATTGTGCACTCAATGCGTTTTTTTTTCATTAATGTAACCATAAAGGTGCATTGAAGCAAGAACTTTCTTTCTTAGTTTTAATCCAATTTTGTAGTTAAAGTAAGCAGCAGTGTTGGTTAAAGAGTACATACTTGTTTTGCTGTTTTAACAAACATAGAGATGTTTAACAAATCAAGCTCAATATTAAATCAACAAAACTAAAGTGCTACATTAACAATTAATTTTGCTTGAATAGAAATTAAGGGTACATTCGGATTGAAAATGGCATTGATGGTCTGCCGCAGGCACCTAGGCGCTAGCCCATATCCTGCATTTTCGGGTGCCACACCGCACATAACAAGTTATGTGCCTCGAAACTGTCACCCACTATCTCACCGCCTGCACGAGACCGACACCTCTCGGAGAGGACCGGCGAGCCGGAGGGCTCCTCTCCCCCGTGCTACCCATGTTAAACAAGTTTCCTTGTCAGCGTTAGACGGGTCACCGCTGGAGACGCTTAGGCAAACTCCTACCTCACATCTAACCCCACGGGGCCTAGGCCTCCTTGCGGATGGCTACTATCGGCCAAGCATGGGAAACGGAATCTGGCCGTGAGGTACAACCAGCCCGCCCGTGAATTAAGCCTGAACTACGGGGACGGCCGGGCCGGAGCCCTACCCCAAAATGCCAACCACGCCAACTCTTTCGCCCCTCCGGCGATCAAGTATCCGCGGCAGCTACAGTGAAACCGTAGGGTCCCAGAATCACCGAGTTGTTTTAGGATGAAACCAAGGTTTCCCCAACCAGACAACCAGCGGGCGGACTACTCCTCGGCGAACCGACTTTATCCTCCCTACTATCTTCGCCAAATTCTCTCGCCACGCCCGTTTCCCTGAGTGTGGCCACCAAGGATGGGGTAGTGCAGCTGCAGAGTTCTCTAGCGCCGTAGGGTGCCTCACTTACCCACCGTATATTCCGACGGTTAGCGGCCGGACTGCCGGAGGGTATGCCCATGCTTACGCCCAAGAATCCTCCCCTATATACGAAGTCTACTCCCGCCACGCCCGTTACCCTGGAACTATGAAACCAGGGATGGGGTAGTGCAGCCGCAGAGTTTTAAGGGTCGACGCTATAGGGTGAACGCCGACCCTGTCAATTAAGGGTACAGTTGAATTAATGCGTTTATTGTTTTTAAGTTAACAAACATGTTTCAACGAATCTTAAATTTTAATCTAACAATAAATTTCAGTGGGCCGTATTTAATGCAAATATTTTCGTTGGTTATGCGTATTTTGGTTGAATCAATGCATTTCTTTCCCTCAGTGTACTGGAATAATATTTAAATATCCGATATTGGTTCAATTAACCGATGTATGTAAGTTTATACATATATATTTAGATATAGTTATATATACGTCTAGGAAAATGTAATAATTATTGATATCATCTTCATTGTATACTGAACATTTTAATAATGTATACATTTTTTGTTTTGATTGTTGAATTTGCATCGGAACTACTAACCTCTTACTTGCGAGTAAACACAGCCTCTGTTTTAAATCTACAGAGAGACGTATTGTTAAGTACAAGTATTTGATCACCTGTGGGCATTATGGTAATTAATTCTGTTATGCTTTTGTATATTCGCTAAAACTTAACATCATGGTTTATTTTGGTTACTAGATTTCGTTTAAATTGCATAACAAACCTGGACATAAAGTTGACGGAGAATACGTGATTATGTACACACAACTTCATAATTTAGTATTTAGAAACATACAATCTAAAACATTATCTTTCATATAGGATATTCGTCCTAAGAGTGTCAAGGTAACGGTGTTTTCTTAAGTGGGATACTCAGTATAGCTAGTTGTCAAAAGATATATTTTAAAATACTGATTGCGTTTTAGTTCTACGTTGCAAGAGTCTGCTTCCACGACAAACATGAATTATAAATATAACCAGAAAGACTACGTGATTCTAATATGTAATCCACGCATTATAGGATGCTTTCGGGAAAAGATTTTCATAGATTTGGAGCACTAACCATTATCAAACCAATAATATTACTGAGTTTACGTACAGCATACATACCTATGTACATATGCGTATGTACTATTTTTAAAGTGAATCCGAAAAAGGAAGTTTAGGGATAACACGTTCAGGAATCTTAGTGACAGTGTTATTGCGAATCCACTTTCTTCTAAGCAGATTCAGCCTAACGTTAATAATACTGTGAATTGCTTTTTTGTTTGGTTGAAACTTTAAGACCTCTTCTCCAACGACATCTCGCCCATTATTTCAATAGAGTAATTCTTAATATAATTCAAATATACGTCCGAATTTAAATTTATACCAAAAAAAGTTTTTTTTTCTAGTGCTGCAACTATTTAAAACCTCTTCGGTTAATTTTGTATTATATTAGTAGTATTAACTGTCCACAGTCGAGTGCTTGCTCTAGTTAACTTTTACGTTCTTTATTAATGTCTGTAGTCCAGGTAGCATACAGAAATATTTCAGGTATTATTAAACGTGACCTATACTTACCACATCCAATGCAGGAGATTTCGAGCGTTATCGGGTTTGCGTACAGCCGAACAACCGTGAATTGCAAATGAGTGTGCAGTCATTTCGTATATTAGTATGCCAGGATCGGTGAGCTTATTTAACCGTCCAATGGTGAATACAGTGCATAAATCGTTTTTATAATTTAAATTAAATGCAAAATTGCATGCGTAAGCCACTGACAAGTGTAGCGAATTGGCCGAGTTTATGTATGATTAACTTGATTTGCAGATACTTTGGAAAACTTGAGGTGATATGCATTTCATGAAACTGCTGGGGTAAAATGAGTTGGTAAATATTTCTAATAATTCATTCTATACAAAAAAATTAAATACAACATTTAGAAAGATATATGTAGGTGAAACTTCACAAAAATATTTTCTTAGAATGTAGGTATGTATGTAGAGTTACTGAATTCCTTTTAAGCAAAAGGTTATAATTTAAACGTAACGACAAAAAACCTACTTTCATCGAAAACTATTTCCTCTTTTAAGCATCCAAAGGTATGGTTATATGCTATTAGATCTCGAAAAATAGTTTTCTACACGCTAAATTTATGTATTCTTGCGTTATAACAATTCAAACAAACTTGCACATATTGTTTATGTATGTATTATATGTAGAAGCTTGATATATAAATACAAACTTTTCTTATTGCGTTTCTCCATATTGGTGATTGTGATATCACAAATTAATATTTTAGTAATTTTAGGGTTGATAATCATACTACAACTAACTCTTTAACAGTCATTGTATAACACAATTTACACCCTAGTGCGGCTGAAATTTTCTCTAAATTTATAGTAAGTAGTGGGCTGTTTTGTGCGACCAGTCGATACATATATCTCGCTGGGCAAACTTTCATTGTCTTTAACGCAGTCCAAACATTCAATCTTAAAGCATTGCAGAGAAAGTATAAAAGATATTTTTCGGTATATTGAATTCATCGAATGTGTGACGAACTTAATCATATAACGTATTTGCAAAAATTGACATTATGGGAAAAGCTTATACTGCGAGATGTGATGTGCTAGAAAAGAAAATACACGCAACTAAGGAGAATGATTGACATGCTGGTCCAATACAAATAATGAAAATGTTTAAGAAATAGTTGTAAATGTATGCAATGAAAAACTCATCGTTGATTTCACAGTATTTAATACAGGTGGAATTCATTAATTAATAAATTATTCTAAATTGTATAAGGCGGCCCTCTCTTTAAGAGCCGCTATTAATTGAAAGATAGAGGCGTAATCATTCTCCAAGCTCTTACACAATCTAGACGTGATTTATACAAACATACCCAACAAAACTGTGTAAAATACTTTCAGCTTTGATCAAATAGAATATACGAAGCTTAGTATTAGTAACCATATGATTAATTTACTAAATATGTTTTAATTTTTTACTGTTAATGAAGTTTCACTGTTGTTATTTTGTATTACTAACATTTCTACCAGCTGCTATTCTGAAGATATGCTCCGCTTTAACTTACTAGAAGAGAATCAAAGCATTACTTGATTCTTGAATGTAACTAATGAATTGAATGGTGATCGAAGAAGGTAATCTTAAGATAAAGTACAAAGTGAGAATAAATAAATTGTTCGATAAGGTTGTTAATTCGCGAGTCAACAGACTATGTAATTGGTGGTAGTGCGTTTTTGAACTTCTAAAGTGATATGACATTGATGGACTGAATTTTAAAATTACTTTTGTCACTCGTCTATCATTGATGTCGTTAGATACATTTTACACCACTTTCCCAGAAGCAAAGTGCTTATTGCAAGTGTCCACATTTTTCCTAAAACAACTTTTTCAATCTTTTTACTTTTATTGTCTAGGGCTCACCCTCAATACAGAACTTTGGTTTAAACAGCATATCTCGTACCTTCTCAGCTTTGCCTTCTTCAAACTAAAAATTTTATATGGTAGTAAAGATGGTTTGAATCGTGATATCAGAAAGGTATTGTGTCAATCATTAGTGTTGTTTCGGCTTAATTTTTATATCAATGTATACTATCCCTGTTTGGACAATAGTTATATAGGCTACGAGTACAGCGGGTGCAAAATGCCGGTCTTGGGGTCTGTCGGCGCGAACACATTTCCCATACACTCGAGTGTGCTAAATTGCTGCAGATGGAGCGTAGGGCTGACTTCCTTTCTACCCTGTTCTGCTTCAAAATAATTTTTTTCAAGAAGCTTACTTATTTGCACTGAAAGTTGCTATTTCGCTCCGACGTTCACACCTTGAACATCAGGGCCAATGGTCTTTTGACACCAGCCCATCACTTTGAGCTTTTTAAGACATTTTTGTCATATAACGTTTTTAGAAGGTATAGTGCTATTCCAACTGCGCTAAAGGGCTGGAATCTGCCATCATTTACTTATCAACTCTGGAGGTTATATCACTCCTCGTCTGGTTCGTTATGATTGTAAGCGCGCGGGAGATAAGCTCTTGTTTCTTTTTTTGCTTTGCGGCATGGATTATACTCCTCTCCGTCACATTACTTTAGCTTTCAGTTTCAATCAAACTTAGTTCCTAGCAAACATGATTACGTGTATAATTTCCACCTAGTGAATTACGTTAATTTATACGTTCCTGGATACTGATTCTACATAGTTATGTTATTTGTGAGTTAGCTTGTTTTATAAACAAAAATATACATACTTTGACTTATTTGTACCGATAAAGTCGAATAGTACAAATATGTATGTATATATATAGTTCACAAAGGAGCACATTAAAGATAGGCGAACAAACCATTAAGAAACTTTGTTTGTTTATTATCTAAGTTTGTATAAAACATTACACAGAAAAATAAAAACTAATTTTACAAAATTATGTCAAAACTACGTAGTACTTAGTTATTCTAGAAACCTTTTCATAGTAAGGCTAATTTCTCTGTGTTACCCTGTGCATTTATAAATACAAATGGTGATCAGCTTATGAAACCAGAATCAATTATTCATAGTTTGGGGTATTTGTGTTTTTGTGAATCTATGTATCTTCAGCCTAACTTTACTGCTCCTACTATTACAACGAAACTTCGACATGTCGTGGTTGATACAATGCATTGTTTCATTCATTGGTTAATCTTAAGAACCTTAAAACGAATGGCTACAATTGTATGTACAGCTTCATACTCATGAACTGTGTTCTTTCTTTTGTCTGTTCCATTAATTATTCTCTTGTAGACTATACTGACAAAGCTTTTATATGCACAAATATAATAAATGCAACGGTGGAAATAATGTTATGGATAACCAGCTTGATGTTGAAATCTCATATCTATATATTCAATGTTCAATTCAATTTCAATTTCATTTTAAAAGGATTAATTCATTTATATGGTACTTTTTTCTCAGGTTTGAATTTGCTTTCTGTTTGAGCTCCGAAACCATTTTATTCTTTCTATGTATTTCAATAATAATGCCTTGTACTAACAGCTCGATGGCGCACTGGTAGGAATTATTGCTAGCGTAATTAGAAACGCTAGATGAGGAGTTTAAATATTCTTAGAGATGTCCGTAACACTGCCTTGAAAAATCGTATTTCACTTGAACAACCTTTCGCTATTGGGATACAGCGCAACATTACTTTCGGCGTGCTAACAATAAGTTTGCAACAAAGCCATGGACCATGACCACAAACAAAATTGTACTGCAAGAGTTGTAGTCGTAGTCTTGATAAACATATACCTTAGAAAATCGCTGCAGCCCTATCCAACATAAAAAAATTACTTAATGCTTTGACAGCGTTATTTCAATTAAGATGAATCAATTATGGTCTTAATTTTGCTGCTGTGCCTGTTTCACATTTTTTGCCCATGATTAACACCAGTTCACTTTTCTTAAATATGTACATAAATTGTGTCTGACATATGATAAAGTTACTTCATGGCCAGACTACCTTTTACGACTTCAAATCTTAGTCATAATTTTGAACTAAGGACATTGTAACTACCATCAGTAGAATCACCATATTGTAGTAATGATAGCCAGCAAGGTAGCACGTGGAACCTAAATCTATTGGTAGTGATTATACCCACAGCTTACTTGTTCAAGTGTATCGTTATGTATAAAAGCTTTAATCAAGGTAAATACTATATTTACTATTATTATACTTTACTACTATGTAGAGCTATGGCATTCACGCTATGTTAACCTCTCAAGCATAAGTTATTTTTGTCTCTACTAATCATACATCTAGATGCGCAAAATAATTAAAATAAGATAATTAAGGAATATCAAGCTACGCTTTAAATCATATTTAAGGAGCTTATTAACCAAGTAATTTATCATCATTTATTAGAGGACTTACGCAGTAGCTAGATGTACATAGATATAAAAATAGCACTAAAGAGGGAGCTACATAACTAACTAATAACATTTAACCATTGATTTAACGTAGTAAAATTTTATGTTAAGATTTCTATTGCAGCTGTACATGAATTCACGAAATGGGTTAGTCATTTTAATTGCTAATACATGTTTTTTCGCTACATTAATGCTTACATTATTATTTCTAACTTTAGGATATCTAAAACGTACAATTAACGGGTCGATGGCCGCAGTGGTTAGGCGGCTGACTATTGTTGTGAGAGGACGATAGGTGCCGGGGTTCAATTCTCTGGAGGGACGGTGACATTTTTTCAGCGAGTTTAATTCCGGATCGACTTGCCATTCGCTGTTGGGAGCAAAGTGATTAACAGCGCGGCATCATAAAAGGCGATATGATGCTGTCACAAAGCCATTTAAACACAACTTACACACACTAAACTACACCGCAAGAGTTGCAGTGATAGCCAGACAAGTAATACAGCTTACGGAGTCACTGCAACTAAGCACCCACCACACATAAAAAAAAAAAAAATCTGACAGTTGCCGTAATAAACAAATTTTTCAAAAAATAATGCAAAAGAAAATGTACATATTTGTGTGTGAATTCACTATTTAATTATTGAACAACTTACAAATATGCATATCAGTTTGAATCAGTTAGGAAGGGTATCCAGATACACATCAGTAATCGGTAGTTACAGAATACAACCTATGATCTGATTTTAGAAGCAATTAGCTAAAGAGTTAAACTGTGCGTATAATTGATGAAAACTCATTAAGACGAATGTTATCATATACATATGTAATCATAAAGAAGTAATTTAAGTGTGACTCGTTTGAGCGAGTACTTAATGGTAACCTTTCTAGCTCTTTCCCATTCCTTTGTTTTACATATGTTCATGAAGAATTGAATGGTGATTCGATCTTCTATATGGAAGCTATTAAAAAATGACTTCACGCCTTTCATTATAAAAAATGTTCGCTTCGTCTGTTAGATGGAAATAACGGCTCTCTCCTCTTGCCTGCTCTATATATAGAATTGTGCGGTAATGTTTTTCTTCTCATCCTACACTTCTTTCACAGTTCACACTTCAGTTCTTTCAAATCATTCAAGTCAAATGATATTACAAATGTTTATGCTAATGTTTTCTATAAGGAACACATAATAGAAACCAAACACAAAAAAGCAATGACATCTGACAGTGTAACGTAACGTAATGTATAAATTGGTGTTTACGGTATTTATAATATTATAGACGTATTCTATATTTAAATCAATATAATTTTTCGGATACAAAATAGTTTATTTGATATACCGGTTTAAAAAACTCAAACCTTATATATCTTACTGCAGAAAAACCACAAATTGTTTAAATGCTAAAACGGTATTACTGCAGTTTTACACATACATACATATAAGAATTGTGTTTGATTTAGTAAATCGCTACTGTTGTTACAATATAATAGGTATCTATCGGTAACGAATTTTTTTTAAACTTTGGTGAGTTTGGTGAGTGCAGTCTTGCTATGTTTGTTTGTGTGTATAATTGTGTTCAATGATCTTGTGATAGCACTATATCGCTGCGCTGTTAATCACTTTGTTTTCAACAGCGAATGGTAGATCGATCGGGATACAATTCGCCGAGAAAAATGCCACCGACCTTTTGGTGCATTGAGCCCTGGTTCTCAGCGTTCTGTCACAACACTGGGAGCTGGCTTAACTACTGCGGCTATCAATCCATTGACTTGCATGTACTATTGAGAACAAATGATAGCACGTATCTCTGTTGATTGCAGGTTTTCAAAACCGTAACGTAATAAATAAAGATGTCGCGTAGATAAATTTCATTTGACGTTATGCTGCTAGCTTTTTAGACGTTTTCTAAAGACTGATGTGGAGAGATATCTCTTTTCGGTAATGATATCTTATAAATACATTGATAAGAAAAGTGGAGGAGATTAACAATAAAAAATACAGACCGTTTGAGATTCGACACGTACCGGGTGACTAACTAAGAATGGCGCTCTACTATATCTCAGAAACTGTTTGTAGTACAACTTTGGGAAAAATTTTTACTGTGACCTCGAGAAACATCTGCAAATGATTCAGGGAAGTGTAGGATGAGAAGAAAAACATTACCGCACAATTCTCTATATAGAGCAGAGAGGAGAGAGCCGTTATTTCCATCTAACAAAGATCTGTTGCTGGAACAGACAGAATAGAGCATCCAATGCTAAATTTAGAAACACCGGCAGGATACGCAATGTGGATATACTGAGCGATTTACTGGACATTTACTTCAAGACGGAGGCCATCACATAAATTACAATATCATTAAAATCCTGTTCAAAACTACATAATACCATCAGAGGTTAATGCAAAAATCACTGGGAATTATTAAGAAACTGAGCAACGTCAACCGAGAAAATAGATAGAAGTTGAGTAATACTTAGCAAATAACTATCAGATCATAAGCGTAACTACAATACTGAACCGGTTGCAGCCCACCGAACTGTAATGGTCAAAAACCAGCGATGCGTAGAAGAAATAAGATCTATAACAAGTAGCAGAAGACATCACACACAACATCAATTAATAGGTAACATTTCATACAAAATCAAAATAAAGCCAGCGTTAAAGCTCTATTACCATTTGCGAGTAGAGAATATAAACAGAAAACCGCTAATGTCATATTTACAATCAATTATAGAGTAGTGTACAAATTTTATTTTTGAAAGTAATCTATTTCCAGAGTTATTAATTGAATTTTCCACCAAATATAAACAGAAATAGAAGAAACGTTTCGATGATAAAATATAATTTTCACATGGAATAGGTTACTTAAGGCACTTACTATTCCTCCACAATATGTATAGTCGGTCTAGAAAGTATAACATAGATATATTACCTTAATTGTAATATATTTCTTTTTTGTTACATCCTAATACAAAAGTAATGCATTAAGTAGACTGTAGTGATAGTAGATCATGGTCAAAATCATATAACAATATGCTTAATATTTGTAAAATAATGTCGCAAGTAGATAAAAGAAACTTGATCGAACATTTGTATAGAAGTGGTGTTCAAAACGTTAAAAAAATAGTGCATTTAACTGAACTCGAAAAAAGCGCAGTATATGAGATAATAAAAAGGATAAAAAATGGGAGATATGCCATGGATCAGTTTCCGGAAGATCGCGTAAGATTATTGGAAACAATCTGAACGCTTTAGTGACTTTAGGACGACAAAATCCGCACCTAGGGTTTCGAAAACTGGCTCACAGATTTGGAAATCAACGGTAAATAAGAGTTTGTCCAGAAATCGCCCGCATTTCACTGAAAAGACAAGGTTACTTAGCGAGAAAACCAAAAAAAATCCCTGCAATGACACCTATACACAGGCAATGAAGAGTAGTTTTTTGCCAACGTTTTCAAGACGATAATTTTAATGATGTTTTTATATCTGACGAAAGATGTTTTCAGGTTGGTGCTATTCATTTAAAAATCCTATCAAGAGAAAATGTTACCGTTCAAATTTACAAATTTCTCACTAAGTAATGGTTTGAGAAGCGATTTCTCAACGTGGTGCTATAATTGTGTATAATTGATGGCACCGTTAATAGTGCAAAGTATTGTGAAATTCTTAATGGTTTTCTTCTTGAAACCGCTCATGCTTTATATACAGAAGGGTGGCGTTTTCAACAGGATAATGCAAGATACCATACTTCTGCCTACACTACAGCTTGGATTGCAAGAACAAAACTTGGCAACAATTCCACGGCCAGCAGCTTCCCCAGATCTTACAGATCTTGTTAGTGCCATAGAAAACATATGGGCATCAATGCAAATTGAAGTAGAACGAGCAGCGCCACGGAATAAAGAAGATTTGATTCGGTCAGTTTTACAAGTCTGGACCACCATCACATAAAACTATAGCCGTAACTTAGTTTCAGCAGTGTCTCAACGTTTAATTAAGTGTTTACTGTTAAATGGAGATTATACATATTAGATAAATGATATGAATTATTTGTTGTGATATAGAACACTAAACACTTCAACCCACTAAACACCAAACAGGTTTTAACTAAACACCGACGCGTTTCGATAGCAACGCCTTGATAATGACAGCGTAGCTGTCAAAACGCATCGGTGTTTAGTTAAAATTTGTTTGGTGTTTAGTGAGTTGAAGTGTTTTATGTTCTATTTCTGCACCAAGAGATCCAGTGAAGAACTTTGTTGTGATATTATTATTCAAGTAATAAAAATATATAAGTACTGTAAAATTATAACTGTGCTTCTTGTTTTCCAGATACTTTCTAGACGGACTATATGTAGTTGGACATTACGCCAATGATTTCTTATTTATTAATTATTTTAATAAACATTATCGTAAACGAAAATTAAATTTTTCAAGTTTCCTACCAACAACTGACTAAAATGCAAATATGAGATATCCACTGCCCTGATAATTCATACTTGTGTCTAATTATTTGTCAATTTATCGCTTTTATTCAATTAGATTAAATCTGTTATATAGTATATTTGGGATGTGTGTAAACTTTTTTAATCCCTGCTTGTTTACATTGTCTAAGAGTAGACAATCACGTATTTTATACGGTATGTACAATCTGCCCGTTCCTGCGCCCTACTTGCATTATAACGAAACATATACCTAGAAGTTAATCATGTAGTAAGTGAAGAATAATATAATGAAATATATCTATTTTCCAAAATAAATTAATTAATTAAAATTCATAGTTAAATATTCTGTTTAAAGTATCTTCTTGATTTAGAAAAATTAGAGATAGAATACAAAATTAAGGAAAAAATAAAATAGAATAAGTTGATACTATGCACAATTTTATTAAAAAATTTGCGCTCGGCACCCTACAGTTGTCTGCAATTTGCGAATAGTAAAAATAGAAATAATAGAATAAAATAACACTTACCGAAGTAGCACTTTGTTTTACTTAAAAAAATTGTTGAAATTTCTCGCGAATAACTTTCCGAATACTGTCACGTCGCGCAGTTATACCACTGATGCAATTGCACTGATCTTCTATGACTGCAATCGCTGAAGTTCACTGCCAGACTGGCAAATTCTTCCCGCCAATCTGGTTTTCAGTACACGTTTGAGTCTCACGTTACAGAAACATGCGCTTATCGGTAAAGATTTTACAATGCCAAACACTTATCGGTACCAATAATTTTATTACATTACTCTGACGAATTCCTACATATTGCATAATGAAACAAAACTAGTAATTCATTGCTCCATTTAAAAGTCGTAATTGCATTAAGTTACGAAACAGTACGCTATTGCTAGCTCCCAGGATACCGACTCTATCAAAGCTCTTCATGCTGTAATTAATAATAATAATAATAATAATAATAATAATAATAAAGTTAAGTAAATAAGTTTAACATAAGTGCTAAAGTTTTTATTAATATTATAACTATATAAAATAAACAAATACGATCTTTTAGGCGGCGATTTTAATATTAATTTCGCTACTCGTTCATAATTACAACATTTTGTAGATTTAATTAAATGCTACATATTAAATACAGCAATAGATATGTTCCTACTAAAGTGAATCATTATGTTTCTATATGTATTGATAATTTCCAAGTTAATTTGTCAGTGAATGTTTATAGTAGTTGTTGCTTTGACTTCAACTTACCAGATCACTTTGTACAATTTCTTGTCATTCATATATCAACTAATGTACAAAAAAATCCTCCTCCAAAGTGGGAGATGCTGCATGTATTTCCTATTGTTTCATAATAGGTCGTGTTACTGAATACGATGTTTTAAGAGCAATAAATAAGTTATCTAATTCAGTAAGCGTTGGGAATAATTTTATACCATCTTTTATAGTCAAAAAATTCGCATTGTTAATTGTATTAGCTTTAGCGTACTTAATAAATTCTTCCCTCAATCAACGAATATTTCCCATACTAACCGATATTATATCCTTATATAAAATACTAACTGTTTGGACAATTATCGCTCTACTTGTAAATATTTTCGAAGGTCTACGAATCGCTGATGAACGAACTGCTAACTAATCTATTCGAATAAATATAAATTATTGTCTAATTACACTGGCCAACAGATTTTTTTTCTTACACTCTGATACGTGTACGTTATGGACTTTTTCATTGCAATTTTGAAAATATTTTCAAAAATTAGGTATCACGTCAGGTTTCTGAGATGTTTTTTTTAATACATATATGTATTAAATGTGCTGTATGTCTAAAGATATTTTTTATGAGTAAGTTAAAAGAAACTATCAAGTTATTATCATCATGCTAACGGGCATCTCTGACCAGGATTTAACATGTTTGGGCTTCATTTGTACATACGTCATAGTCGTTAAACCACTCCCTTTTTTTCGCTAGATCCAATCAAATTAAGGAATTAATAGATCTGGGCATATGTGAGTACATATAAGATCCTACAGACACGTTATTCGACTCAAATTGACTCAATGTATGGAAGTAACATTAGTTAAACGTTTTTTGAATTCGCAATGTCCCGTAGGTGTGTAAACAATCCTAACAGCTTTTGTTGTGTATGTGGAGAATTCACCGTTCAACAGCATAGACGAAATATTACACTGTTGATAGAAACATCGTATACCTAACCTTTATTTTAAATTAAAAATTACAAATCAAGACAAGTTGTGGACCTCTCACAATGTCTGTACACAATGTGCTGTTACTTTGAGGAGCTGGATAAAAGGTAGGAGCATAGCTATGCCATTTGGAAGGCCTATGATTTGGCGAGAACAAAATGATCATTCGACAGACTGCTACTTTTGCTGTACAAAGACCTTCGGGTTTTCCAGTAAAAATAAGGATAAAATTACCTATCTTAATTTACCTTCTGCCACTCGTCCAGTTCATCATTTGGAAGCTTTGCCAGTATCAAGTCCTATGGATGTTTCGAACTAAGAACATATTGAAACCGAGATAAAAGAATACATTTCAGAGTTGTCGGACTCAGATGAAGAATATTTGCCATCTGAAGAGGACACGCCTCATTTAATAAATCAATTGGAATTAAATGACCTAGTTCGAAATCTCAATTTATCAAAAACTCAGGCAAAAATATTAGGATCAAGACTGCAAAGCTGTCCTTCTACATATGGGAAACATCTACCCCTCCATTTCTGTTGGTCATGCCGTGCACATGAAGGAAACATATGATAATATGAGACGTCTCCTTAATAAAATCAATTACAAAACCTATAAATGGTACATCATTGCTGATCTCAAAGTAGTTGCAAATCTACTTGGTCTACAACTTGGATTCACAAGGTATTGCTGTTTTCTTTGTGAATAGGATAGTCGAGCGAGAAATTTGCACTATACTTTTAAGCAATGGCCAACCAGAATACAATATACTCCTGGAGAAAAGAACGTAGTGAAAAGTGAAAAGAAAAACTTTCTAAATACGTCCCAGAATAGCATATACTGAGTTAGTGTTAGTATTGTATGATCAATATGAATTTCATTTGTTTGTAATATCAGACGTGATAGAAGATATTTAAATGTAATATGTCCATTAGCAAACGTCATGTTTTATGCTGCTGACAACAACCTAACTATTGATCTTTATCGTCTTTTCGAGATTGCCAATTCTCTTCACACACTGGGACTTTGGCATTTTGCATATATGTGAATGGCATTTTGATAACAATTTGGTGTTTAATAATGATATAACCAAATACTTTATTTCGTAATAATCAAAAGGACAATATTAAACACTAATATCTAATCTAAATAGTAATCTAATAGAATTGAGTCAATCCTCAAAATTAGTAGATGTTACCATCGACGCAGACCTCAAAATGGAATTTTCAGGTGGATAGATTACGGAATGATAGTATATTATCCTCTGCAATTTAAAAGGATCATTTAGCACAAACGTTTTTCAAACATATTATTTTTTTACTCCAGGATAATCTAAGGAATAATACACTGGGATTTTGGCATTAGCACAGATCGTATTCTGTTGTTGCGAAAGCAAACGATACGGTCTATATTCGACTTATCATACCGTGAATCCAATAATATATGAACTTTCTACGACGCTTACATTTTGGAAGTACTATGTTTTGTTTTTAAGAATAAGTCACAATTTACGATCAATTTTTCTCATGAGTACAACGCGAGACAAATAAATTATTTATGATCTCCAATACATAAATCATCTTTATTCCAAAAAAACTTAACATTTTTAGGATGTAAGTTATTTAATAAGTTACCGAATGGTATAAAGTTGTCTAGTAACTTAAGAAATTAATTCAGGCAGCGCAGTAAACCGAGATAATTTAAATAAATAACTAAATTGTATCAATATCCTTTATTCACTAAGGTGTCAAAACTTAGACTTAGAAATGTACATATACATCAAGTTTTGACACCTTAGTGAATAAAGGATATTGATACAATTTAGTTATTTATTTAAATTTAAGAAATTTCAAACACAATTGTAAAAAATATCATCTTGCATTAACTTGTTACAGTGACAACAACTAAGTGATATTTTAAAACATTGTACAGGGTGTCTCTCTAGTGCGTCCAAGTACTATATCTCCTTTTGTAGATGTTTTTTTTTTCTGAAAAACAATTACTAGCAAGTTACTTGAATTGATATGGCACATGTCCTAACATAAATTTCGCTTATACAAGTTGTTCTATTTTCACTGAACAAAATGCAACTTTGTTATTTTAAATAGAACTTTATTTTAAATATTTCTTCAATTTTGGATTCCTCTCTAGATTTTATGTCGACTTGTTTAAATATCTCTGACCCTTTTCAAATTATTTATAATTATTGGTAATTTTTGCGAAAAGTACGTGCTTTTTAGAAATCCTATATCTATTTTTATATCATCTTTAAAACTGCGATTTCGATTTTATTTTACTAACAAATAGTTGTGTTTCAGAATAGATTATTGAAGTTTTTTTGCAGAACTCCCTGATTATCAGAATCTGATCATGACTTCCGAAACGTTAGATTAGAAAACTTAATTTTTTTTAATGGAATAGTATAATATTTCTAAGCAACATGTAATGCGGAAATTATTAACGAATATTTTTTGCAAATACATCCCTATGGCTAAACTTTACCATTTTTAAGCAAATTAATATTTAGGACAAGCTAAATATTTTCGTAACAATGCTTATAAATATTAGGTAAATACATATATTGGGTATTACACTGTAGGGGAATGTAGGGGTTGTCTTTCTATATAATGGCGAGAATTATAGGTCTTAGGCATTTTTATCGATTGTGCACCAGTGGTCTGATATTGTTGTTGATAGATGAGTACTTTATTGTGTTAATCCGAATGCCGGTCTAACTGCTAAATAATTAAATAAATATGTATATAAACGAAACATATTTTATAAAATAAATATTTTTTACAGGAAATAAAATTATACTTTGGTAGTAGTATTCCAAGAAAGAGAAATAACAAATGTGCGAGAACATATTTTTAGAAGGATAAGGTATTGTCGATGAAAATTCCAAATATGTACATCTCTGAGCTTACCTCCGGGGTCATCTAAATAATTCTCTAGAATATGTCTCCGCAGACCCTATATTATGTTGTACATTCGTATAAGATTTTTATTATCTTTGTTAAGTTTGGTTAGTTCTATTTGTTTTGGATGGTTTCATATTATTTACATTTATATTATGTCAAGAAATGTTTTCAACTCTGTGATCTGATTAGTATATTTGTTTAATACTGAACGATTCCTTCCGTTACATTTTTCTAAACTATGTTACCCGAATCTTTAATATTTTGTGCATACTTCTTGTTTAATATCTAGTTTTACTAAAAATTTAAATACCTTTGAAAATACTAAAAGATGTATCAACAAAAATTAATCAAATTTTCATCAAACTTAGGAGAATTTACTAAGTAAAACATTCATACTACAATACAGTGACATCAGAATCAATGATAGGATGACAATATTAAAAATAGTTATGTTAGCAACAATTACTAAAATACTTCCGACATCATTCTTGTATTAAAAAATACCAAGGTATTAGGTATTCTCTCCGGTGTATAAACTTGATAAGCTTCAGCTGTTACACAACGTGAGTGTTGTGCTCTGGGACTTATCATATTTTGACCAGAGACCGTATTGTTACTTAGGTAACGGATTCTTTTCGCACGTATTATCCAAAGTAATGTTGGAAATATGAGAAGTGCTAATGACATACAATGTCATTATGTCTCACAGCATAGGTATTTTTAATTGGAAGAAAAACGTATCTCGTTTAATTAGGATTACCCTGTAATTAATGTATAATCAGGTGCTTATTTAATGTGTAATTAAAACAACGTCTTAATTTTTGCAGTACTTAGATTCAAATAGTGTTTCTGTTCCGATAGAAAAAAGCGAATACGAGCCTTTAATGAATTACTCGCTTTTTTCAATAATAATATTTTGATTGACTTAATTAGTAATAATAATAATTTATTCATCAATTCGTCAACAGATACGGATACGACAATGAAATATATAGCCTTAGATATCACAAAAAGCACATACGTATTATACAATCTTAAGTATCATTCTATCAACACATTAGATTTGGTGGTTATCAACTCTTCTGCGGAGTAGAAAGCTATGCTTAATCAAAACGTCTTCAATCGCAGCTTGAACTATACTCACTGCACCCCTCCATCAGGGAAATTGGTAGAACGTTGAAGAAAAATTTCCTAGCATAATAGGGATTTTTCATATTGTATCGTACGATGTTTTTCCATATTTAGCAGATGTCCATGTCTTGTCGGTTCTGCATGTGAATCAGCGTTCCATTAAAAGCTAAACTATTGCAACAGCTCTCTCTGGTCAAATACAAGAAGCACGATCCGTTTCTGGAGTATTAGTAATTCATGCAAATTATTTTCATTAATAATTTTAATTAATTATGATCTTGTTGAACAATGCTGTCAGTAGCAACTATCGTGTGTTCATGCTGCAAGAGTACCATATATGAATATGAGCGCATAATATGTAGTGTCTGTAAAATATAAAGGCTAGTGTTTAAGTAGAAACAACCAACAACTAATACTGGTATATCTGGTACTCTTCGCAAAAGAGAGAGCAGAAGGCGCAATGTTATCGTCGGCATTGCTGATAGCGTTGCAGCTGCAAGAATTTGGTGACGTGCCGAGCACGACAGAGAAGTTAAAAATGATCTACAAGAAAACTACAAAACTCAAAGGGTTGTCACTGCAACTCTAACTAATGAGTCTTTAGTTCACAATGTTAAAAATTCTAAAAGACTTAATTAACAGCAATTAATAGGATTAATTAAATATCCGCAATGTCTGCAATAAAGTTAATTCTTGATTAAGTGATCTAAAGTTTCTGGTGAGACAGATATTTTAGTAAAATATTTCAATGGTGTCCCAAAAATAATAAATATAAACAAAATTTGAGCGAAATTTGCTTGACGTGACATACGATCTAAAATTAATAAAATATATTATTGTAGTAGTGTCATTGAATTAGAATTATTTGTAATCGGATATACTATATTACTTACCCAGACTTAGTTTAATAATGACATTTGTAGTAGTGAAATATTTTGTGATGTGTTTAGATCTAATAGAAACATGTTATAGGTTGTTCAATCAACCGGAGGTGATGCTCTTACTGTATAAACTGATAGCATAGAATGCGTTCAAGAAGATATGTCAGCAGTTTCTAGACAACTGCCTATTGTAGATCAAGTTTTGTGATTAAAGTAATGCAGTGGAAAAATTGAAGTATCAAAAATAGGAGGAAAGCTTGGTCAAACATCAGCTAAAGAAGTGTTAACAAGTTTCGTTGAAACTAAATGTATCTGTATGTATATTTTATCTGAATAATATTCAGTAATTATGCTTACGTACCATAAATATCAGCACACTGTAAGCGACAAAAGAAAAAAGAAAGATAAGCTTAGTTGAATGAGAAAGATGTACGCGTTTTTTATAGCAATGTTAAACTTTCAATTAAAGTAATTAAAAGTTACTTTCAATTAAAGTAATTAAAAGTTACTTCAATTAAAGTAATTAAAAATTATACAGAGACTACATACATAGTAAGTAATTTAGTTTCTAATATTATAAATATGTCAATACGCTAAAAGAGATAAACAGAATACCACTAGGTATATACACATGTACTTTTATACAGTTCTAACATAAATGAAAGCAGGAAGCATTAACAATTTATTATTTTATCGTATTTAAAAGCACAAACCTGACAAAATGACCAGAATAACGATTTTAGTTACTGTTACTAAAAGCAAATTACGTAAATACAGAATACACTACATTAGAAGAAGTAACCTAATTGAAACATATAGAACTAAATATTTAAATCATATACATACTATAAAATACAATAGTTCAAAACATCGTGATACAGAAAGAAAAACCAGAACAATAAACTCTGACATAAAAACTACCGGCCTGTGTCCATAGTATGTAATTTTGCCAAGATCTACGAGCAAGTTATATTTGACAACATATATTCTGCTATACTTCGTTTCCTCTCGCCTTCACAACATGGTTTAATGGCTGACCGCGCAATAGTTCCTAACTTAACAACAATTACTCAATATGTCTAGATAACCGAGAGCAAGTTGATGTCATCTATACGGATATAAGTAGAAGATAGTAGGGGAGGACAAAAGTCGGTTCGCCGAGGAGTAGTCCGGCCGCTGGTTGTCTGGTTGGGCAAACCTTTGGTTTCATCCTAAAACAACTCGGTGACTCTGGGACCCTACGGTTTCACTATAGCTGCCGCGGATACTTGATCGCCGGAGAGGCGAAAGAGTTGGCGCGGTTGGCATTTTGGCGTAGGGCTTCGGCCCGGTTGTCCCCGTAGTTCAGGCTTAATTCACGGGCAGGCTGGTTGTACCTCACGGCCAGATTCCGTTTCCCACGCTTGGTCGATAGTTGCCATCCGCAAGGAGGCCTAGGCCCCTGGGGTTAGATATGAGGTAGGAGTTCCCTATAGCGTCTCCAGCGGTGACTCGTCCAACGTTGACAAGGAAACTTGTCTAACATGGGTAGCACGGGGGAGAGGAGCCCTCCGGCTCGCTGGTCCTCTCCGCGAGGTGTCGGTCTCGTGCGGGCGGTGAGATAGTGGGTGACAGTTTCAAGGCTCATAACTTGTTATGTGCAGTGTGGTGCGAAAATTGTAGGATATGGGCTAACGCCTAGGCACCTGCGGCTAAACATCTAAGCCATTTTCAAATCGTATACGGACATAAGTCGTCCCGTTGGCACTATTAATCATTCTATACCGGTTGCGAAATTTTATTTCGGCCTTTCAACGTCATTTTTAAAGCTGATAAGTTCCTTTCTCGCAAACCGAGCGTTATACACGTCTGCTACACTGGCTTCACATCACATGAATATATTACAACGTCTGGAGTCTCGCAAGGATCTAATTTGGGCCCATTACTATATATAATTTACATGAATGGTCTACTGATCTCACTAAATTGTAATGCATTGGCGTGTGCTGACGATCTAAAGATTTACTCCAGAATTTCCAACACCACCGATGCCGAACACCTTTAATACAATTTGGACCTCATAGTTGACTGATGCGAAAGAAATAGGCTACAACTTAACATTTTCAAGTGTCGTAAGGTCAGTTACACAGTAAAACGATTCCTGCTGTTACAGCGTATAATATAGAAGACTTGCCACTGACTTCAGCTGAATCTGTATTAGACCTAGGAGTGCTATTTGATTCTAAACTCACATTTGTTCCCCACATCAATGACCTGTGTAAGTCTGCATCTAGAGTTCTTAGTTTCGTAATCAGAACTTGTAAGGAATTTACGGACATCTCATTGATGAAAACTATGTATTGTTTGTAATGAGCAAATTGGACCATGCTAGTATTATAAGGTATCCCATATACTCGTGTCAGTCCTATAACTTGGAAAGAATCCATTGAAGGTTTTTGAAGTTTATTTCCTATAAAATGTGTTTATCCTGATCGTGGAACTAATTTAGATGATATGATTAAACTACGTATGAGTACCTACGCTAGAGAATAGACGTGAACGGCTGTCTGCATCTCTTCTGCCAAAGATAATTCAAAATAAAATTGATTGTCCAGGTCTTTTACAGAAGATTCCGTTACATGTATTGCGAGTAGCTGCTAGATCGGCGCCCACCTTTGCCATTCTAGCATCTCAAACTAATGTACTGGCTCGAACTTCAATGGTTATCTGTCGCAATGCCAATAAGTATTTTGTAGTCATTTTTTCATAGTTTCTTTTATTTTTTTGTTTTCTGTAAGCTGCTCCTTCAATTGTAATTTATTACTAATAATAGTACCTTTTTTCTATTGTTCTGTCTTTAACTTTCAGTTTTTATTATTGTTTTTTTGTTGTTATCATATCAAGATTGTTTTATATTAGGTTGCGTAAAGTATGCTTGCTTTATTTGTAATATTTGTCCTATAAATGGGTCTCCTGTAGGGCAAATAAAGGTCACTATTATTATTATTTTATTGTTATTAGTGTTATTATTATTATTATTATGTGTATGATGTAAATCGTTTTCTCTACCAATATGTATAAACTGCGAAAGTTAAATGTTCGCCAGTGTTAACTTCATTATTATTATTATTTCTTTTTTGCTCTCGGTTATCTAGACATATTGAGTAATCGTTGTTAAGTTAGGAACGGTTGCGCGGTCAGCCATAAAACCATGTTGTGAAGGCGAGAGGAAACGACGTACAGCAGAATATATGTTGTCAAATATAACTTGCTCGTAGATCTTGGCAAAATTACATACTATGGACACAGGCCAATAGTTTTTTTTTATAGGTTACTGTCCCATTTTTTAAATACAGGGGCTATTCTTGATCTCTTCCATAATTCGGGAAAGACCTTGGATTTTAAACTAAAATTTATTAACTGCATCGATAGTTGAACAAGTGCAAAGCGACAGTACTTGATGATATAGGAAGGTATTAAATGATCATCATACAGCACATCATATCATCATCATATAAACACAAATCTAATAACCTTCAAATGCTGAACGGCGCGATTATACTCCACCTATTTTTGTCGCAAGAAAACTTACACCAGAGACGACCGAGACGTGAAAGTCTTTTTAAGTTTCTTAAGTATACATAAATGTATCACGCTCTTTCTTTCTAGTATAATGAAAGATGTGAATAGGGAGCAGCAGTTGTCAGGCACGTATCCAAGTACAAACCCCGTATGGTTAACAACAAATACATTTTCTTAGTGTTTTTTTTTATTATTTCAGAGTTTATTGTTCTAGTTTTTCATTGGCATTGTAATGGATAATGCATCCTACAATAGCAGGAAAAACGAAAAGATACCATAAACATAAAAACATATTGTCTATACTATTCTTGTATTTCTTTACTTAAATATTAATAAACATAACATAAAGGCATAAACTACTACTATTACTTATAAATGTGATCTGTTCATGAAGTTAAGTACTAAATATGTATACAGCGTTAGTAAAAAGTCCCGGAACGGTCGAATATCTTTGTTATTTGAAAATTATGATTTCTGAAATTTGGTGTGGAGGTATCGATCGTCAACGTTCTTTTGAAGAGGTTCGTATTTTGTTTAATACTGTTTATCCGGATCGTCACATTAGTAAAAGTACGGTATGCCGAACAATTCAAAAGTTTGAAGTCTTTTGTCAGGTGAAGGATTTACCTAGAAGGGGACGTCCATTAACAGCAACAGATGAAGAAACTAGTTTGAATGTGTTACTTACAGTGACAGAAAATCATCACGTGTCCACAACAGAATTAGGTCAAATTCATGAGATCTCTCAAAAAATCTGCTCATAAGATTCTTAAATCAGCAAGAATCAAAGCCTATAAAATGTATCCCGTCCATGAGTTAACTGAAGATGATCCAGATCGTAGACTACATTTTTGCGAAACAATGACGGAATTGATCGAGCAGCAGCCTAATGTTTTAGATCACATCATCTTTTCAGATGAGGCAACGTTTTGTCTCAACGGCACTGTGTACAGACATAATTGTCGCTACTGGTCAATTGAAAATCCACATTGGATTGAAGAAGTCCATACACAGCGTCCTCAAAAGGTGAATGTCTGGGCTGGTCTTGTTGGAAACAACATCATAGGACCATTTTTTATAAGAGGAAATTTTAACTGGCACCGTCTACTTAAACTTATTGCGAAATGAGGTTGTTCCAGCACTTGCGGCCCTCTTTCCAAATGCAAACATAGGTGATCACCCTAATGCACATTTTTGGTTTCAACAAGATGGAGCTCCCTCCCATTTTGCCCATAATGTCCGCGATTATTTGAATGAAATTTTTCCGGAACGTTGGATCGGACGTAGAGGAGCAATCGAATGGCCAGCACGTTCGCCAGATCTCTCGCCATTAGATTTTCTCTTTTGGGGTCACTTGAAATGTCAAGTGTACAAAAATCGTCCCCATAATCTTGAACAATTGGAAGAGAGAATAGTTCAAGAAGCCAATCGCATCACTCCAGAACAAATACAAAATTCAATAAGAAATTTTACTGACCGTTTACATTTTTGTCAAATTGTAAATGGAGAGCACTTTGAACAATTATTGTAATCGCAACCTGAATAGACAGGTATCTTGATTTTTCCGTATTAGGACACATTTTTAATTTTTTAACTGTTTTCTTGTGAATAAAAATAAACATTTTAATACTTCCTGAACGTAGTTTTTTATTTTGCATTCAAAAGTGTTAAAAAAATCTGGGCGTTCCGTTTAAAAAAAAAAGTTGGACGTATTGCCGATTAAACCGGAAGTGAAAAAAATATAAACTGTATTGCATAAAATGCATTTATATTAACTATACCCCCATACCAAATTTCAGAAATCATAATTTTCAAAAAACAAAGTTATTCGACCGTTCCGGGACTTTTTACTAACGCTGTATAGTAAGTTCATATATACTCATATTTCATTTCATTGTATCTATCATTTAAAGTTACCGGCAAATTTTCAGTTATTAAATTTACCTAATGTGATACGGGCTAAAGCCTTTTGTCCCTCGCTAGATTTGAAAATTGGCGCGTGAGAAATCATTGCGCCATCTATTTACATCTTTTGTGCGATGCTGCGGTCCTAGCATACCAACATAAGTTTAAAGTAAACCAAAAGTCACGTGATTAGGCGTTTGTCAAATTAACATTTTAATATACATATGTTTGCCGATGCAAACAAGCGAATTTTTGGAAACGACGACGATAAGGTCAAAATCCTAGTACATGTAAAAACTATTTGTTTTTGTCGATTGTCTCAATGCGCCTGGTCATAAGCGCTTTGCTGCAGTTACGTATGAACTTCTCAATAAAAGGAAAATAAAACAACATTTATTTTGTTGCGTTCTAGTATTTTGAAAGTATTACCAGACACTCTTTTACTTTTAATGTGTTGCAATATTGAAATTAATTGCTCATATTCTTTTTTAATGGTTGTCCTTACTATACTACTAATATACGGCTAATCCTTTATTTCCATGAACATTTCTGAAGAAGCTATTAAATGTAGCGAAATCTTAGAAGTTCAAAAAGGAAATCTTAGTATTTTATTTCTCAGTATTGGTGGTAAGTAGACTTGGTAGCATGAACATGTCAGGTATAATATATATGTACTATTTATAGAATTTCTGTCGATTTAAACAATAACAAAATTTTAACTTTGCTAATATTACGTAAACATAATTTTTATTTATTTATAAATTAATGTCTGTTACGCTCTAAACAACTACATGACAGTCTGGCAATAACGAATTAATATCACGAACAAATAACCTGTGTAGTTGCCACCCTCACAGGTAAATGTAACGACTTGCTAAAGTCAAGGGATCAAAATGTTTCTAGTTCTTATACTATATTTATTGTGCGGTTAGTAATGCCAGATTTAATACCGGGAAGCGAGCAATTACCTATTGTCTATAATATTGAATTTCAAAGGTGTCTCCCATTTGTGAGATCAAACGGTCAACTAATAGCTGAACATCGATTATTGATAAAGTATCGGGTTTCGAATGAATGGAAAATTGAAAATGGAAGACACCATTTATATTTGATTGAGGTTCTTCTACAATGCTAAATCGACGATATTTATTTTAGAGGTTCGCGAACAATTTCATAAATTTATATGCACTGTTGTGCAGTACTTTAAAGTAAAAGAAACAAAGAATTTGTGAGGCAACAGATGTACAGAATAGTAGGAAGCAAAACAGAAAGTCAGCCAGGCAAGAGCAATAGTAAAAAAACGCTATCGGAAGCACACAGTGGCTGCATTGGACTAGTGTGAGAAAGATGAGTTTAAGAAATAAAAGTAAATTGAGATATGACAATTCAGAATCAGAGAATTTTATTTAGATGAAGCACGTAGGTATGCAATTATAAAAGTGTATTGATAAGTGGTTTTAACGTTCTAGACACACGTGGTTATACAAGGTGTAGCTATTATGAAACTGAATTAATGCTATAATAATACTTATTCAATTAATTGTTCGATAAACATTATCTTTAAAGCATTCCTAACTGGCTCCTTATGCCGTCCTACTCGTATTGCTACTAACAAAGTTTTAGATCTTAGAGGTTTTTCATTATCTCCATCGAGCTTTCCTTCAGTGTATCGATTGACTCGAAATCAGTTTTTTTATTAACATAGTATTACCTACACGTCTAGAAATAAAGTGGAGGTTCCAACACCGGCGTCTTATAATTAGTTCAAAACGTCTGGTCTTCACTTGATCTCTTGATAATTTAGACACAGAAAGCATTATTTGACACATAAAACACCACAGATTTATATAGTCGACGCTTATCGGGATTTTTTCAAAACGACATTATCGGTTCTTCTGGGTGGTCTATCAAAATTTACGTTAAATTGAAAAATATGCTGTTTTTAGTGCAGTTAGAAGAATATATTCCCAAACAAGTTGCAATCATTTTTTATCTTCTCCTACCTCTAAAATTTTTACCTTCTAGATGAGGCAGTTACCTATAACATATGTATGTAGATCATTAAAAAAAATGCCACATATTGTATATATCTACTAATAGTTTACTAATTTAATATGTTTTAATGTATTCAGATTAACTCAAAGTGGTACACACTTATCATCATTTCGGTTTCCTAATACTTCTTAATTTTTCAATATCGTATTGTCTTCGGAAAATTTTCATATAGAAAATATGAAAAGTTGTGTTATTTATGGCAACCATTTGTACAATTAATATACTCGTTAGATGCAACTTTCAATTGACTTTCAGTTCAGGCTCTCTGACCAACATTTGTAACAAAAGTATTGAGACGCTTTGTCAATATAAATATTGAAACTGTTGGTAGAAAAGCGTTGGTATAATGACGTATAAAATCGAAATCTGGAAAAGCATATCTAATGCAGTTGGCCAAATGCAAAAACAAGATGTGTAAACATGTTTTCTTCTTCTTCAGGTGCAACCTTCTTTCAAAATGTTTTAAGGAGCTAATATCTCCGGTGCAACAATTATCTATCGCAAAGCGGAAGGCCTCGGATATTGACTGATGCCAGGGCAAGTAGAATTGGTGTAAGATTAAGAAGCTGTTATAGAATTTTACAAACTATATCTCGGTAAAGTAAAAGAAGTGAAATATCATTCAGAAAAAAATAAGAAAAGTATACATGCGTAAAATACAGAGCTGCACAGTTGCGAATTTCACGGTGTTGTCCAGCACTAATTATAAGTGTTCAATATTTTTCACACAACAGAATCATCGTTTTGGGATGATAAAAAATATTACTACATTATCTAAGTCTCCGATAATGATTGATTGTGTAGCGAGAATTTGGATAAGGAAACTAGAGAATTTTTATCCAGAGATGATAGTCCACATAATTTTCGCCATGAACTACGCATAGAAGAATTTTGTGTTTTACTAGGCAGAAAAGTTTATGATAATGGATGGGAGGTCGAAAACTGAGAAAGAGAACTTACCAACAGATGTCGGAAATTGATGTCATCATTTAATGACTTATGAGACATTTAAAAACAAAACTGTGAAGAAGACCATAGGCACCTAGTTGCATTGTAATATCTTATGGTTTAGAAATAACGTTAACCGTTAATTTTTGAGTTTAATTAGTAATAGTAGTATTTAGATTTTTGTCTTAAAGCTTTTGTTTCATACATTGACGGTTGATATTTTAGTTTTTGTTACACTTGCCAGCATGGTGAAAAACTCGTAAGTATATCGCTGGTATTACTAAGTGTTTTAAATTGATATGCTCAACTCTAATAAAAATTATAAAATTGTTCTGAATTTATATATAGATTCTGTTAAATAATTTCAAGAATTGCTGCTATACAAGATCTCTACTGCACTAATGATTATATAATATGATGATTGAGAGAACAGCATTTGAAACTAATAATAATAGAGCATGTCTGCCTTTGACACAATGTATCAAGTACTATTATGTTACCAAAAATTTATTGAACCGTGCAACCATTGAAAATAAAACGAAACTGCACGAGAATGTCGTGAGATTGTGTGAAGCTCTGCCTGTTTGTGATGTGTGTCGAGTATATGCTTCTACAGACACCGATATTGACATTGAAATCACCTTAATAATATGAATTTTATTGAAGTTGGTATACAGTTAGCGGTCGATCATTAGATACTATATTTTGTATTTTTGTTAATGTTTACTTTTTTGTAGTCATTTATATCAAATTAATTAAGGGACCGAGGTATTCGCTTTATACTAACGTAACAGAATGATGTAGCAGCCATAATGTTTTACTGAAATTGGGATGAAAGCGTTATTGTAAATTATAGACATGTTGAACAGAAAGATGGATAAATAAACTTTTCTTTGAAGCAGAAACTATATTTAAATCTTCGTTTTAAGAGTAATTTACTGAAATTATGATTGATAGAGTTGTTCCAATAAAAGTACACATATAACATTTAAACCAATTTATGAGGTTGATTTAAAAATACATTGAAATGTTATGAACCTCAATTAAAACCAACAGAAGCCGCATGTGCTGCACGGTTATTTATAATTCGCAGATTGTTTTCCGATTTTTGCCATCTTTATAAACTACAATAATTACATCTAGTATACTCACTGACATTAGAAGCGTTACACCCAGAAGGAGTAATTTGTTCAACTTGATTTTTTGGCAACCAAATGGCTATATTTAAAGCGTGCTATGATAAACATGTCAACCTTTTATCATTGATACTCTTTTTGCAAAAAAAAAATTCTGTTATCTTTGCGCGCAGAGATTCATGTTTATAAGAGCTGCCTAATATAGAAAGGTTTAGTTATTGCGTGTCCGGCTACAAGTGTTAAGCGTAACAAAATGCCTAGAGTTCGAATTCGTCAAAATTATCACCGTGCTAGTGACTTTGACAGGGGTAGAATTGTTACCTAACGAGATGTTGGTTTGTCCTATCGTGAAATTGGCCGCCATGTTAATTGAACTGCAATGAAGGTAATGCATGTGTGCCGTGTGTGGACAGAAGAAGGTATATGAACACGAAGTAGACCAACTGGTCAACCGAGGCTTACCACAGAGCGTCAAGATGGGCGCTTCAGACAACTAACTCTATGTTTTGCTACAACGCGTCAAATCGCTTACCAATGGTTTGGAGAAGAAGGTCGACCTTTGGACTTTTTTCATACCGTCCACGATTAGTACTTGCTTTGACCGCGGACCACTGTCGTCAACGCTTGATCTGGTGCAGAGAGGTGCATTGGGAAGCAGAATGGCATGTACACAGGACTTGCTATGGTTGGAGTAATGGTTTTGGGGGCAATTGCTTATGGTAGCCGATCAGCACTTCTGTTTATTCGAGGCAGTATGACAGTTGCTCGTTATGTTGATGATTTCCTACAAACCACTTTACTACCTTATCTAAATGACCGTCCACACGTCCTTTTTCAGCAAGGCATTTCACACCCCATATTGCTCTTCCAACTATGGAAGAAACAGGCGTTTTGTACAATATGTGGGAAGCTTGGGATGTTTAGCTCAATTTGCAATATTTGGGCTATGTTATTACTTTAAACTCAAATTTTGTAACATTTTGTAGTAAACATTTTTATTTCCGATTGTAAACGGAAACTTATTGTATATATATACATAGTATATCACTTATGCAGAGTTATTCACGGAACTGCTTCGTTGCAGTTAGAGATAGCCTAGTCATTCTGTCTTAGTAATAAAATTTTCATGCTCTTGTATCATTTCCGCTTTACCGAAAGTTCAGGAAGTTTAAAGCATGGTATACTTTTTCTGATTTATTTAAATTGCGCATGCAATTCTGCATCAAAAATAAATCTACGGTCAATTCCACCGTTATATTAAAAATTCTGTTTTTCTGAAAGTAACATTTTTTTTAATGTATTTTAAGATCTTAGTACTCCTTGAATGTCTTTTGTCTGGCCGGCCCCAGTGCCGCTACCTTATGCGGAAACGGTACAGCCAGTGACGCCAGCTGTCCGCTGACCCCACCCTTCCTCTTGCCTTTCCTTTCTGTTCCCAGGTACAGATCGGCAAGCGTTGCGGCGACTCCGGGAGTGTCTACGAACCGACTGGTCTTCTCATCCGACTGGGGAGTAGGCTGATGTGAGCTTGCTCTGCCGACGAGGATCCGCGACGCATTGTGAGGAACCAGCCACTTCGGGCCCTGATCAGGTAGTGTATGGTGGATGCAAGATGTCGGAATCTGCATTGCCCCGGGCGAGCTCCAGTCCGTCCGTGTATTCCGGGATTGGTGAAGCGTGGGTCAGGCCTCAGGGAACTGGGGTAGGATCCCGAGGATCTGAGGGTACACCCGTTCTTGACTATTGCGGCCCGCCCCTCCATACACGAAGCGCTGGCGAACTACGCAACATGGCAACTTTACCAACCAACAAGAGAACGCCGAAGAACAGCACAGAAGAGAGCCCCAACGGTGCCTTCAAGACACCAACGGCGCAGCACGTTAGGTCGCCGATTACGATAGATCTGACGACATTTAACATCGTACAACCAGGAGGTAGCAGTGACGACACCACATCAGCTCCAGATATGTCGTCCTCAAAAGAGGTTATCTGCAAACTGCGATGCCGCGAAGAGGAGCAATTGCAGAAGTGCATAGGTGTCATCAAAACCATGAAGGCAGCTATCGGCAGGCAGAAGAACGTCTCGATGGATGTAAAGAACGGCTTGAAGGAGCTAGAAGAAGCAGTGGATATGATCTCTGACTGCAGGAGGAGATGGAAGAAGGCCGAGCTGCAAGCAAGAGAGCACGCGCAAAAGGCGCCAGAGTCTGCTACCAAGACGCAGGCTACTTCTGCTACGGGCAACAAGAACGTGGAGAAGAAGGAAGCGCATCCCTCCGAGAACGTGTGGATGAAGGACCGAGCAGGCAGGAGAAAGCAAGCTCAAGAAGAGAAGAAGGCAGCTGCAAAAGCTTCTGACAGCAAACAGCAGCAGAGGATAGCAGATGGCCAGAGAAAGACGATAGTACCGACCAGAAACAGCTAAAGAAGAACAAGCAGAAGAAACGGAACACGAAGCCTCGATTGGATGCGCTTCTAGTAAAACCTGCGCAAGGGAAGTCGTATGCTGACGTACTGCGAGAGCTGCGCAGCAACGCGAAACCAGAAGAAACAGGCACCGAGATTAAGGCGGTGCGGAAATTACGCGCGGGAAATATGCTGTTGGAACTAGGACCCAGCACCAAAGACACAGCAGGCTTCAGCAGCGCATTGAAGAATATCCTGGGCGAGAAGGCGAATATCAGCACCCTAGAGCCCAAGGAGACGCTAGAATTCAGAGATCTAGACTGCTTAACGACAACGGAGGAAGTCTGCGCAGCAGTTAAAGCGAAGTTAGGAATCAGTGACGGCGACGTGAAGATTAGCCTCACCAACGCGAACAGCAGAGAGCTGAGACTGGCTATCGTCCAACTGAGTCAGCGTCAAGCCCTGAAGCTGCTGGAAACACCAAGAATAAAGATCGGCTGGATAAACAGCAGAATTAGACGCAGGGTAGAAGTCGTCAGGTGCTTCCGCTGCTTCGGCTACGGACATCGACAGGCTACTTGTCCTGGACCAGACAGAAGAACACAAGGCCTTTGCATCAATTGTGGAGAAAAAGGCCACCAACGGAAGGACTGCAAAAACAAAGCAAAATGCTTCCTGTGCACGGGAGACACCGCGACACGCAGCCATGTCCCTAATACAGTCATCGTCGACAACCACGGAGCCCGAAACGGATACGTGTGGGTAAAGAGCGGCACCATCACCTACGTGAGGTGCTATCTCACACCCAACGAACCGATATCGGACTTTCAGGGCAAGCTCGACAACCTGGAAGACGACCTTCGAGAAATGGCAGGGTCCATTATTCTAGGAGGAGACGTGAATGCCAAAGCCGTGGAATGGGGTATGGAATACACCGATTCACGAGGGAGACGTATACTGGATATGGCGGCCAGACTCGGACTCAGCGTGGTAAATGTCGGAGACACTACCACGTTCAGACGACCAGGCTACGGGAGACGATACCGGACATCACATTGGCCTCGGAGGACATTGTGCGGGACATCGTGGACTGGCGAGTCATGGAGGACTACACCGGAAGTGACCACCAGTACATAAGCTACAACGTGACGAGGCAGCAGCCGATCAGGCGAAATCCTGCTCAGCCCGGTTCTCGATGGAACGTAGCCAAGCTGGGTGAAGACCCTGGCTCATGCAATCGCTCGTCATGGAATGTTCTCGTTCGGCGGAGACAATTGCGGACGCGACCATGGCCCCCATACGTCCGAGGACTTTAGGAACGCCAAGAGAGATCTCAAGAACGCCATCTACAGGAGCAAGAAACGTAAGTGGGAGGAGCTGCGGCAGGACGTTGACAACGACCCATGGGGACTTGGGTACAAGATCGCCATGCAGAAGCTTACGACGAAGACGGCGAATCCAATCCTCGAACAAAATCGGATGCGGGACATTGTCGACACGGTGTTCCCTACCCATGGAGGACGAGCTATTGAACGACATCCCGCTTTTTAGCGGAGATGAACTGTCAAGAGCGCCGAACTCCCTACAAAACCGGAAGGCACCTGGACCCGACGGAATTCCGACGGAAGCTCTCAAGATTGTGGCGCGCGTCTGCCCAGATCTGCTTCTGAACATGTACAACCGCTGTTTAACAGATGGAGCGTTCTGCAAGAGATGGAAGGTACAGCGACTAGTGCTGATAAGCAAAGGCAAGGCCGACCCAACCACTGCATCGGCATACAGACCGCTATGTATGCTAGACACGGCTGGCAAGCTACTGGAAAGACTACTCAAGACACGACTGGAAAGCAGCATAGACGACGCGGGAGGCTTGACCGAGAGACAGCATGGCTTCAGAGAGGGACACTCCACCGTCGGCGCCGTAGCGCAGGTAGTGGAGACCTTCGAAGCCGCTCAACGGGGAAATCATTACTCGAGACCCCTGGTGATGCTCGTCACATTGGACGTAAGAAACGCCCTCAATTCGGCGAAATGGGACGTCATGTTGGACGCCTTGCAGAACACGTTCGACACGCCATCCTATTTACTTAGGATGATACGCAGCTACCTTAGCGACAGGAAGCTGGTCTACGACACCGCAGGCGGGCCGTGCACGAAGAAGATAACAGCGGGAGCGGCGCAGGGTTCCATACTCGGCCCCGACTTATGGAATGTGTCCTACGACGGGATCCTCCGAATGGAGCTGCCGCAAGATGCGTATCTGATCGGATACGCAGACGACGTAGCGGCAGTCATCCTAGCGCGTGACGAGGCGGATGCCCAGAGAAGGCTCAACCAGGCAATGAGACGAGTCACCACATGGATGGACGAACACGGCCTGACCCTGGCAACTGAGAAGACCGAGGTCGTTCTACTGACCAGGAGAAGAACCCCTAGGGAGATCGAGATGACGGTGGATACGGAAGTCATAACCACTACAACTTCCGTGAAGTACCTCGGACTGCGGCTCGACAGCAAGATGACCTTCTGGCAACAGATCCAGTCGTGGAGCGATAAGGCCGCTAAGGTAACGACGATGTTGAGCCGACTAATGGCCAACGTAGGAGGACCGACGACGAGTAAACGCCGGCTGCTAATGACCGTCACCCATTCCATACTGTTGTATGGAAGCGAAATCTGGGCTGACGCCTTACAGCAGGACAAGTACAGAAAGCGGATGGCTTCAGTACAGCGACGGGGAGCACTCAGGATCGCCAGCGCATACCGTACGGTTTCCGAACCGGCGGTGCTGGTGATCGCAGGAGTAACTCCGATAGACTTACTGGCTCGAGAAAAGAAGAGAGTCTACGAGAAACGACGAGACGTCGGTGCGCGACAAGCAAGAGCGGACGCTAAAGCGCTCACACGACAATGTTGGCAAGAGCGCTGGCAGAACGACACGAGAGGACGGTGGACGGCCAGACTCATCCGCAACATCACGGAGTGGATGAACCGAGACCACGGCGAGGTAAACTACTACCTCACCCAGATTTTCAGCGGACCGCATACCTGGCTCGAATGGGTAAAGCAGAGAACGCGACATGTCAGTATCACGACTCTGCGGAAGATGATGCTCACCACACCTTCTTCGAATGCGAGAGGTGGAGAGACTACAGAGACGCTCTACAAGACGAAGTAGGACCTCTAACGCCGGATAACGTCGTGCAAAGGATGCTGTCCGGACACGACCACTGGCAGAAGATCGCCACGTTCGTCGAGAAGGTGCTGAAAGAGAAGAAGAGAGAGACCCAAACAATGGAGGCAGCTATCCGAGGCTAACTACGAGGTGCCATCCTGAAGTAATGCGACCAGCGGTTCCGGGATGGATTCTACACCTGACAAAGTGAGGTTTTTTAGTGGGTGCGAGCCCCACACACCGGGGACGGGTCTCGTCCCTGATGGTGCGTTAAGGCATTTTTCCTCACTTAAAACTCCTTGAATGTCAACATAATTTATATTGTGTCTACATTTGACGGTATAAATATACATACATATTTTGTATCTGTCAAGCAGAATGGTATATTTTTTTATTTATTTTACATGAATGAAGATACAACAGAATTTTGCATAAACAGATCGAATATTGACAGATAAAGAAAAATATCAATGCAAAAATTTAAACAAGAAAGTTAAACAAAAAAACATTCTAAGTTCTATATGGCTGTCGCTCAGTTATCTCAGTTTCTTGCATTCTATTCTTGCACGTCAATTGCACACAATTATTTTTGTATTAGATAACTCAAAAGGTACAAATTCAGTGGAATTATGTCCAACTATCTTAGACACCTCATCCAAGGTCCACTATAATCGATCCAGTGGTCTTTAAAGAGCCTTAATAATTTTTCGCAAACATCATCCAATGAATGATGTGGAGCGCCATCAATTTGGTAACAACAATCTTTCAAAACATACATTATCCAGAAATTCTGCAATGTCTGGTTAAAGTTTCATTATAAATCTAAAAATGAATTTTATTATCCATCATTAAACCCAACATATTAAGGCTAAATGAATGTTGATTTGAAAGCTTAGATTCATCCCTACAGATAATAAAAAATTCTTCTACCTGCATCTTTACCAAAGTAAATTTACAAAATTCTACTTTAGATCTGTCATCTGATCAAAAATAATGTACAATTGATATGGAATATTTGCTGTAGTATCCGACTATGACACAATATCAGTTATTAATTATTTTGGCATTCAATGATTAAGAGTTGAAAATACATAAAAAATGACCGGTTTTCGTATTTTCACTAGAAAAGCGCTTATTTATAACAAATTATACAATCCAATTATAGGACATAACAAATTATAACATTGTTTTTGATAATACCAAGTTTGTCCAGTAAGTTCGTATAAATAATTCCTAGAAACGTCTGAGGGCGATGCAGAGGCACGCCAAACCGATACTTCTATTTACGGCCATCCTAATGACACACAGTGTGCGGCCAGCCGCTGTACGAGGTATTACTGTTGTTGCACGTGTATTCAACCAGAACCTTTGTTTCACATGTCATCGGCATGGAACTTTCTCTTGTTGAAGAGTAGCGAATAAAAATCAAATTTGTCACGAAACTGGAAAAGAACGGCCGCGTCGTTTTTAGGCATTGAAAGAACCAATCAGCAAAACAATCGTCCATCAAATTTTAACAGAAAAATTAGAAATAAAGAAGTTGTGTGTCGAAATTGTTCTAAAGCTTTTGTCTTCAGAACAAAAAGGATGTCGGATGGCATGCTGTGAAGTCTAGTTCGACGCTGAAGAGGGTGGCGATTTTCACGACAGGATGATCATCGTAAATAAGTCTTGGTTTTACGAATTTCATGTGGAACTCAAACCCCAAAGCAAGGAATGCAAACAGGATGGGGACCCAACGACGCAATTATACACTCAAATCTCATCCAATACTATACTTTCTGAGGTGTGCCCGACCACCATTCTTAGTTGGCAACCCGATATACAGACAATTTTATGTAATTTAATACGTTGCCAATAATTAATAATTTTATAAGATAAATCTGATTTATTTTACAGCAGACGCAAATTGATATAGTGTGTGACAAGTTTTATATATAAAATAAAAGAAAATAAACAATAACACAGTGTTCACGCTTACGGTACAAACAACATGGAAACAGTAGACAACGGGTATGAAATTTCAATCAGAGTACAGAGGTAAAAAGTATATTAAAGTAGCAGCTTTTATACGCGAGAAATTGAATAAATATTGCGAAAAGGCAGCAGTAGAAAAAATGTGACTTACCAAAATAAAGCGTAGGTACTTTAAACACAAAAATCTAATCAATTTAAACGCATACCAGTAATAAGTTACATCAGTAGATAGAGAAAACTTTCAACGATGATATAAATTGAATATTTGAAGGCTTAAATATTAATATATACAAATGTATATATACCAACAAACATGTTGGATTCATGAATGGTATTTCAGCTAGTAACAGACCAAGTATTAGGTCTTCAGTTGCAACTCTTAGAAATACTGAAATTTTAACATAACGTTGCAGTTGGCCTTATACTTGATAATCGAATAACTTAAAAACGGCTGATTTTTAACACACGGTACTTCAGTAAGTTTTTATGCAGAATTGCATGCGCAGTATAAAAGACTTAAACATATACGATGATATTTAAATTAAATTGAAGTGAACTTTCGGTAAGCTGGAAGTGACATAAGGCCGTGAATCATTGGCAGTAAGACCAGATTACACTATGTATCTCTAGCTACAGCTTTTCATAATTTTTATATGAATGAACATCGAAAACTTCTAATTAGCGACTTCCGTAAATAACCTTGTACATATATTATATATATTCTGAACAATTAAATGCAACGATTTACTTCCTCTAGGCGAGGGTTTCTTAATATTGGTTTTATTTAATAGTACGGTTTTAATGTAATGTTCGACAAATGGATTATTTTGAACAAAAATTCAAAATCATTACAAATAACATTATTGGCCTAAAAATGTAATTTCAAAAATAACCGAAGTGTTCTTAAAATAGCTCAAAATAACTTATTCAAACAGAATTTTTGAAATTTAATTCTAATGAGATGTCTTTTATTATTGCGGATATACTTCATATCAGGGTTTCTACATGAAAGTTGAATCCTCACGTTAGGTTCAACATCAGGTACCTACGTTGCCGTAGTTATGTTTTATCGCCATATAAGCCAAGAACCCCGTATTGTATATATGTATGTATGAACTTACGTGCACATGCAATTGCAATTCATGAAAGGGTAACACGACCTTTTGCAACTTTCGGAGATATTTTTAAATATCACCGGTATACTTGCCGGTAGTTTCGTATTTCATTTCCCTTAGAGCTGTATTTTGATGAGACTAGACAAGATAATCCGCTTACAACAAATTGAGAGTCGTTCTGACAAAATAGTAGGTAAATACTGAAAGTGAAAACCTAATTAAACAAGCATGTTTTCCCGATATATAAACTGATGAAATCATAATTCGCAATTTCCCTTTTTAAAGACTTTGTAACTGTAACTTTAATCTCTTTTACGGTGTATGGATAATTAACTAAAAGTCAGGGATGCCTTCGGTAACTGATTCGGATAATGAAAACAATGCGCCCACTTCTAATAAGCTATATGGCATAACTGGTATAGGCTGCGTATTACGTTAAAATTTGTTGCATGACAACTGATACTAATTACGATAATTCGGAAGTTAATTATCTATGAAATATACGCACTTAAATGTCAGTATTGTTTAGTTAACCAATTATAACGTCAGGGAAGTGTAATCAAACGAATAAGGTTCAACTTTACAGGATGTCCATGAATATGTGGGAAATATCTTGGATACATAGAGTTTATGTAAAAATATCACTGTATGTCATATCTTTAAACATAGAGTTGGATTTTTAAATGCAATTATGTATTGCCTTTTCTTTCATCCAATTTTAAGGTGTGCAGGTTTTTTGCTCTCCAATAAGTGTTTTACTATTCCTTGGACCTTAAGTGAGAAAAATGTACTCTTAATGGATTTCCATAAAATGCTCTGTTTCCGAGAAAAATAAGTTTAACGAAAATAGATAACTTTTATTTCAATATGCTACTTGAAAGGTATTAAAATCTACTTGAAAGGTATTAAATAATTAATAATTTATCCAATTATTTATAAAAATTAATAATAAGGCTCCACATTAGATCCTTGGATTCTAATACACTGTTGGATACGTCGAATTAAAGATTCTTTAACGCGCCTTAACACCCCAGCGTTGATTTGCTCGCAGTGAAAAGTAATTCTTTCTAGTAGTTCCTTCTTGGTTTCTACTGGAGTGAGGAGGAGACGAGGAGTACGAGGGGACCAAGCAATAGGTCCTCCTCGACCTACCTACTGATTTGGATATGTATTAATTAGGTGTTCTCGTACAACGGGCCTAAAGTGATACGGTGCATCATCATTTATTTATTTATTTATTTATTTATTAAGAAACAAACAGGCGAACCTAATTAAATGTTTCTACTCCAACACAACCAAATATAATACATGTCTCATATAGACGTAGTTACAAACTTTAATTATATTTAAATATAAACATTCACGGCAAGATCCAACCAAGGCCAACCCTAAACTGATAATGATTTTAATAAGATTTTGAAGCTCGATAAGGATAACCCAAAAAGTTCAATGTGTGCATGATTATCATTGTAAAGTTTACATAACTCATTAATAGGTGACAATGTGTTTCTAGAAACATCAAGCAGAGGCACAGGTCTAGTGCTATAATAAGGCACATGCAAACGAAATAAAGCCAACAGTCTAGGATTATCGATGTAATTATTAAATACCTTAAATACAATTGTAAGCATAGTTCCAACCCTTCTATCCTTCAAGGATTTCAAAGAAAATTCACGTCTAATATGTTCATAGGAACAAAAGGGTGGATTTTCCCCGTACCTTTTAAAGTATAAATATTTAAGAAAACAATTTTGCACTTTTTCTATATGCCTACTTAACTTTTTACTGCGTGGATACCAAATTGAAGTCCCGTATTCTAGCTTTGACCGTACAAATGCATTATACAGCATAACTACCGCGGAAGTTCCAGCGAAATTAGCTGTATTTCTCTTAATAAAACCCAAATTCCTAAAAGCAGCATTAGTGATATTATGAATATGTGCAGAAAAATTGAGAGTATTAGTAAAAGTAATACCAAGATCATTTATTTCTGATTTACGCTCCAGTGGCACATCCTGCATCATGTATCGATATAAGATTGGTTGCTTTCGTCTCGAATAGGTTATCACAGAGCACTTGGCTATATTAAAGGGCAAACAGTTCTCCCTACTCCAAGCAACAACTGAATCCAAGTCAATCTGCAAGAAATTAGCATCGCGCACATTTTCAATCTCCCGATATAACTTAAAATCATCAGCATATAGTAGACACTTTGAATATTTAACACTGTGAGGTAAATCATTAATAAATAAAAGGAATAAGAGGGCCCTAAATTACTCCCTTGAGGAATTCCTGAAGTCATACCGTAAACACTTGAATCTACTCCCTCGTAGGTTACATATTGTTTTCTATTTGTTAAATATGATTTCAATAAAGCAATTAAATTTGTCGATAAACCACACATATCTAATTTTCGCAACAACAAATTATGATCAATTTTATCAAATGCCTTTTGAAAATCTGTGTACACCACATCCATCTGAGTTCTTGATTGAAGAGCATTACTCACATCATTAGTAAATAGTAGTAGATTAGTGTCCACAGATCTGCCCCGCAAAAATCCATGTTGGTCATCTGACACAAACACTTTTACATAATTATAAATTTTTGTATACAAGATATGCTCGAAAATTTTCGCCACAGCGGAAAGGATTGACACTGGGCGATAGTTATAAAAATATTTACTATCTCCCGATTTTTGTATAGGCGTTATTTTTGCCATTTTCCATTGGTCGGGAAACACTGCCTGCCTTAAAGAGAGGTTATACATGTGACACAATGGTTTTATAAAAAAATCACTGCAAGCTTTAAATATATAAGGTGGTATACCGTCTGGACCCGCTGATTTTTTTGATTTTAAATTTTTTATTGATTGCTCAATATCTTCCTCATCAATTGCAATAATGTTAAAAATATTATAATTTTCATTTTGCCCATAACCTGCAGCAACCCCACTATCTGTATTATAAACCGATTCAAAATACAAGGCAAACGCTTGAACAATATCTTCCCTTCTAACCAATTCTCTATCTTGATCAACAAATATATTTCTGTTCGCTAAGCTACCTTTTTTCATTTTTATAAATGACCAAAATTCATTAACATTACCCGCAGCTAGACTACTTTCCACACTATTGCAGTAGTCCTTGTAACATTTATCAATTTTTGTTTTTAATTGAGCCCTTAAATTCCGAAATTGCTGCAGATGATAATCACTGTTTTTTCGCTTTCTGTGATACTCTTTTTCCTTAATAATACTTTTTATTTCGCTTGTAAACCAGACAGGAGAACTATTACTATAATATCTCTGACGCGATAAAGGTACGCAGACGTCTAGTATATTGTATAACACATTATAAAATTGTTTTACAGCTTCTTGAACCGTGGTACATCCTAACACAGTATTCCATGAGCACTCCCTTAAAAGTGAATATAATAAGTCAAAGTTTGCTCTTTTAAAATTATATCTAATAGTAAAAGTAGATTCCAATTTTTCTACCTGATTGCTATGATAAGCCACGATACATAATGCAGGATGATGAAAATCCAAAGGCAAAGAGAGCGGATCATCTATACCCTGAATAGTAAGATTAATATTTGAAAACGCCAAATCTAGCGTACGATTATTAATATTTAATATATTGTTATAAGATACCAAATTGTGATAACTTAGAAAGTGGTCTATGGTACGTGTAATTATATTTCCACGATTAAACGCGAAATCAGTACCATTTACTAAAGAAACGTTGAAATCTCCTACAATTATTAAGCGACTGTTAGGTAAGGTATCAACAACATCATCAAAAATAGTAAAATACTCAACATATTTATCTAACCCTGCGCCAGGAGCAATGTAAACAGTACTAAGTAAGTAATTAACACCAGACAAATTAATTTTTATAAATAAGCATTCTAAAGTATGAGTATCCACATTTATTACAATAGATCTAAACCTTTTTAAAATAGCCACCATAACTCCCCCACCTCTGCGAGCCGTTCCCCCACTCCTATCGTATCTATATACAACATACCTGTCATCTATCAACTCAGTGTCATTAAAATCCTTATTGAGCCATGTTTCCACAAAAATAATAACATCGTATGCATTTGCCAAAATATTTGAATACACAACGCTAGCCTTGGTTCGAAGCCCCCTTACATTTTGAAAATATATATGTATATGCATTATACAGGACCACACCCCTCCATTCTACAATAAAAAAATGCTATAACAATTCCCGGGAAAGTAAGATTCATAAGTAATGTACAACAGAAAAATAAATTAATAATAATTAGCAATACTAATGCCTTAAATATAGTAATATTAATGTATGTACATCAATACCAATACACACTTAAAAAAAAAAAAAACAAAACTTAATTTTCTTAAATTAAATACCTTAGTAAAGTGCATGAACCACATGTTTCGTCGCGTTTCTAATGGCACATTTTCAATTAAATCTGGTAAATTATTTTGGAGAAACTCCAAGTATTGCAACCCATTTAATCGTCTGGGTAGAACAAATGGGCCCAGTAAAATATCTCCTATGATTTCTGCCCAGACATTAATTGGTTGAAATTGATGCTGATGCTTTGAAACAAATGTGGCATGGAGATTTTCATCAGCCCATACATGCAAATTATGCGAATTCATTACCCCATTTTTGGTAAATCCTGCTTCATCAGTCAAAAGGATTGAACGGATAAACTTCTGGTTAATCCCATGCTGTTCTAATAACCAATTTGAAAATGGCAGTCTAGCAGGAAAATCATTTTGATTTAGAGCGTATATTTTTTGAAAATGGAAAGGATGGAACAGTTGTTCCTTTAGAACATTAAAAACTGTAGATTTGCAATAATCATACTCAGCAGCAAGGTTTCTTACACTTGTGGATGGATCTTCAGACACGGCATCTAAAATGTTTTCCTCTAAACGAACAGTGCGAATTGTTCCTTGAACGCCACTGTTATTAATATTTCTTGCAAATGTACCTGGAATAATTTAATAATGTTCCAATAGTACGATTAACATAAATATTTTGTATTTCTTACCAGTTTCTCTTAATCACAGGTCAACACGTTCAAAGGTTTTCCTGTCCGGAACCGTACGGTTAGGAAACCGATATGCGTAAAGCCGCCTAGCTTCTAAAGCATTACAGGAAGCTAGTCCGTACATTAAATGCATATCTGCATACTCATTAAATGTTTATTGCATTTTTATTAAACGAAGCAACTAATGACAGTAATAAACAGAATACCAATATCAAATAAATCAAATATCTGTAACTACAACAAATACAAACAAAATAACATGTAATTAAAACGGGAACACTTATTACTACGGAGATTATAACAACCTGTAATTTCGAAATAATAATTTGCCAATTCTATCAATATGGCGTTCTATCCATATGACGTATTTAGTTTAACTTTATCACAGTATCCCAAGATATTGAAATAAAAGTTATCTATTTTCGTTAAACTTATTTTTTCTGGGAAACAGAGCATTTTATGGAAATCCATTAAGAGTACATTTTTCTCACTTAAGGTCCAAGGAATAGTAAAACAAACTTATTGGAGAGCAAAAAACCTGCACACCTTAAAATTGGATGAAAGAAAAGGCAATACATAATCGCATTTAAAAAACCACCTAGCCAACTCTATGTTTAGGGTTGAATATCGCAGCAGTGGTGCACCCTAGCAAAAAGAGATATATAGACATACAATGTTATTTTTACATAAACTTTACGAAACTGTATCCGAGATATTGCCCACATATTCATGGACACTCTGTTTAGGATGTCTTACGTCTGATTTCTTATGACTTTACTCGTAAACTAATGGTGATCGGAATTTGTAATAAAAGCCAGTTTATTGAACACGATATTGTGCATAAAATTCTGTTAGCAAAACACTCTCGCAAAGAGATCTTCACCCATTTTATTTTGTTAAATTACACTTCCTATTTTTTTGATAAATTTTTATCAAAATTTTAGTTTAAATATTTTACTGCTATGAAATATTTTCAGAATCCTACTGACAGACGGTTTATCAATTTCAACACCAAATGGTCGCTCAACCGAAGTACCAATTTAGCGAGTCGTTGCTACAAGCGTCACTGACAAAATTGGAACCTCGAATTCTATACAGGGTCCAGCAACGAAGCCGGCGGAAGATTACACGCTTATCTGAAAGTTAACGAACTATTTACTCACCGAATATTCTTCCGCACGATCAAGTGCACGTTTTAAAAATATTTTGTTTTATACAGGATGTTCCAGATGCAAATGCCAAACTAAAGTTGCATTTTTTTAATGAAACGCCCTGTGTATTAATAGATAAAATAATCCGCTCTTGAAAGCTGGTTACATCGATATAAGTTGTACAGGTCTAAAGTTGATAGTTTCTGTGTAAATAATTATTTTACTTGATAAATTGATACATTTCAGTAGGCTATTCTGCATAGGGAAAAACAAAAAATTCGAAACCGACAGAGTAGAATATTTTCTACTAGTATGGACTGTCGTGGCTATGTGAAATAAATTTTGCAACTGCTTGTTTTATACAGGGTGTTTACAATTTTGCAGAATGGAAGAAATCTCGAAATTTTTAAATGGAACACCCTGTATATTTTCAGCTCATCGAAAAGCTCTTTTACTATGCTTTCTATTGATACCTCATTTTATGCACCTAGGATAGATCATTTGCTAGTTATTTCTTTTTAAAGTTGAATTAATGAGAAATGCTATTTTTAATAGCTAATTTGCACTTTTAAACCTTCTGTTATATCGGATATTTAACAAATAATCCAGAAATGGTCTATAATACGAGGAAACCCTATTTAGTATGAGAAACAGTTTTCACTCAGCGGTGAAAGCAAACATTAAATTAATATAAAGTAAGTATGTAATATAGCATTTTCAATAGATTTACTGCTGATCAAGTTATCTGGTGTCAGTTTTAAGCTTATATACTTAATAACTAGGGTTGTCATCACCAGGGGATCATTTTATCTATTAATATACAGAGTGTTCCATTAAAAAAATGCAACTTTAGTCTGGCATTTCCATCTGGAACATCCTGTATAAAACAAAATATTTTTAAAATGTGCGCTTGATGGTGCGCAAGAATATCCGGTGACTAAATATTTGACTAACTTTCAAATAAGTGCGTAATCTTCCGTCCCCGCTTCGTTGCCGGACCCTGCATACTGCCTTATCTATAACCAGCCGCTCTCTCCTTCGCGACTATGGAATTGATCATGCTGCATGAGATATATGTATCTACATATGTATAACGTCTAGACCAATTTAATACTGCAATTGTTGATTTAATATACATTGCATTGATCTCGTCTAAATAACGATTTTTCTTACGTATCCCGATAAAAATAAATCTAGAAACTTTAAATCAGGACTTCTTCCAGGCCAGAAAAATTGTATCTAGATAATCGGAAATAATGTGTATGATATAAGGCGCAGCACCGTATTGGTGTCCTCATAAAACAAAAATCTCTTGCCTTCTCTGTTCTCGTAGCTGTAGCCTTATATGATGATCTTCGATGTTTATTTTTGTAATTAAAAATTAAGAAATTACATTCGTCTGTCCAAATTTCTATTCTTATTATATTCTATATATGTATTTGCATTAGCTTTCACTTGATGTTTACCACATTGTTCAAGTGTTTGGTGGTTTATAAAACAAATTCTAGCATGTCGAACTCGCGGGAAATTTACTATTATATTATACAAATTATATTATTTATATGAACATATATACATACATATATCTGCATGACCAGTTTTGAATTTTTATTACGTTTGTAATATATTTGTAGCATATCATGCTTTACAATATTACCAAGCATGTCTATAGTTAATCAATCAATTAAGCAGTGATTAATTAATATAAAATATATATATAGATATGATGAATTATTCTCAGTTACTTAGTAAAACTAACAACTGTGAAAATATGTTAAAAGCGGTACTTGCATAACGTAACAGAGCCTATGTGATATTTATATGAAACAAATATAATTGTGAAATATGTGTAATGTAGAGATCGCAAGATGGTACACAAGAACTCTTAATTTAACTGACTGTTTATTTTTAAATAAAAAATTGTTGCTTCGTAAATATCCTATGTAACAAGAGTTATATCGTTGAACTTAAGAGTAAATGAAATATTTAAGAACCCAATAAACGAAATACTTTTCTATTTACAGCAAAGGAACTTGAAGATGGTTCCGTGTTTCCGTATGTGATGAGTAGGTACACTCGGCAAAGAGGAGCAAGTTTCAGAGAACAACGGAGAACAACGTGGAAGGGCCGAGCGACCGTATCTAGGCGAGCGTTTAGTAACGTTAACATACTCGCATCATTTATGTTCGTGACTTTCATGAGTGAGCATAGGCTATACGGACGCATGAATGCTTACACATAAAATAATGACAGCAAATATATTATATAACGTGCTGGAACACTTACTGTTTTAAGAAGCTCCCATGAAATCACAAACTGGGTGGCATCTATTAAATATTTGAATCATTAAATATGTTTCCACACCACTTGTTTCAGGCAAACGAGTACGGCGTATGGAATAAATATTTTTAATGGAGAAAACGACCGTTCCACATGGAGTGCTGTTATATTTGCAAATTTAAAGTAGCCCTTGTGACAATTTAATGGACCTTTCGACGCACCCTCACAAATTTGTCTTAGTATGAGAAAATCTGAATCCTTGTCAATAACACTTTCAAATAACACATAATCACAATTTTTGTCTTTCGATTCTGCTTAAATTCTTCTTTCAACATAGTCACGAACAGATGGCATAAAGTTTCTTATTGATATCTAACTTGGTAATGTATAATTCGAATACTTGCTCCAGAAGGAAACAAATGGCTCTTGGTCTAGTAAAGTGAACGATAGATTATATAGAATAGAACAAACACCTATATGAAATGTTAGTTGTTCGCTGTATCGTTTGCCACGGATTGCAGCACAATATTTTATACTTTTTAGGTGGCGTTTACACTTCCACCTGCTGGTACACATCAAATAGTTGTCGCACTTTACATATTTAATCCTATACCTTCGTATTCTAAATCCAACATAGTCGCTATTACTTTTTCTAATTTCTTCGAAATACGCCGTTTCCGAAGTATGTGTGTACTGATAAGCACTTACAATGACCACTGGAATAATACTGAACAAGTGTGCTTTGATGCGGACGCTCGAATTTCCCTACCATGCAGTTCGCCTCTCCACTTTGCTGTTCGCACTGCACTGAAACGTGCTCCTCTTTGCCGAGTCTAGCGATAAATAAACATTAGAAAAAGGAAATTTTTATTTTTCGGTATAATGCAATAAGTCTTGTATACACGTATCCAAAATTTTGGTTACATTATTATTCAGACCAGAGTTTACGGACATTGCCAAATTTCAACTTATAACCTATCTTTTATAATAAGCGACCTTTATATTTAAAATACATTTTTTATTGGACTTTTATTAACTTTTTTTTGATTTCGACGTCGTACCCTACTTTAATATTTCGGACACGTTTTACTTTTCTATTTGAAAACATTTCTAACCAGCTGCTATTAGTTGGGTGATTGTTAATTCTACTGTCAGCATAGTAAACAGCACCAAAGGAGAAATGTCTTATTTTACTGTATTATTTTCATTTAGTTAATTGCTTCAAATTACATTAGAGTATATTTTGTATTTTGCCTATAGGTATAAATGCTTTATACAATATGTGCAATATGCACACCAATATATCAATTATAACATTGCCTGCAACATAGCAAAATTACGTAATTTTATAAACTAGGCAGTAATTTATAAAACTGCTTGGATGCGAAATCTCCTACCGTTATCGTTGGTAGTTTTTAATATGTGATATAGATTTTTAATAACATGAACATCTAACAACTGTTATGCCCTCAATCATGTTGGGTAAATAGTATAATATCCACGCACTAGTCATTACCAATATGTGAAATCTGTAAACATTAACCACTTTGCGTTACCTAATAGTGATTTATTTACCTACGTTACGGTTAAACCTAATTCGTTAATTAAGTGTAATATGGAAAATAAAATTCTATATTTGTGTAAATATCTGCGCAACTCAAAATGGCTAATGGATGGGTAGATGCAGCAAAGTGTCTATTCTAGGGAAAGTATCAAGTGTTTTTTTGGTGTATACTTTGGAATATAACCCTACAATGTCACTTTATACATGTTACTTAGTTTATTCATTTCCTTGATTAAGTATTACTCGAACTTTTACTTATTTCCAGCCATTCTCATATTACTTTTTAACGGTTATATTCTTCTGATCATTATTTTCATACTATTGTAGTCTATGCACTTGAAGTAACTGCTGGACTAATGTTAACTTTAACTATATCTAATTTGGGCATTTGATCGACAATGTTTAACTAGGCACTGGAAACAGTATATAGTACAGAATTAAGGCGCATCAGCTTCAATAAAGTATGTAACCAGGAGTAGTTGACTACACAGTCATAATGCAAAGTGAATCTGAATTATTGATTATTTCATGTACCGCCATTCCGGGGCGCTGGGTTCCGTAAGTTTGTATATTTTAAACTCTGCATATTTTATGCATTTATTTCACTTAACGAGTGAGCACCACCTCTTAATCTGGAAGTGTTTTCGCTTTATAATTCAGATTATAATTTTGATGATTCGATAGAAAGTTCAAACAATATGTTTCTATTTCGCATTATAAAATCGGCTCTAATGTTTTTACCTTGTATCTGTTTGAGAAGTTATTAAGCTAAATACAAACTTGAATTAATGCAAATTCTTTTTACAAATGATGGACATAATTATTTAAATAGTGGCTTACAGAGCGGTGATAAGATATTGGAGTGTTGTTGTTGTTGTTGTTGCGTTATGGTTATTAAAAAGGCTCAATATTAAGCGGGCGATAGTTGGCCGTAATGAGTTCGACCTCAGTCGAGATGATTTAAGACACTCACTTTCGACTTACGTCATGTACAGCAGACAATGCTGTATTGATCTTAATATCTCAAGTAACAAAAAAGTTACGGTAAGTAAAAGAAATTAGGAGATTTCGGTTTTTCTTCAATATTAAACAAACCAAGCATGACAAGTAAAATTTGAAAATTGATTCTTAGTGAGCTTTTGAATCTACACTTTTTGCTAATATATCCGTCTCTCTATGTCTTCAAATAAAAAAGTTACCCATGTTCTCCCTACGAAATCCGGGTATTCTGTATACAATTGAATGCTCCCATGACCATCTCGTCTTCCGGATTTGAATCCGGTCGGACATGATATGATGGGATAAGATAGGCCGCTTAACGCTGAGAAGCTATGGAAGCGAGTTGAAGCACCAAGGTTGGCCACTTCCCCTGCTACCATAGAACGGCTTATTGACTCCATGCCTCATTGTATAGCGATGGTACAGCAGCGGTAAAAAGTACCCAACCGATGCGAGTAAGAGCGAAGATATCGATGGACACCCCCCTTACTTCACCTTACCGTCGAGACCAATACATATTTTCTTATTTAGCAGCCCACGCTCAACGGGTGCACATCGTCGTTTACAGCAATATGTGTTTTCGTATACTAGCGAAAGAAATGCAAAACTTGCAAGTGTATTGTTTATTTGTGACATTCATTCATTCATTTGCCCTCGTGCGTTTGAATGATTTCCTATATTATATACACATTGTATTCGATGTATACATTTTAACAATGAGTTTTCTAATAAATCAACATATTATCTTGACAACGTTAGGGATTTTGTTTACTAGCTTTCATATGACTTTACTTAAAAGAGAAGTAGTTATTTAGCGTTTAGAATTACTATTAATAATGTTAATTAGTGTCTTTAGTGATTTCTATTAATATATAGTCTTAAAAGAGATGCTTAAATTTGATCTTACTTTTTCTTTAAAAATATAATATGGATATTATTCCTATTGCAATTACATATTTGAATCGCAATGCAGAATATTAAAAAACAAGTATGTATGTGACAGCGATTATTTAAAAGACAAAAATATGTGTATTTCGAGATACTGTTTATGAATATACCTATAACATTTGGATTTATTATTGTAAAACGAGATAATACGATTTTCACAGTAATGCAAATAGCAGGAGACAATAGGGAAAATCAATGCGTATTTGATGATATATCAAATAAGATTAAAACAGCATCAATTTTCTAAGATTGAAATGTTAATATAGCTAGCATATTATAATACAGTGTAAATGAATAGAAAATAAATGATTGAAAGGTGTTTGAATTTCCCGCTTTCAATTGTTTGTGTTTAAGTTGGTGCTAAGTTAGGGTTGTCATTCGTCCCGATACGTCGGGACATGTCACCGTTATTAACAGTGGTGTGCCGACGTCCCGACAAGCCATAAAATGTCCCGACAAACATATTCGAGCGCAGAGCTACAAGTTTTTAAAAATTGATGGCAACTAACTTTAGAGATCTGTTTTACTGATCGACTGGTAGCGATCAGAATCTTGAGTTGAGTGAGGGAGGGATGGAGAGCGGCACGGAACTTCAGTTTAGCTGTGATGCAAATCTTAACTTTTAGATTTTTTTCTAGTATTGTGTCTTACTTCTTCTAATTTAGAAATATGTCAGTAGCTCAGTAACAAGGTAAAAGTTGGTACTATAATTTCCTTTTATCATCTATTTTTGTAACTTTTAAGAAATCTTGCATCGAAATAAAAAAAATACTATTGCGGAGAAAATTTCGCGCCACTCGCCACTGGTCATGCAGCCTTAAAGGCGAACTTCCTGTTCGTTGCTTACAGCTAGCATGTATGCAACGCAGTTCGCATTGAATATTAGTGTAACAGGAATGACGTGATTAGCTTTATGTTACACATTACCCCTAGAAAGTGACTGCGTTATGATCTTCACCCTATTGTCACGGAAAGGAATATCGTAAATTCAAGACGTATATAGAAAGTTATCGTTTGTCGCCTCAGGCACTAGAGATAGAGAACATTCGATATTATATCGTTCGCATATAACCAGTTACTGTCTGAATGACACGTATCCTATCTTTTCTTAGTTATACACATTATCGTTCTGCATTGTTATGTAACTCACTAGATATTAGCATACGGGTACCATCTTATTAGGTTCTAGTGTTTACTGTCATCAGCTATCATTAATGAAGAGAAAACTGGAAGTGCATTTAAACACTTGTACATTTATATATGCAACAATAGTTTTATTCTCGCTTTGATAATAACTGTTTAACTATGCTTTTAGTGTTTAACTTAAAATCGAGATATCTAGCGAGGTACACAGACCGTAGTATACAGTGTGCCTGGCAACAATTTTAGTCAAGAACACCGAGTTGATCCAAGAAGTAGTAGACTAAAATGTTTCATATTGGTACACCAGATACTGGTGAAACTTACTTACTTAGTTACTTACTTACTTAAAGTTCTTGAAAATATCAATTTATAATAAACAAATCGAAGCAAGTATGTGAAATAGCATTAATAAAAAGTGTGAACACGAATGCACCTAAACGGGAATCTTAACTTTTTGTACTTTCTTCTACAAAATGTCTGGATTTTAGAGACTTAAACAAAGATCATATACAATTCCTTCCTTCGTTTCTTTGGTGCAATATAGCGTCAACATCTACTGGATCAACACTCATAGACTACAAAATAACTGTCTACGAATCGCGTTTAGATATAGTCATACAATAAATGAAAACAGTTGAGACAATGCGAAATTCTATAACTTTGCTACTGCATCTCCTAATCGAGCTCAAACTTAGAAGGACCCTGCTTGGTAGTACTATACCACAGTAGTACCGTAGCCGTAAATCACCATGTGTCCTACCGTTGTCAATGTTATAGAAGTTCTACGGCAATTCTCACTGAAATTAATTGTGATATATGCAAATAATGATAAGTAAATTACATGTAATTTACCAACATTATCTATAATGATACAAGACAAATACATAATGTCAAATACAACATATTTTACATTTAGCTCAAAGTAAAGACGATTTTAAATTTAATTGGTCTTTGTTCAGGAGAAACCTTGCTGACAATGTCTGTCATTCAGATCTTATATATACCTCTTTTTTCTCTAACAAAAATTAATTGAACTCTCACAACAGCCGTATAAAGCTAGGATAGAAAGATTCTGATATCAAAATTGAGTCCTTTACCTCTAGTACTACTTTGCCTCTAGTAACTCTAGTACTGCCTCTAGTAACACCACAGCTACTGCATCCGGCCTATGCCCCTACCCCTGCAAAAATTACGTCATCAAAGTCTATTTGATATAATTGCGATAAACACAAATTACGGTCAGTTTGAAAGTGAAAAATCATAGAAAACCTTAAAAAGTCACACCTCAAAATCGAAATTTCCCAAACTGCATTAACATCCAAAGGGTCTTATGTAGTCATGCTCATGGATAAAAAACGATCTTTGCACTCTAAAGCGCCCTGACATCCAAAAAGGCCTTGGCATCTAAACAGAAAAGGTCTTCGACATCAAACCAACATATCTGTCTTTATGTTAGCTATGCCATTACGCCGCTACTGATACCTCGCTTTTATGTTAAATTTTATGAGACATCAAAGCGAAACCGTCCGAGCTAGTATAATAAATGAAAAGCAGAGCGTTGTGCACGTGTGAAATACTTTGATTTCTAAGAAATATAAGTTAAAAATAAAGTAGCTAATACTAATAAGATATTAGGTGTTCTGCTCCTAAAAAAAAAAAAAAAAACACGTATATGAGTAAGCAGGAGTTAAACTACATTAAACTGGTCCTAAGGCAATCTGAAGAGTTCATAAAGAATAATGCGTCTTACACAATGCTTGTATCTATGAAACTATGAGTGTGTATATAGACCTTTAAAATCTATGAACTAATAATAAAGTAGGGTCGTCTAATAAACAATTGAGAGCTTCATTTCTGTGAGCTGCACTGAATCACGTCTATGAGCACGTGCCTCTTGTTGCCCGTATACAAATCCGGGAGTGTGTCACTGTAAATTAAGTTTTGCATTTAACTGGTATCCCACATATACGCACGCTACTGCCGAGAGTAACACTCCAGTTTCAGCACGTGATCCAACATCACGTGCAAGCAACCGCATCCTTCCGCAATTATATAAAACATTACTCGTTGACGCTGGAAAGTTTAAACGATGCATTTCGAACTAATGTTACGCGAGATGTGTTTTCTTATCGAAGTTCATATCATGCGTTACAAAGAGGTTTCCCATTTACCTTTTAGGTACTACGCTTTATAAAAGCAATGCCTCTTGCTGGAATCAATATTAAACATAATATATAATAATAAATATAACATAATATGTAATAATATAATAATTGTTTGGTAGAAATAATCTTTTATTTTGTTCAATTTAAGTATTGCTAATTAATATTTACTTTACATAATTTTCATATTCTCTCATGTCACTCGACTTTATATGAAATTCGAATAAAATCAATGTAAGGTAAGAAAATTTTACGTATAAGGTTTTTAAAATATACATACATACATATAATTGTAACGAGAACAAAAGCCACATGTGAAATCGTGGTGGAATAGTTGATGGAACGATTGCATTTACAAGGTGAGCGTATGATCATTGAGTACTTGGCGGTTTATTATGTACAGTGGAGAGCACCTTAACCCACACCGTTATGGAATGCCATAGACCTCCTTAGCAATCGGAACGGAGACGACGTAAACTTATATATATTGAATACAAAAGTGGTCAACTGTAAATTTATGATCTGGTAAACAAACAATCGTCCGTCTGATACCTGCTATGAGATGAAACATACATTACATCCATACACATACATACATCGATAATAATGCATGTAAATTTGCATATAATGACGTTCCCTAAAAGGAATTTTAAGAAATTCTAAGAAATAAAATGACAGATAATTCGTATGTAATTGTTTTCGCAAAGAGCTATAAAGAAGGGGATATAAAACTTATTTTAACATTAATTATGGTTCCTTTCCTTCCCCTTTTCTTCAAACTTTTAATATTTACTTATTAGTGTAATGTATGTATGTATAATTTACTGTTCGCTATTATCTGTTGCGAATAATAAAGTGATCGTCGACGCATTTTTCCAAATTTAATAGTATATCTGCGTTGGCCATTCAAATTGCAGATATTGTAGTTTCTTTGTGTATTAGTTTTATATATGTATATATATAAAAATCGATTTATTACATCTTTGGAACTCACATCTAGCACTAAACGTTTTGTTTTTGATAATTCACTTATTATATGTATTTTTTGACCTTTATGTACTTATCTTTTAATTCCTGATTTATTTCCACTTCGAGGTCAATAAAACAATAAATAATTAAATACCAATTTATTCCATAACATATAATAATACGTTTTCGTTAAATAACTTCTTCAGTGGAAGAAATTGACATTTAATATGTGTCAAATTACTAATAATATAAATATAAATTGCCATGCCTATCAACAAAATTATCTAAAAAACAAAGAATTCATTGATATATCGAATTTTAATTATTCACAAGTAATAATGAAGGAATAATGATTTAATACAACATTAGAAATTGAAATGATTTTAATTATTCGTATATCAATCTATTTTTTGTCAAGCTCTAACAATTCTGTTCAAGGACTAGGGAAAAACATGGCAAAAAAACCTAGTCAAGAGCTTAAAATTAATAAAATTCATGCGTGAATTAAATTATTATAAATAACGCTTAAATTATCAATATCCGTTCTAAAATTTACCGCGTTTTCATCTTTCTTAATGTATATCATTTCGTAAATTAATCTTTTTTTATAATTATTTTTCTTTTTTTAAAATTTTAGTGTTTTGAAAATCAAAATTATGTCGTCTATTTTAGAGTGCTTAGATAAAGCAGTTTCACGTTATGTGTAACAGTATTGATGGTTATAAATTCGTTTCTTTAAATATTGCTTGGTTTGTCCGATATAACATTTATTACAATCTTTGCAATCTAATTTATAAACGACATTACTTTGATTACCATGTTTAATGGGTGTTTTTAAATTTGTGAATAAATGTCTATTGTTGGTAGGTATGAAGTTATGTTGAATGTCTGATCTTTTTTCAATTCAAAAAAACCTAGTGTTTTATTTCATGTGTCGCTTAAATTGTTTAAAATTTATTTTCATCTTTCTTAATGTATATCATTTCGTAAATTAGTGTTTTGAAAATCAAAATTATGTCGTCTATCTTTATGCTTATAAAGCAGTTTCAGCGGTGACGTTATGTGTATGTATTGATGGTTATAAATTCGTTTCTTTAAATATTGCTTGGTTTGTCCGATATATTTATTACAATTTTGCAATCTAATTTATAAACGACATTACTTTGATTACCATGTTTAATGAAATTTGTGAATAAATGTCTATTGTTGGTAAAAAGTTATGTGAATGTCTGATTTTTTTAATTCGTGTTTTATTGTGTCGAAATTGTTTATATATGGTATAGTGTGGTATATGTTATTATTTGATTTTGTACCTATCTTTATATTTTATTTATTCTTTTTGTGATTAATTTATTGTTTTTACTAACTATTTTTTTCTAATATTGTTTTTACTTTGCTTAAATTTTCTTTTCTAAAATCAGGGTGAGCTAATTTAATAGCCTGATCTACTAAACTGTTAATTACGCTTTTTTTTAAATTTACCGAAGTGTTTGAAAAATAGTTTAAATGCCTACTACTACTAGTGTCTTTAATGTACCAGTTTGATTTTATTTGTGTGATATCATGTATTATCTTTACATTTAAAAAGTTTATAGAATTTTGATTTTCTCTTTCAAAAGTAAATTTTAACCCATCATGATATGTGTTAAATGTGTGCAGAACATGTTCAATTTTATCATTTGGTATGCAGCATATACAATCATCTACATACCGCTTATAAAATTGTACATGACAGTTTAGTTTGTCATTGTACTGAAAATATGTTGAACTTAAGCAAAGTTTTGCAGCCAACATCAATTCATTTTTTGGTTAATTTGTATAATTTTGAATTAAATTCCATTTTTTGTTTATAATGTTTAATGCCAAATCTGTAGGAACATTTGTGAATAAAGATACAACGTCTAAACTGATAATTTCATGATTACACGGTACGGATTTTTTGTTAATGAAATTAACAAATTCCCACGAATTTTTTACATGATACTCTGTATTTCCTACAACATTACTGAGAATTTTGGATAAAAATTTTGATAAATTGTATGTTGGTGATTGTATACAATTTACAATCGGCCTTAAAGGAATATCAGTTTTATGAATTTTAGGGACGCCATAAATTCGCGGAGTTATCGAATTATATATTTTTAAATGTTTAGCTACGGTTTCGTCTATATAATTGCTATTTAACCAACTAGTGATTAATTGGTTATTTTCACTTTGAATTTTGTTAGTCGGGTCTTTTTGTAATGTAATGTAAGTGTTTTGATCGTTTAATAATGAATGCATTTTGGCTGCGTAATCTTTTTTGTACATTATTATACTTTTTTCTCCTTTGTCTGCTTTAGTTATTATAATATCTCGGTTTTTACTTAAAAAACTTTTTTGTTTCCTTTAACATACGATTTAAATCAGTATCTTTGTGTTTGATATTACGTCTGTTTTTGTAATTAGTTATGATGACATTTTACTACGGATGTCAATTTCCGTAGTTGAAATGTCATTTCTTCCACTAGACAAGGAGTATTTAGAGTTTGTTTTTTGCATTTTTGAAGTATGAATATTCAAGAGAGTTTGGTGGTTCAGAAGAAGTTCCATAGTTTGAAATTAAAATTAGCACGACAAATTAATAGGAAACATTTTTTAATAAAATGCAGGCGTGAAAAGGTAATTCACTTATTTAAAGTTAATTTGAAATTAAATATTTGGATATGTTGCTTCAATAAAATAGGTAATTAGGTTTATTAAAACGTTTTCAAATTTTATACATACACATCAGTTTGTTAAGTTTTCAGTTATTCCGTTCTCGAAAAAAAAAACGACATTTACTTAATTCTAATAGTCTTTTTGCGTTATACAATTTATTATCATACATATACCGGTTAAGTTGTTTTCATATAAATTTCAAGAGAGAATGATGTTCTAAATACAAATAAGAATTGTATTATTATAAATTATAATGCAATAGTAACAAGAATTACCTAAATATAATCCGTACGCAAGGATATACCGCAACCGGGTACCTGCGAAAATACAGCGGACTACAGCGGACCATTTATGTATTCTCCCAAGCTAAGGAGATCTGTTTTACTCCTACATTGTGTCGATAAGGTCGACGTTTGCTTAGAGGGGTCTCGTTTTAAAAGCTCGCCACTGTACAACATTTTTCTCCCACTTTTTTGATACGTATATTTTACTACCCTACTATATCTGATTGATTGTTTAATACATAATACACATAAACAAATATTGATGTTTGTATGTTTATATTCTCTATGTGTTTTCTAATATGTAGATGCTTGCACTGGCAAATGTTGACATTGCAAAAACATAAACATCAAAGTGATACGAGACAATTTATCTAATATAGCATCTTACTGAACTTTTTATAATCTAATATTTGTAAAAATACGATTATCAATTACAATATATTTAACATATTTTTGAATTTTTTGAAGAAACGTATAACAGTTTAGCCTAAAATATACAATAGATTTAAAATAATGTGTTTTATGTATTACTGTACGAAAATACTATACTATATACTATAAATAATTATGTGTATTAATAAATCATAAAGATGTATAATTATCTAGCACAATATCTGTTAGAAATTGTTTTAATGTAAGGTAAACGTCCCTATAATCGTCATAGTCCCAGTTATCGTCAGCGTATCAAGATTTCTTGAAAAATTAAGTACAGTACCTGGCAATTAAATTACCCCAGGTCTCAGTTATGAGTAAGTACATACTTTAAATACAAATAATGGGAATTTCTCGAGAAGATGCATGCATTTCTTAAATACACAAACTATAAGCCTACAATATGTGTGGTCTTTGTCTATTTTACTCATGGTATTATGTTTCGAGGGGACTAATCCCTTACCGAACTCATAATCTTTACTTGCGCTTGTTAAATTCGAGGAAAGATACGGGGTTGTGTAATCAACACCGCGATGAGTAGCGCTATCGCGCAAAAATCACTGGGGCCCACCAAGCACCGCACCACTACGGAGATACTCCGTCAAATGTAACGCGGTGATGATTGATTAATAAAATAATACCTCTGTTTCGTTAGTTTCAGATACCAACAGCGAGGGAGATCCATCCAGAAGACTCCGAGAAGCCACAACAACCCAGGAACCCGAGAACCACTAGAAGGACATCCATGAAGGAAGTGGAACTGGAAGAAGAGGACCTTTCAAGAAGAGGCAGACAACTAACGACGGATTGTGTAATGCGTTTATAAAAGTAAAATTCATTTAGTATTGTTGGAACGTTGAAAGAGTGTGTTTGTGATAAATTGTTTACCGTTTTTTAGTGTTTAGTTTTTAGCGTATTATAGTTAGATTGGTGGTGAACAAATTTTGTACTATGTACATTTTTAAAACGAACGTGTGCGCCATGGGCAAAGCGAAAGATATTATAAACACTTAAAAAATTAGAATAGAAATATTATTAGAGACGGGTTTGTATTGAAATTGCCAGAAAAATAAAAGTTTCACGCTGAACAGTCGCAAGAATTGCAACGCTCATTAAAGAAAATTTGCCATCAACTTCAAGCAGCCGACAACATTGTCAACGACCACGGAAAACCACAGTAAGGGAGGATAGAAAAATTATAAATACTGCTTTACAAAATAGACAAGTTTCCACCAGAGACTTACAACATCTTCTACAGTCTTCCAACATAAATGCATATATCAGATCGGACTTTGCGAAGTCGGTTATACGCCACAGGATTAAAATGTCGTCGACCTGCAAAGAAATCGCGTTTAACCGAAACAATGAAGAAAAAGCGTTTGGAATGGGCCAAAATGCATCAACATTTTACCGTTGAAGACTTGAGAAAGGTATTTGTGCAAAATTATAACGCAAACATTTTAGAAATGTTTTCTTATACTTGGTGTAAATTACTGTTGTTAATCTCTCAATCGTAGGTCGTATTCAGTGACGAATCACGACTCGAAGCGGTTACTGAATCTATTAAGTTTGTAAGACGAACACCTGGGGAATGTCATAAAAAGCAATGTGTTGTCCAAAGTGTTAAACATCCCCCTGCAGTGATGGTATGGTCATGTATTTTATGGGCAGAAACAGGACCTCTGTACTTTGTTGACGGAACAATGAACCAGTATCAATACAAAAATGTAATAGAAACTGTTCTGGTTCCTTTTATTACTTCACTAGATGCAGAGGAAAATCCTTCCTTCTTTATGCAAGATGGGGCTCCGTGCTATACGGCGAAATCTGTCCAGAATATTTTTCGCGATTTTGGTATACTAGTATTGCCTTGGCCTGGCAATTCACCAGACCTTAATCCTATCGAAAATGTTTGGAGTGTTCTAAAATCGATTGTTTACTCCTCCCCAAATCCAAATGTAATCGTTTTAAAAGAAAATATCGAAAGAGCTTGGACAGAAAATAGAAAATTGCAGGACACCGTCAAAGCCTGCATACACAGCATGCCGAAGAGAATTCCAGCGGTTATTCAAGCTAAGGGAGGATTAACCAAATATTAAAACAAATATATCTTATAGTTGTAGGAATATGTATTCTAATCTATAATAGCATACATATGTAATATAGAGGTATACGTTTAAAACTGTATGCGCTTCGGTTTTATTTCGTAAAATCTCTAAAATTGTAGGGTGGGCTAATTTAGTTGCCAGATACTGTACATAAGATACACAAAGTTAGTATGTTTTAATCCATTTGGCGACATCTAGAACACCTGGTAAAATATTATTTAAAATCGGTAGATCGTTTAAATTTATTTTAGGGTCTTAACCGAATTGGTGCTGGTTAATGTCTCTTTCAGTAAAAAATTTCGTAAAGGACTTAATTAACTTATTATTAAAATAATTCATTTAGTTAAATTTACATAAATATCTTTTCGATTAAATTTATTACCGCGAGAATGGTCTTAACATGACGAAAACTGGGACAATTACCTTATGACACACCATATATCTAGAAGATATAAAAAATAATTTTTCAAAACACACTGTAGCAAATGTAGTAATTTTCTGGGATATAACGAACTGCTACAATATCACCTGTATTAAGTCGGGTTGATAGCTACAGTGGTTAGGCAGCTGTTTAGTGAAGTGATTGCTGGGTCTGTGACTCAATTCACCGAGGGAATTTAATCGGTGATATTTAATCGAAGAAGTATATTCCGATCGGGCTACCATTCGCTTCTGGGGAAAATTGATTAGTAGTGCAGTATTATAAACGGCGAAATAGTGCTGCAAAAAGGCAATTGAACGCATTTACACACGGACAAATTATACAGCAAAATCAAACGGTCACTTTAACAAATTCTATATTTTTAAAGCTCTTCAAGGTTTGTCTAAAATTATTTCAGAATTTGATATAATTATATTAAAATGTAGGCGAATGAAAACGTAACAGAGTTCAGTCAAAATCTCGAAATCAAAACGTGAATGCTTGAAAAGATATGGCAAAAATAGAATTTTGCGAGCCAGCTTTCCTTTTTTTTTTGAAAATTTTAATTTTTACATTTATTCTGGTTACTCTGAATATTATGGAAATTTGGACCAATATAGGAGGTTTTAGAGCTTGGAATTGGGAAAAGGTAGCACTTTAGTTTTTTTTTTATTACTTGATGAACCATAATAGACATTTTAACTTAAATTTCCTCGAAAATGGAGATTCATTTGCCAAATATATCAAAAATATTTTTGAAAATGGTAATACGCAGCTAGACTTTATTTCTGTAGGAATACATAAAAAGTTTAGTGTATTATAGCCGTCCAGACATTGAAAATGTCGAAGATCTACGAGATTGCATTTTTGTCAGAGTAGAACGACTTCGCGACATGTCCAATTTTCGCGCGTACATAATAACTTTCGTCGTCGCATTGATGGTCTATGTCCTACATCGGTCCTTGTTAGGACCTCCACAAATTTTATAAAACGAAAAATATATATATAACAAATAACTAAAAACCAGTATTGATAAAAACACTGCACAATAGAAAGATTAGCTGAACGACTGACTATTGCATGAATGCTTTAATAAAATGAACAACGCTATAGGTCACTCAAATGTCGACCTATTCTTCCTGAATTCTAATATTTCAACAGACTATTCACTATTCATACCATCTAACAATTACTTATCGATTTTTACTTGCATATGTGTGAACTTGAATAATCGGCGGTATTTGTATAAATACATATGTACAGGATAAACAAGGAAATGGATCGAAATTAACTGTATTTTGGGCCCAAAATTTAGAAATTCTTGATGTATTACAACTAAGTTTCTTTTTTAATTTACAGTTACACATTTTAGGTTGTCTTCAGATTCGTGTAGTTTAACAGCTATTTACGGTTAACTCTCTATGTATATACGGGTACATACTCTGCAACCTAGCTTTTTTGTGTCTGAAGGTTTCCACCTTTAGTGTGATTAGCGTTTCTCACCCACCAAAAGATTTACGCCTCTACCGTGATTAACACGTCGAGTTACCGTGAGCTTCTGTTATCCCCTACTCCCTTTTCGCTCCTAAAGAAGTCATTCACATAAGCAGCGAAACGTTGAGTTATTAGATTTTGTATTTGTATACCTTTATTTTACTTTATTTTGTATTTTGTGTAGTTTTATATTGTATATGTTATAGGCAAAGGTCGTCTAGTATTTCCGCGGAATGACTGGTCTATCTTAGGTTTAACCAACGCTTTTCGGCAAACCTCGAAATAGTTTCTAATATCATTCTTTGACCGATGCATTTTTAGTCAATCCTAGGAGCAGTAAACTTGTTAGTCAAATGTCAAAAGTAAAATAATCTGTTTCGGTTTTGCCTAGTCTATCTAGAAACGCCTCGGACAAATTCATCGTTTGATGAATTTGTGGATGGATAAAGAAGCTTTGAGAGCGAAGTTTATGCAGAAAATTATTAATTTGAACAAAAATAAGTGTTCATTTCATATTGAGAATAAATAAAAATATGATGAGATTATCTGTGTTGTAGTGCGTGTCTCCTAAAGTAACTCATAAGAAAACTTTTTTACAGTATCGGTGTCTCAAACGCTACTACATTGTGTCAAAAATTCTAAACCGTCATAATAGATTTACTGTCCCGTTGCAAAATTGGCCGGATTTTATAAATGATGGTGTTGTAGATACTGTTTACTGTTTACTGTCGAAAATAAAATAAATGTTTTCTTTATTAGATAATATACAGTGTGTCCCCGGATCGACGCATGAACAGGTATTTATTTTCATAGAACACTTAAAAAATAAAACAGCACAAACATTTCCGTGGCATACTTCTTGGCACAACTTATTAATCTGAACAACTTTTCTCAACAACATTTCATCGTATCTCCTGCAGAAACACTTTATTAGTGGAAAGAATAACTTTTTTGTGAATTTTCAAAGCATGTTCGACCCTGTTAAAATTTTGCATACTTGCATAGTTTATTATTCTGAATAACTTTTCTTAATAACATTTTGTCGTACGTCGTACAAAAAAGGTACTTCTTTAGTGATAAGAACTACCTTTTTGTAAATTTCCAAGGCTTGCGTGATTTTTGAAAATTAAAAGCAGGGTTGAACCCCAGAAGATGAAATTTCCTCTAAAAAATTTACAGACTCTTATACCTATTCATGCGTCGATCCGGGGACACACGGTATATGTAGGTGTTTTCTGTCACTTAATATTTGCCCATTAGTCTATATTAATTAAATCTTAATATACACATGCAAATGATTTAATATTTATAATTATTCTTGATAAATATTACTGTTAAATTAAGCTGATTGGAATGCTATACAAAGACACTAACTAATACTAAAAGATCTATGGAATTATGGAAATATGTACAATTGTAGCATTATTATCACAATTAATTATATCATGTATTATGTATTATGTTTCGCGATGAAAACATTGACGTTTACTGCTGCAAAACTGAGGATATTAATTATTATGTGTTAGATTGTAAGGAACATCCAGTACAAAAATAAATTTTCGAAATCAGTCGCTTTCCTGTTTTGTCCGGATTTCTAGAGTTAGCTCAGTGTGATCCATATCTTTATTTTTACTTTTAAACGTTTATCTCTACTTCCCGTTTAAATTTATGCTCTCTGCTTTCTATTAGATAAAGCACGATTAGCTATTACTATCCGTATTCGAACCTATTAAATTTGCTAATAAAGAAAACTGTATATACAAGTTAGGAATTTTGACATCTGTTTGTTCTTGTACTGCTATAATTGATCCTCTCTTGTACAGATGGCGCTCTACGGTCGTTAGATCGTTGTTTTCACTAATTTAAAAACAGGAGAAAGTCAAGAAAATCAAACCACTAATAATGTGATGAAAAATAAATAGTTCTCTATACAATTTATTGAACTGTGCTACAGTGTCACGTTTTAAAATTAACTAACACTCAATACCAAGAAGTAATATTATCTGTTAAATCTCTATCTATCTCTATCTGTTTAAATTTCTTTTTAACCAAACATATTTGTAACGTAATTGGTTTTAGACATACTTTTCTAGAAATTAGGATTGGTACCTAGTACCTACTTATTATAATTAAAAGATTTTTGTGCATTCCCAAATTTAAAAATGAACTATAGGCAATGTCAATAAAATGAGACAGAATCGTGTTTCTAATATACAGCCATTTGGAGCAAAATAGAACATGGTATTTTTTATTCTGCTTTTGAATTCTTCATCAAATTTCGGTAATTTCATGTAGGTACCATATGTTCTATATGCTAAAAATTAATAGTTTTTGAGATATTTTAATTTTTTTTTAATTTTTCGGGAATAATAGTTCCAAATAAATCACGATAATGCTGCAACCAAAATATTACTGACTCACAATTTGGTACAGAAAATTATAAGAGATCACTAAAGTGTTTTGTCTTTTAAAATATTAAATTTTTTGTGCACGATGTTTTACACGTACCACTCAATTCCAACAATTTATGTGATAATTAAATACACCATAATACAGTATAAATATTGCAAAGAATCCAGACATTAGTCGAAGAATAGTGTTACGTATTACGTAGTTATATACGTCCTTATACAATTCAACTCTTGCAAGATTTTGACGAAGATATTCCCGGTGAGAGACTATAGTTTTGTGGGACTATGATAAATTTATGCCAAGCAAACGGATGTTCGCTCCGGCAAAATCTTTTCTCAGATGAAAGCATGTTTTGCCTTAATGGCACAGTGAGTCATCATAATTGCAGATATTGCAGTCGAATAATCATCATTAGATTGTTAAGGTATACACTTAACACTCACAAATATAAATGAGTGGACTGTAATAGCTGATAATAAAATAATTGGATCTCCAATAGGAAAAGGATATTGAAAGTTTTTTTGCAAAATGGCCGAGTTCCCGCGCTTACAGCAATTTTTCCGAATATCAATGTTCTCAATATTCCAGATAATACCATATGGTTTACTAAGAACGCATTATACGGGCCTTCTTAGAGATTTTTTGGACAATTAATTTCTTTTGGGATAGATTGGTAGGCGGAAACTAATAGAATGGCCAGCGAGATCCGTAGATCTTACACTCTTGATTTCTTTTTATGTAGTTATTGAAAGTCTAAGATGCACGTCAATAAAACACAACATTTAGCTAAACAACTGGATAATGGCCTTAGTGATGAAATGCACAGAATGCGTCCAGAAACGATTCAAAATGTATACGAAGAAGCTCTAAACAGGTTTGCATATTGTCAGGAAGTATGATGGCAATTTGACCATTTATATTAATAATCGTATTTGCTTAACAACGCATTTGCTAGTTAGTTTTTGTTAATTTACGTTTACAAGTACTTAACTGTCATCTTTTCGAAAATTTTCTAATGTAAAATTATAGAATTTATTCCATCTGTTCGAGAATAAAAAGATCTTTAAAAATCAAGGCAAAAAATTGAGAGTTGCTATTCAAAAAAATTATTTCGTTTTCACTAAATTTATTCCAAATTTTAAGTGCACATTGTGTGCGTTGGTATGGAGGCGACTTCGTTGAATCGAAGCTAAAGTAAACCTTTGTATTCAGAGTTATAAGAGAACTAAAGTTATAAAAGAACTATACTATACAGGAAGCGTAAATAGCATGACTCCAAATGGGATTATGTAGAAATATGTAGTGTGACATTTAGATTCCACTGCCCTGCTAAAGCTTTTTGTTCTTTTATATTTTGATTTACTCTAAAATTGTAATTTAAGTTAGCAAGTTAGGCAGCTAACTTAAAATATATCTACAGTAATAACATATTATGAAGGTTATTTCATCTTCGTAATTATATTAAAATCTTTTCTTTAAGAAATCTCTAATCTTGAGAAGGACTAGTACTTTATATAACTTCGTCTCAATATTAGACTATTTAGCTGGCATGTTTTTGTGTTCCCTCTTCTTCAGTAATAAAATTGCACGATGTAAGATATGTACTTCTATTACCTTGACATCTTTATTCAATTGTAACAGAAGCTTGAAGCTAATAAAAATAAATTGTTAACGTAACTAGTTAATTATATAGCCTACAGCCTTTCAATAAATTTACATAATTGCGGATTATAGGCAACAGAGTTCATTTTTTACAGGTTATTCTACTCATAATACACATTAATCGCTGAGTTCTTTTGCAGACTAGGCATTAGTCACTCATGGGTTTTTTGAGGACATTGGCAGAAAGTAACAATTAGTGTCGTCAGTGCTAATTTACTAACAAACGAATCACTTAAATCGAGTTTAATTATCTGTTTTGAATGCTTTATATATAAAGAGATGGGAGCCTTGATGTCGTTAATACAATTTACGACAGTAATTGTCCGAATGTTTGCAGTAATTACAAATTGGCCAAACTAAACTTAATTGACAACCATAGGTCTTTTGATATATGTATGTAGTACATATGTACAAGTTGTATGAATAAAATGGTTGTATTGAAAGTGGAGCACGGTTTATTGGTTAATAAGAATTTATGAATGATGAATGTGTTTTAAGTTGATTGATTTAGTAGTTAATCAATATGTTGTTAAAACTTAAATATTTATAGTTTTGTAAATTCAACTGCAATTTTCTTTATAAAAAAATATTATATTCTATTAATTCTATTAATTTCAGTTAATTTATGGGATTTTTTCGTTTGGATATAGTGGGGCATATAATGTTACTTTGTTTATTTGGTAGAAAAAGCATTCAAACGGCGATGGATATGGTGAAAAAATGAAAGACAAATATAACATTCAATATTTTTATTAAAAAAAAAATTAATAGTTATTGTAACTTACACATACATAACACAATACGACTCAATTTAGCCATCAATTACAAAATTACAAGCATATCGTACAAGAAAATTAGAAATCTAGTGTGGGATGACGTCACGACAAATTAAGAGTATATTGCATGGAACCGATACATCGGTAAATATGGATCATCGATTGGTATCAATGGTCGTGTTCAACCAACATATCGGTAAGTCACCGGTAGATACAGATTAGTGAAGTAGTGAACTGAATACCTACGCATCGTAGGTATTGTTCTTAGCATGTAGATATTCAGTGCAATGTGCTGCCTGAACACGACCAATACTCGATACCAAAGCCGTCGGTATCACTCAGCCCTAATGTATACTACACGACAGAAGAAATTAATATCGTAATTGTCCGTTTAGGAGTAAAATATTTAACACCGTAACTAAGGGTCTCTAAAACGATAATCGTGAGTGAACTTTAGATTGGTAATGAACAGAGTTAAACCCGCTTCCGTGTTTTATTATTTGTATCCTACATAAGCTTCATAATATAGCAGCAATAGTTATATAATTTACCGGGTAACAATTATTAACACGTGAAACATGCATACCAATGAAATACGGCGCTCTACTTGTTACTAGAAAGATTCCCAGAAAACATAAATATATCAACATTGTATGCTAATCTTTTTTAGATTATAGGTTAATATAAACTTGGTTTCTGACCTGTCTATAAACTTGTGTAGTATACTAGTATACATAGCAAGGAAGTCGTAAATATGTATGTAAGTATAGAGTAACCAGACACTGATGAATAATTGACGCATGTACTAACAATAACAATTTATCTAATTTATATCGGTTTACCTCATTTTAAAATATTCCCAAACACACGTAACTTAAAGATAATCCAGTTTTTGCAGAAAGTGTAATTTCTATTCTTGATTTCTTACACATCTTCATTAGCAATATCTAAATTAAGCTTTTTGTTTTGTTTGGATACAAATCGAATAGAATAGTTGTATTTTAAAGATTGTGGGTGTATGCGTACTTAATATAATGTGAGTACAATAGTTTTAGAAACTGGGTCAGGTCACGTTCTGGAATTAATCTTTTCGCAGATTCTGCTTTTCGTAACTGTTAAGGATATGTTGTCCCACATCCAGTTCACATTTTGCAGTAACTAAACAATATCTTTCATTTGGCGGTGTAGTATATGTACTCCACATTGGCTTGAATTACTATTACGCATAGACTAAACAAATGAAATCATCGACAAATAAATTATTTTTGCCGCTGGTATATACGACAGCGAGAGAAACATGCTCTAGCTCTTTAATAAGGTTCGAGGAAGTTGTAGATGATTCTACGAATAGGATTCGGAAAGGTAAATATACAAAACCTGTTCTATATTATTTTTTGATTAAGTGCATCTCTATATGTAATATGCCTACTGATTCGAGCAAAAGTATTCTACATGACAATAAAAAACTACTCCCTCTGTTCCAAATTAGTTGTGACATTTGTATATTTTTGTGATGACTATTGTTACGGTTGATATAACTTTATTTTTGTTTAAAGATGTTTGGTTTAATTATTTAATTATTGTTAGGTTGCAACTTAATTAAATATATTGCTTTTCATTGGTCCTAATTTTATCTGTTTTCTCTTTTCTTATAAATGTGACAACTATTTCGGGGCAACATATACGTATTAAATGTGACAACGAATTTAGAACGGAGGGAGTATAATAATTTACTTCAAGATGTGTGACAAATATTGTATCAGTATTTCTAGCCTTGGCATAAAATAGAGTATACGATAGAATAAAATCCATCTTGAAAACAGAAATTTCTTTAGGGTGTTCATATAGAGGCTTCGCTTTACCATATTAGATATTAGAAACAAAAGAATTCGTAGGTTGTCATGGGGTTGGTATCGGGAAAGAAGAATTATTATCCCTTACCGTGAAATCAGGAAGTCAAATTCTAGATGAACAAGCGAAGGCGGCCTAGTTTGGATAAGTGCAAAAGAAAATACATAAAGTCACAGAAAAGTACATAACAACGTTTCTGAAATCCAAAATTTAGGACAAATCTATAGAATTACGCAAAAAAAACTGACTGACTTTACAGTAAGCCATAACACGGTAAAAAAAAAAACAGATTAACAAATTAGCGCAACATTGAGAATAATAGTTGTCTAGAATGCCCTATATACATAGTTTTATGGAAGCCACGAATTCTTACAAGCTGCTTAAATTATCGTTTATTTAATATAAAATGAATTCAATTTGAACATTTAAATCATCTATCAATACGATTAGTATAAAATAAGAGATCATGCATGTGAAACAGCTAGGAAAAATCATCTTTGTCAATATAATAACTACAAATTCACAAAAAATCTAGTGTACATCTGTCAATTATGTCATTTAATAGAAGCTTATCATGAGTCACCCAAATGAAATTGAAGAAGAATGTAATTAATGTAAGCCCTTCTGCAAGCCTCCCCTGCTGATCAAGGTCGTAAACCTGTGACAACCGCTGAGCAAAACAGATAGGTTTGGATATGGTGTGGGCTGGAATCTCACCTCACTTGTACGGGTTTGAGCGTTCGAATGCTACCCGATATGTTGAAGATATACTTACAAATCATGTGATATCTGCTAGAGCTCCTATAGGTTCCAGATTTATGTTCTAACATTAATTTATTGATTTATATATATATATATGGTTCTGAATCATTGAATGATTTAATCTGGTAAATACTGAAACAAACGATTTAAGGAGTATCGAGTTATAAACCAAAAAGACCAACTTTTCAGTAGACATATTACATGATTCATTTGTCAGCATTTATCAATTTGATCAATCTGTATGAAGGAGGATATTAGTTTAATATTATTGAAATAATATAGAAAACATTCTAAGACGCAAATTCATGTAAACAATCTGCACATTCTAATAATAATAATTAAAGCTTGTCCTTTGCGTTCGAAAGCAGAAACGTATCAATTGTCATCAAGATTGTCATCGAACATCAACTAAAGTTAGTTTGCTTCTGAATTGTTTGCTTGTTTCATTTTGTAGTTTATGTCCCGCAAATTTATCGGTACAACAATATAAATATATGCTTTTATTCTTGTTTACAGTATCCAGGACAGGTGAAAAGTTGTAAACCGATTAAAAGCAAATGCCTTCTTGCGAATACAACCCATCAAGTATGATATCAGAGGTTGTGAACGATAGTTTTCTGACGTTAGATGCTGTCCTCCTGTCATTAAGTACAAACAGCAAAAAATGTAGTAATTTGTAACATTTCTTCTTAACTAGCATCGTATTTTTGATTTTAATCATATATGTACACTGGCTTGCAATAAAATCTCGTACACCTAGTTTTACCTATATTGATTTCACCTTTTTGTGACATTTCTAATTTGACGTTTCATTTTCAAAAATACACTACTTCCATATAATTTATCATAACCTCTACGCATAATCTATTACATCTGTCAAATCTAAAGTCAGCCTACATTGAAAAATAATCTTAAAAAATGAGTTTGCTTGACATTAAGGTGTACGAGATTTTATTGCAAGCCAGTGTACATATGTATCTAATGAAAATCTAAAATTATATTGCAATAATAACTGATATTTTTAGAAATCCGTAAAGAAATTCATTTCTCTCTTTATGATATTTGTCAAGGGTTCTGTGAACAAGTAATTTCTTCCCCTTTGTAATACAAACTTCATTTGTTTTTATTATAGCTGTAACAGGTATACATATACCTGTGTATCTATGTGTACGTATTTTTTTTTTTATCTTAGTCAGTGTTGTAAATGTTTGTTTCTACATACATATTCTCGCTAACACATACATTTGATTCTCCTGTACATACCTTACGTCTTGTTTAACATATGCAGCATATAGAAATGTATTTTGTTTAAAGTGAAAAATTTTATCGTTCTCACTTCAGTGATTTACACTGTAATGCAGTACAGAGCATAAATTAATTTATGAGGTTATTTTATTCTGTGAGAAAAATGTGACTAAAATTTTATGTTCAATATTTATCCGTAAAAAATAAGCTACAACTTTTTTATATGTTTTTAATATATATTATTAAAGGTGTTTTTTATCTACTTATTTTTCTTTGCGGATCAGGACAGCGCATGTCGTATTCTCTTTAAAATCTTAAGAGCATCGAGTTGCCATGTGTGAGAAAGAATTTTCTTCGCTTGTTCAGATTATTGAAGTTAATTTATGTTAGGTGTAATTGTTAGTAAAAGTGCTCCTTATCTCTTATCCTTTTTTGTGCTCCGAGACAGTAATCGGATGTAACCATTTCTCGGCAGGTTTTATTAATCTTTTTATGTTCAGTACTTTTTAGTAGCACGGTTATGCATAAAACATAAGGAAGCTTTCTTAACTAACATGTAGCAAAAACTGTTATGTATAAAAACACACACAGTTGTCATTTAAAACAATTAGAGCCATTTTGGTGTAGTTCACAGATAATTGCATTACTGTGTTGTGCTCTCGCGCTATTATCTAAATATTTGACGTTATTGGATTTCTTATACATTATGTATCTGATTCGTCAAGTTGTCACAACCAGCTTGAACGTCGACGGTAAACCTAACGGATGCGATGCATGGGCTGACTGTCTCATCAGGGGACTGTGTTATATGCGACTGCAATTGATATATTGTGGAACTATAGTTTGGTTTACAATAAATAAAATGGAGATATACATACATATGTATACATAGACCACTACTATAACAAAAAAACAAATTATATATATATGTATTTTTGTGGGTTATTCTTGAAATATATTGCTCAAAACCAATTCACACTTTTATTGAAGAAATCTCAATGGCATATTTGTACGTACCAACCGTGACAACGTAAACATCAAAACTTTATTGGCTTAGGTTCTGTTCGATACCAGTGTTCCTCCTTGTTAAAAAAGGTTTTTCTGATCTATTGCTATCGTTACTGTTTAGAAGGAAATACGTAGTTTACAACTGTTTGAGTACATCCATCGTTAGAACTATGGCATCCACTTCCAATAAACGGGAGGTGTTTCAAATTAACTGACAAAGTAAAATTCTTAAAGAAAATTTGCACTTGATGCAGAAGTATCTTATATTAAATTATATATATATTATTATTAATATATTAGTATATTATTAACTAAATATGGTGTGTTGGAGACCGCAATCTGTAACATTAAGCCTTTGAAACTCAAAGTACCCAGCTAGCAGACTGACGACAATATGACGTCATTTTTTGGTAATGTTTGTAAGAAGAATGACCTATCAAATGACGTTTATAAGACGTTGTAACAACGTGTATATGTCACAGGTAAAATGACGTCGGGTAATGACGTACCTGCGACGTCGATTTCTCACCCTTAGGCGACGTTATTATGACTTAATAATGACCTTATTTAGACTTACGTATAAATAAAAATCCTTCACGTGCTATAAATAGCTTCACACAAATCAAACATTTTAATGAAGCTTTGATAGGGATGATTGTCAAGTAGCATTATCACATAAATTACAAGCTATCATGGAAAATCACTATAAAAGCAATCGGCTTTTATGTGAAACTATTATGAATTAGATTAGCCTTAAGAATTAAACAATTTTTTTTATTTCTGTAACTTTTTTTCTTTTAACGCGAACAGACATAGGAATGGATATGGTATCTATGGAGAATTTGAGAAAATATAACTGTTAACATTAACATAAAACTTTATTAAATAAAAATAAATATAAATATTTTCCTATTAGAACATTTTTCTCAATATATTCTACAACAAATAACTTTGTCAACCAGTATCAGAAAATATATATAAAACGAAACTGAAAGTAATTTGATAGCAGCAGAGTAATTAATAAACATTGACCAATGTTTTACTTAATTTACATAAAGTAAAAACTGCGCTACTATTACTTTTCAAAAACGTTACTTAATCTAAATTGTGAAGCAATGGGAAACAAACAAATTTCGTAGGTAAGGATTCTATATCATAAGGAAATAACATACATTTTGCAGCAATTTCTTCTAAATTATATGATCTGAGTTCTGTTAAGTTATAAACTACACTAATCTGTAATAAGCTAGTTGATTCAAATGGATATGAGTATAATGACTCGTACATTATATATTCTCTACCAATTACACAACATTTATTTCCATTATATTGAATTATATTTTCAATTTGAATAACTTTATTATCAAGTGAAGTACAATAACAATTGGCTGTTGAATATGATTTTATTGAAAGTTGAGAACCCCTAAAAAAAATTTTCTTATACTGACTACATTTAGTCTGGGTTAACAAAGGACCGTCAGTATGCTTTTGAAAATACGTTGGTTGTGTAATTTTTTCCGAGGTATTTTTAAAATTTTGTTCATTTAATCGCCGGAACAACTGCTGTAAAATGTTTTTTGGCGATCTTATTAAACATTTTAATTTACCTAAAAAATTTTCAAATGGAAATGCCGAAATATTGTCAAGTGTTCCAAACACTTTCGCATCTTCTGTAATATGAGTTAACAAATGTATATTATATATAAGATATTGTGAGCCATATATATGCTTGCAATGAGAAACAAAGGTATTTAATAAAGTATCTGCTAATTCAAAACCTAGTTTTTGAATGTGCCTTTCACTCAATAAAATTGAAACACCACAATGTAATAATAAAAAATGTTCATATACCGATTTGTCTATAATGTCTTTTAAAACAAGAGGACCTAGATATAGTAAGAACGTTCTGTACTGAGTCGCTTTCCAATGTGCAATATCAAGAGTTTCAATTTTTCTATTAAATTCTACAGTAAAACAAGATGACAAAGAAGCAAGTTGATTATTAATAGCTATAATTTTTCTACTATTTAAACGTACGTTATATATACGGTCACTAGTCCAACTAGTTAAAAGTTTTTTGACTACACCAAGGCATATGCAGTGCATGTAATCTATTGGAAAACATTTGATCATATCAAAATTTAATTTTAATAATGGAGATGTGCCCAAATGGTGATCTTCATCAGTTTTTGCTCTAAAACTACTATCTGTTCTAGCAGGGGCTGTACAACTACCAAAAATTACCCGACCATTAACATAATCACCAGACTGGGTACATTTGTCACATGATGAATATCCACTGTGTGACTTGATACATTTTATGAAAGCTTTCGCTGGAGCATCACATACAAAGCAATAAATTTCAATTTTGAAGTTTTTGTTATTAAAATTTATACCGCCATCTAATAATTCGTGTAGCTCATTAATAAAATCCCTTAAATACAATTCAAGAGAATTTGGTTTCGACGTTCCATAAAAAATTCCTACAGCAAAGGGTTTTGAATTGTTTATGTTTACTATTGATCCTAGAATCGGCCAAATTTGTTTAACAGAATTATTAAACAATGGTAGTCCATCAATATTAAAAGATAATCTTAGCGTATCACTTTGAATTAAATTGAATAAAAGTAATCTTTTAATATTTTCCCCTAATCCTAGATGAATATATTCTCCATTATTCAAGTGGCAGATAATATTGGGAGAAATTGACACAGGCGTTTGTAGCAGAGTTCTTGCATCCACAGGAAGTTCTGAGTGGTACGGGGATAATATATGTAGAAGTTCAGATATTGCACAAAGCGGTACACTAGTATTACGAAGAGCCCAATTTCTTAAGCTTATCTTTAGATTATTTTTCTCTTTAACTTCACTATTGTCATCTTCTTCATTTGATGAACTTTCCGAATTATCACTCAATAAATCATTAAATAATAGATTACTAGAAGATGCAGATGTTAATTCTTCAATTTCATTTGAAGTAATGTTAATGGATATATTGTTAGACTTATCAATTCCTATTTCAAATTCATTTTCAACAGATTTTACATTATTTGTACTAAACTTTTCTATTATGGATTTTACTTCCTTTGAAACTCTTCTATACATTTGCCTCTTACCCACTACTTCTTTTTTGTAATTAAATTTATATTCTTGTGACATATTATACAATTCAAATTTTAAGTTGTAATTTTAGTGAAAATAAAACATAAATACAATTATTATTATATCTCACCACCAATATTTTGGTAATCCTTATTTTTTCCCTTCAAACGTTGCGGCGCGTGCTTTAACCAAATCTTAATGGCTTTTTCTACTTGTGTACTAGTACACCCACAACTGGATTTAACAGCATCTACAAAAAATATTGATCATGTATGAAGAAAACATATTTTACTTAAGTTTTAAAGATGGCATATTGTATATCATATTAATCAGTAAATCAACATGACCATTTGTCAATAAACATGTCAAAATTAAATTTTATAGGCAATACAGCATTAGGTAGCATTTTTATCATCCAAATTAAAGAAAGCTAAACTTAAATAATACATGTAGAAGTTCAGATATTGCACAAAGCGGTACACTAGCATTACGAAGAGCCCAATATCTTAAGTTAATTTTTACATCATTTCCATCTTTAACTTCACTATAGAATTAGAACTATATAAAATTATGTGTGCAAGTGTATTTTAATTTGTAGCCTATGTAGATAAACAAGTGCAGCTTTAAAATAAATTATTGCAAATGAAGGCGAAGGAAGAAGAAAAAGAAATTTAAAAAACATACCTACAATGCAGGTACACAGCTTCAAATTATGAAATGGCTTTTTATTTCTTCCAAAGAAATTAAAGAAAATTGCTATTGAATCATCCAATACTTCCTTTAATATTCTATTTGTTTTGGAATTTATGCTGTCTCCTCCTAAACCAGCAAAATAACTAATCTAAAAAAATCCATGTCTTAGAAAGAATAACTAGGTATATTTAATAATCAAACATTATATAACATAAATGCCTTTAACACTAAATTTTACATATATACATACCAGCTGGTGGGCATGAGTTCGTTCCTGTAGGAAAGCTTCTAGTTCAGTTAGATATTCTAGACGTTTAAGAGGAAGCTCTACCGGTATTTCCGGGGCAATTTTTGATTGTCTGGTCTCCAAGTTATTTAATTTGGACAAAATTAATTTATTCTGATTCTTAATTTCCAAAACATTCTCCAAAATTATCTGAAAAGCTAAATAAAATATAAAACGTGTAATTTTGTATCAATTACATCAATTAATATCTATTTTCATTTAAGCTCACCAGATTTTTCTGGTAAAGTTACTGATTCTTGTCCTGAGATACTATTAGGTGCAGACACTCTTTGTAACGTCGTCGTCGTATTCGTCGGTGTAGATTCAATCGCTAATAGCGAACATTCCAGGGAGCTTATTTTTTTATTTTTTTGGTTTTCATTGGAATCTGCAATTAATACAGACAATTCATATATGAATGCATGATTTATATATGAATAAATGTTTAGTTAATTAATAATTATGTTATCAGCAAATTGGGTTTTCATTATCTTTTCATTTTTATTAAATAAGTATACATGTATTTGTACTTTTTTTAAAGATCATGTTACTTAACTAATTATAAATAGAAATAACTTACTATTAGTAAATAAAGCCTTCTTTATTTTTGGAGGACGTGGAAGTTGCCTATCTTCTTCGTCGCTTGTATCTAACAACCTGACGGGTTTTGAAATTTTTCGTTTTTTTGAGAGGGTTTCTTCCTGTTCTGTTTGTAAATCTGAGGTGTCTTCAGCCCTCTTAAGTTTTGCTAAAGCTTCTTCATAATCGTCTAAACAGATGTATACATTTTAATATATTGCAAAAGTATGTATTCCATCTTTTTTATCAATTTCTTTACAAATAAGAATTACTACTCTAAAGAATATTTTATTTGAAGTTGATACACATTTTATTTCTAAAGTCAGCATATCAAAATAACGTTAATAACAATAAACATTAAAAAAAACAAGTCAGGGAAGGGCAGGCAGAAAAAATTAAAAAAAAATGTTAGTAGACATATTAAATATAAAATACTCCTACCAGTTTCATAGAAAATTCTTCTCACGCTATATACACCCCACGTTTCTGGATTAGCATCTTCTGAATTTTTTAGAGATTTATTAAACTGTTTCTGCTCCTTGTACGGTGGCCAAAAAACTTCCCTCTTCCTTGGTGTCAACCAATTTTTATTAACAAGACTTAAACCTCCTCCCTGTTCTGGAGAAAATTCTATTACAGCAAACATGCTATAAAAAGGATAAATGTTTTGAGAATTAAAAATATTTTTTGGCAGAGCTATGATTAAAGTAGGTGTGTTCCAATAAATAGTTGATACCAATCAGAATTTTGATATTTTTGTTTAAAGTTTTAGACATAATTTCTTAAAAATAATAAGTCTAGTTGGAACAGGCCTAATATAAATATCCAACATTACACATATTTAGTACAGTACAGATTATGATTTTTGCTATTTCCGTTGCAATGCACAGCTATGGCATCACTTAAATTAAGAACTTTCTCAATATAACTTATAATTTTATTTAACTTTTGTTGTTTTCATTTAAAGTATATAAGGCAAAACAGCCTTCACTTATTTTTCAAAACTTTATTTCATTTTTGAACATACTTTGTACTTACTTTAGTTAGAGTGGCTATAGCAATGAATATAGCAAAAATTTTTACGTATCTACTTTAATATCTATCCGAATACTTATATAAATAGATTTTATCTTTAAAACTTTTTTATTCGTCAATGTTTAAAATCAATAGATTATGAATTTCAAGACTTTTGAGCATAACTGTTTACATCTATTAATGTACTAAATATGTATATATGTGCCCCATCAAATATTACATAAATCTTCTTTTTTGTCAACAACCCTCTATAATAAGAAAAATCAACATACATGTGTTAGTCGTTAGGCGCTCGGTTTGCCTCTGTCTAGTTCAAGTTTAGAGCCCGATTTATAAACTTTCGCCACCGTTGCCGCTCGCAGTTGCCGTTACCGTTCGTAAGCCGGTCACCGGTCATCTCAAATGTTCGATTTATAAACTCACCGTTTGTGACGATCAAACAACGTACTTTCTAGGTTATGTTTACAAAACAAAACGATATTTTGTGTGCTCCTATTGGTTGACCGTTTGACGTCGACAAACGGCAACGGTGAAAGATAAAAAGTTGGTTAACTTTGAACGGTGGCCGTTCGTAGCAACGACCAACGGTGACGGCGGCGACACTTTATAAATCTATACGTTGTGTAACGTGTGGGTTTTAACTCGCGAACGGTGACGGAACGGTGGCGAAAGTTTATAAATCGGGCTTAATACTTTATGCAATCAAAACGGGTGTCGTAAAGTAACCTTTATTGCACCGGAATAGAAAAATATTTTTATTTAATACCTACCTCGTTGCCTAATATCACAAATCACAGACCTCACAGACTCACTATTGGTGTTGGAGCTGTCAAAAAACAGAGGAGTAAGCAGGAACAAGGAGATATGAACCAACGAACAATGAAGGAGATTTAGTGTGGTCAACACGAATAATACCGACCATATACCGACAGATCCCGAACTCCAAGAAAATTATTAGGCGGTTGATTTAAAATACTCTTTGCTTATTGAGTATGTAGGTACAAAAGATGTTAGAATTACTTTTTCAGTGCAATTATAAATTATGTTAGTATTACCTAATTACTAGAAATAAATATTTTTATGTTTAATTTTTTTTTACGTTACTATTACCATATAAGTATTGTAGTTTTCAAAATAAATTGTGTATTTTGTTTAGACAACGCGCATGCTATATTAATACGTTGACATTGCGTTGACATCAACTTTATTCAGTTGTATGTTGTATTTGTGTTAAATGTAATGAAGTTTATTAAGTTTAAAACTGCCCAAAAAATGACGTACATAAAACGTCGTACAAGGACGTCACTTGAACGTGCCAATAGAGTCGTACCGAGGACGTCATATTTTGGTCGAATGACCTTTAGAGTCAGAAATGACCTAATTTAGACGTCATAATAACGTCAGTCTGCTAGCTGGGTAGGTACGATACATTTCAACACAATGTGAAAACCATGTCCCAATTACTGCCTAAATAATTAAAGCGAAGGCTAAATTGTTAAGTGGAAAACTGTAGGAGACTAAAAATTTGGTAGCTAGTGATTGTTGGCTACAATGACTCAAAGGAAGATATGGAATTCGGCAATTTTCTATATCTGGTGAAAAATTATCAGGTACCATTTGAAGAAAAATTGATCGTAAAAAATAAGGAACTAAATTTAAATCTGAACCAAATTTAGAATGCAGAGGAAAGCGATATTTATTGGAAAATGTTACCTCGGAAAACTTACGCTGTATCATTCGAAAAATCTGACTTGAGTACAAGCCTCAAAAAACAATAATTAACATTGCTAACACGCACCACTGCTAGTGGTTCACAAAAAAAAATAAGGACATTGATAATAGGGGAAACACCTTTGGTCTGAATTAGTTCACATTATCGAGCGTTTAGTGTATGCTGTTTCTGTGTTATTTACAAAAACACTGAAACAAGTAAAGCAGGACAATCTTTTTTCAATATATGAAATATTTAGTTATTGTTACTAGGCAAGAGGAGAAATTATAGTGCGATTAAAATGCGTATTGACGTACTCTGGACAGGTTTCAAGAAAATCCTCAAATTGATAGTAGACGGAAGGACTTGCTGTAGTTCTTTAAGGGCAAATATATAAAATTTCAACTATATATACAATAAAATTAAACAACAAGAAATACATGATTATTTTAATTTCTGAAAAACTCAGAAAAAACGGCAAACTTATCAAGAAAATATTGATGTCTTATTATATTATTACTCGTATTTTCAAATGATTATTGATACTTGAAAAATAAGATATCAATATTTTCTTGATAAGTTTGCAATTTTTCCTGAGCATCCGGTATTTTGTTATAAAATTTATAATACTGAAGTTGGTACAACACAAACAATTACCTACATAAAATTTTAAATCATAAGTGCATTACTTTTTTTAGAAATGTTTGTAATAGTTCGCAGCAAATCAATAAAAAATAGGTAATTCTATTTGAAATAAGCAAGGTGATTACGCATTTTCGGTGTAACCAAAAGAAGTAGAAATCTAAAAATAATTTAGAATGAGATCACCTAGCTCCAAAATCATTACTTCTAAAATTTCAAATCGCCATGGTTTTAGTTCCCTATGTTTTTTTTTAATATGTCTGTATTTTTAAATTGGCGTATGTTGTGTTTGCATAAATACGTTCGGACTTACATAAGCCCAAATTAATTTATATAAATCAGAAAGTTGCTACCAATTTAGAATTAAAAATAACAATTAGGCAGGTTCAAACTAAAACTTATTGTAAACTATTCCTTGTGTTTTATTACTTAAAAACTATATAAATATTTTTCTATCACGTACTAATTGTTTATTTTACTTGCACATATTTGTCTAGTTTCGAATAACAAAATAGGAAGGGATGTAAATTATGTAGAAGATACTAAAATATTGCCTTCAACAAATTCAATAGAATTTGCAATACAGCTATTCTACATATGTATAATTAACCTGCCTAGTTTCGTAATGCGATCATCCATTTAATATTTGTAATATGCATACATTGATATTTTGCCTGGCTCCTTTACCAAGGTTTTCTAAGAATTCCACTTGAAATGATGACTTAATTCTATCGTCTGGCGTCCTGTTAGATTTGACAATAGTATAATAGGTGCAAACGAGTTCTTTGCATATGAATCGAATATTTCTGGTTGATTTAGTAGTGGTACAGTGATTGACTATTCATTATTACACTGTTGCGGTCAATGTTTAATTCAATTCCTATTGTTATAGTATGGTAAACAAATTTTACACCATGTTTGTCAAGACGTATCAAAATGCAATAGCTGTTAGACATGACAACTCTCGTTTAAAACGAACAGTTCGGAACTTACGAAGTTAACAGTTATTTTTAGGCCCCTTTAGATGCGATTGTAAAAATGAGAAGATAACATTTATTGAAGTAATAATTAGCAAAATGAGGTCTCGCATATATACATATGTACAGTATAAAGACATACTTTAATATCCTTCGTGTACTTATTTTACTGTCTGGAGCCACTTTTTTTCATCGTATGAAATGCCAGGATGCAAAACATGTGTGGGCTATAGAATAATATTAAACAATCAGCAACATTTTGCGAGATTAATTGTAACTCCATTACTATACGTAACACGTACTGTAAGTATCTTATTTTTTTGTGATATCATGTTACATATTATTCACTCATACATATACCTAACTATAATATGACACGCAAACACATATTGTTATCACTTATTGGCTACAGAGTGGGCCAAAAAATAGTAAATAAAAATAATAGTTCTGGCGATATACAATTGAAAAGTACTGGTTATTTGTTAGTTAGATAAAGAATACTTACATTTATATATATCGCATTTTTCCAATAGCCAATTGATTAAACATATTTTGTTTAAAAAATATGTCGTCCGAAGGTGAAGTCGAATCACAGAGTATGGCTATCGCGGCCTACTCGCAACACCGTTGCGCTAAGCCGACGACTCTACTCCACGCATATTTTTTCACAAATACATTATGTCAACAAGATGTAAGCCCTGGATAGGCAACAATTTTAACACCGAAGTATTAAAATACTTACATTATAAAAGCCTTGAACTATTGCTAAACCAATACGTAGATATCATTGTCAACCTAGCTGTTTATGATGACATAAAAGCCTTAAGCGTACTTCCTTGCTTTTCATTACAAAAAGTAAAATAAGCGCAAAGGGTTCTATGTAGGTTGCTCATTTAGTACAAAAATGTTGGTGTTTAACCTTGATTCTTGATGACACATCAAGAGAAAATCAATTTCGTCTGTACCAATATTTATTTTGCAACAATTCTTCGGCATAATTATGACATTACCTTAAGTTAAACAATTCATGCCAAGTACAAGGTCTACCTGAAATGTTTCCGGAATCGGGAAGAGATGGCGCACGAAGGTTGAAGTGGATTCATTGGTCGGCAAGGGCAACCTTCAAATTTCAGACGTCTATTGTTAATAGTTGTTGTTTAAGAGTGTTTTGTGTAGCAAGTCAGGCGATTTCGCAAAAATGGATAAAATCGAATTTCGTGCAGTGATAAAATACTTTTGGACGGCTGGGAAAACGGCCATTGAAATTCGAAATATTTTGCTAGAGGTTCAAGGCGGATCTACTTCATTATTTTCGACCATCAGCTTCTGGGTGAGCTAATTCAAACCTGGTCGCACAAGCACAAGTAACGAACCACGCAGTGGACGCCCAAAAACCGCTACTAATGGTGAAATGGTCGACAAGATTCATGATGTCGTGTTAGCCGACCGTCGATTGAAGTTGAAAGAGATAGCAGAGACAACAGGCGTTTCATAGGAACTGCATTGGCCATATCCTTTACAAAATTTTGGGCATGAAAAAGCTTTCGGCGCGATGGGTACCGCATTTGCTCAGACCGAAGCAAAAACGAAATCGGGTGACCGTTTCGGAGGATTGTCTGGCAAGGATTCAACACAATCTGAGGGATTTCTTCATGCGTTTCGTAACTGTGGGTGACATATGGATCCACCATTACATATCGGAGACTACGGAACAGTCGAAGTAGTGGACTTTTGCGAGCAAATGAGCAAAGACCGTTTCATCGGCCGGAAAGTTCATGGCGACCATTTTTTGGGATTCCCAAGGTGCGATCCTCATCGACTATCTGCACAAGGGAAGGACGATCACCGGGCAATACTATAGCGATCTATTGACCTGATTCTATGCAGTCTTGAAGGAGAAACAGCCTTTCATCCAGCATCGTCATGTCCAAGTTGAATGAGTTGCGCTACGAATTAGTTTCTCATCTTTCATATTCACCGGACCTAGTCTACCAGCGACTTTCTCCTATTCCCATACCTGAAAAAATCACTGTCAGGAAAGAGATTTGCCTCAAATGGGAAGGTCATCGCCGCTACAGATGATTATTTTGCAAACCTTTAACCATCCTACTGGAGCACCGTTTGGAAAAGTGTATTGATCGTCGTGGAGACTATATCGAAAAATAAGAATAAAAAGCCACACCAATACCATGTTTTCGTGTCGATTCCGGAAACAGTTCAGGTCGGCCTCGTATCTTCAATGTAGTATACAGGGTGTTTCAAAATTGAAAATGAATAATTGCATTTTAAGACGGTGCAAATGTAACATCCTTTACATTTTTATGTCACATGATAGTTCTTCTAGTTCTCTTTGAATTGTACTTATACAATATTTTCTGTAGCTAAAGTTAATTCTTTTTGAGGTACAGGTAATTTATAATAAAATACACAAACATTTATTGATAACCGTAAGACGAAGTGAAGAATGCTTTGAAAACTCCAGCAATAGGTAGATTTGAAACAATTTCTGTTCTTATATAATAATAATATAATATATATAATAATAATAAACTTTATTCATCCTTAGGATGATTTACATACAAATAGTACATACATTATACATTAACTTAATTTTTACATATACTCTTAACATAAATACTAGCAAATTTCTTAAATATTCTAATAAAATAGAAATAAAAGATGTCTACAATTTAAAAAAATGTTTGTATTAAAAAGTTGTATAATATGCCAGAATAAATATTTATTATTAATTAATACGTATACCTAGAATATTTAAATAAATAGTAACCTATGCTTATGACAGCAAATTAAGTAACTGTCTAGTTCTGCATTTCGGCGTTGATGTAATAATTATTTGTCTGCAGTATTATTGTATTGAAGTAATTTTTAGGGTCTCTATTGTTATTTCTTGCTTATTTATTGATTGTTACATGTTTTTATAATTTTTGCAATATAAATATGAATTATTCAAAAGAAGAGTTGATAGGTACCTATGGCTTTTATCCTAGGTGACAGTAACCGAACTTGTTTGATATATTGATATTGTTGATAATAACAATTGTGGGTGTCATAAGCGGCCTAGAAACGGAATAAAACTACATACCAAGAGCTAACTTTTAATGTGATGATCCTCTTTATATGAGTAAAAGAAGGATGAAAATATGATTTCTATGAGTTAACAAAGTACAGACATACAAAACATTTGGGTGTCATGTTTTAAAAATATCAATATCTCCCTAACACTTTGACTTAGCAGAATTAAATTTTGCAGGAGGAGTATTAACATACGAATATAAAAGTTAACTGAATCATTCTCAAAGGTGGATTTTTTCCCCTATCCAAACCCGTCCAACCTATCGTCACCGGTGGGCACCGCAGCCTTCAGGCTTATTGTGCCACATCTGTATATTCAAGTCACCCACTCCAGCACGGTAGTCCCCTCCACTAATCGGTACAGGTCCCTAACCGAGTGGGTAAGCTGTATCTCTGGGTCTCCTTTTGTTCTCCCAAATAGGTTTTGCCTTCTGCAATCTAATCCCTCGCAGTCGCGTAATATGTGATCGGCTGTTTCCGGTTCTATCTTACAAAGTCTACACTTTGTATCCCCGTCAAACACTCCGATTTTATATAGGTGTTTTTTCACCGCAGCATTTCCGGTCATTAGTCACAATGCAGAGCTGTTTTCTACTAAGCTGAGTAGTTAGTACTACTAGTTCTCTAGCTCTTTTCTTGCATGGTTTCCCTATAGTGGCTTTACCATGTGTTATACCGGGTGTGGCTCTGCAGTTTTCTTGGTGTTTCGCACGAACCCAGTCGCCTATGTATCTCCGGGCCACTTGCCTTGTGACCCCGAAGAAAGGTTCTGGGCCATACATTCCCATTAGGTGTGTTCCAAAAATTTTATAAAATTTTCGTTTCTGTTGGCTTGAAAAATAAGAGTTTCAGTTACAGTTTATAGAGAAAACTGGAATTAGTATAGATGCAATAGTTGTTAATAAATAAATCGGCATTACACATATCATTATTTCATCTATCTTTACAGTCTTTGCGCTTGTCCAATTTTTTAATGTTGATATTGTTTGTCATCCAATTCTTTTGAGTTTGAACCATTATAGAAAATACAAATTTTTATGCACGAGCTTACATTACTAGACTCGGCAAAGAGAGGCAATTTCCAATGCAGTGCGGTGATCAACGTAAGGTAGAGGGGCAGTACGGAAATTCGAGTGTCCGTATCAAAGTACACTTGTACAGTATTATTCCACTGGTGGTTGTGAGTGCTTATCGGTACACACATACTTCGAAAATTTAGATATGTTTCGGAAACGGCGTATTTCGAAGAAGCTAGAAAACATAGCGTTCATATAGCTCTTTGTGTTAATCTATGTAATCTATCGTTCACTTTGCTAGACCAAGAAGCATTTACCTCCTTTGGAGCAAGTATTCGGATTATAAATTACTAAGTCGGATATCGATAAGAAACGTTATGCCATCTGCTCGTAAGTCATATGTTGAAAGAGGGATTACAGCAGAATCGCAAGATAAAAAATTGCGATTACGTGTTATTTGCGTCGAAATATTCATTAAGTTGTAACAACGATTACTTTAAATTTGTAAATATAACATCACTCGATGTGGAACAGTTGTTTCTGTTATTAAGACGTATTTATTCCGCAGGCCGTACTCGTTTGACGGAGCCAAGTGTGGAAACATATTTAATGATTCAAATGTTTAATAGATGCCACTCAGTTGGTGATTTCATGGAAGCTTCTTAAAACAGTAAATGTTTCAGCAAAGTAAACATTCATGCGTCCGTATCGCCTATGCTTAGTCATGAAAGTCACGAACATAAATGATGTGGGGACGTAAACGTTACTGAACGGTTGCCTTGATACGGGCTTGATACCTTGTTCTCTGCAGTGCACTGAAACTTGCCCCTCTTTGCCGACTCAATACATTACTATTCCTTTTCTGAAAATTGAAACACCGAATAATTTCGAGCTACGCTGGCGCTAGGAAAGGGTCTTGCAACAGAAAGGTACCTCTTCAACTGTTCTCTTATATATCTATTATTTACAACGAGAAATTTATATGTATATTTATCTAAATGTGACTATATTACTAGAAACAAAGTGTAACGAGTCGTTTGTTATTAAGAACTCAATATTTCGTAATACATTAGGTGTAGATTTCGAGAGTACTATTTGGATGTAATTATTGTTCGAGTTTGAGTGAAAACAGGACATTTAATCGATTGGAAACGATATATAGCTTTATGTCATCAAGTGTATGCATGTGTATTACACGAAAGTAATCGCATTAGATAGAATCCCGAAGCGAAATGCGAAACCAGCACAGAACCGTATATCGACACATGTGCGAAATATAAAAGAAACATGAATACATATCTCGAATTCGCGCTGCCTGCGCCTATGTATTTCGAATTGCGTAAAGAATGTCTCAGACTAAACAAGTTTTTTGGCAGGATGTGTTGATTATTCTTTTTTCGTGGCCGTTTCTCGTTCCCATCTGCTTTCGAGCTTGAGATCTTGCTCACACGCTTTCGTATATTGCAATATACTTAATCGTACTTCGCAAAAAATCTATGCTATTATATAACTTTTTCTCTGAAGTTTAAATTCAAATTATGTACGCTAAAAATGTAGCAGTCGTGATAATGTGTCACCGCCAGCAAGTTTTTTAGTCTGTGCACGAGGGTAGTTCTCAATGTATTTAATTGACAAACTTATTTATATACATATATTTGTTCTCAAATCATTTGAATGAATGTGACTAGTCCGCGAGCTACTATGGGAATAAAATTACATACAATTGATATTGCAAGTAAAGTAAAAATTTTTAAAGAATCAATCCTATTTTCAAATTTTTTTATCCTTAATTTTCTGTTTGCAAGGACTCACTATACTGTCGCTTTACTGGCATAAAATTCTATTTTTCCCTTTTTTTTTAACGCAGGTTAACCTACGTCTTTAACGTAACGTACAAATTAGTGTCCTTTTCTGCCCTGAAGGGAAAACATAGTCAATGCGTACAGGCGTGGCGCAATATTTAAAATTTAATAAATTTTTTTGAGTATATGTATAGTTTATTCATAATGCAATCAATGACCTTCTAAAACCATAAGAAATCTGCTTGCTAGTTTTAATATACTAACAATCCTGTAATTGATTCAGAATCATTATTTACAAAACAAACATTAAACATATGTATCTGTTGCAATTTATGTGGTTCGAAACTAACTCTAACGATTGTTGACAAATCAAAATAGAAAATGATGAAAAATTATTTCCACTTCTTCAATATCAGTTGCATCACTGTGATACTGATTGATTACAAAAATCACAAGTTAAAAAGCGTGAAAAGCTAAGGAAAGTAACCTATCGAAAGTGGGGACAGCATAGCCTGGTCTATACATCATTCACTTTAAGAGTGCAGCGTTAGAAAAGATAGGACCTTATTTCGCGGATTGTGATTGGTCAATTATCGAGGCATGTACACACTATGTAAAATACTGTTCTTGGACGTATAAAGTTTGAGGTTACGTCAAATTTGTTTATGCTGATTTGCTCGTAAATATTTGCTGTATTTGTATTTCCTTACGTTTTTCTTTGTATTTTCAAATTTTGCAAGTACCTTACATTAAAAGCAAATTTCTTTTCAGTATTACTTACAAATTCAAGGTATCTATTATTATCCGTATTCATGTAATATTATTGAAGACATATACTGACGTTATTTTACTATGGGTGAATCCACTTGAAGGATCCTCAAAAAATCCTTCAGGAAAACATATAAGTAGTAGGCAGAGGTAAATGGCATATAATTTATATTTGCAACAGAAGCAGAACTATTCAGTCAGTTTCTATTACATTGACTGCGAAACAACTTGGACTTGGAAAGAGAACAGTATAGAATATTGTGAAAGATATAAGATACCGCAGATGTGTCTGATTCACCTTCAAAGAAATGTATACGTCATACAACCTATGATAATTTGGATGAAGGCCAGCGGTCAGCAATCGGAAGACAAGTGCATTCCTTTTCCTTGAAAAATGAGTTACGTGTACAAAAATATTGAGCGTAAATATATTTGAATTAACGTTAGCATGATGTAATTAATGTTTGTAGGTTGTTAATGCAGATGATAATTTACCAGACTTTAAGCGAACAACATTATGCAAAATTCTCAAAAAATAAGGATTTATGTGGGTGAAATGCAACCGAGAAAGTGTGCTAATGGAGCGACAAGATATTGTTTTACAGAGACATCTTGGAAAAAGGAAGCGTTAGTAGAATGGCTTAATTTAAAAGGAATTGTTGTTGATAATTCTTTATTAAACGTTAAATTACTGGAACTTACTAAAAAATATATTACTGACAATCCTATTACATATATTATTGACAAAATAGTAGCAGAAAGTGTTCGCACTATATTACGATTGCCCCCATATCATGCCCATGAGCTCAAGCGAAGCATCATGTTGCTAATAATAGAACTTTTAAGTTAGGGGAAGTAAAAACTTTATTATTGGATGGAGTTAATCATGTCACTGCTGAAGTCTGGACTAATTGCATCAAACATTCTATCGCAGAAGAAAATACGATTTTTGCATATTATATCATATAAATATTTAAAAATATATCTTTTTATGTACAATAAACTTGAAAAATACATTGTCTATACAATTATTGCGTTTCTATACTGAAATATTAATAAATATAACAGTCATACACCTTATATACAATTTCAATACATAGTCTGAATAATATATTTTACGAACATATAAGTTTTATGTTTTAAAAATCAATCTTATCATTAATTGCATGTAAGAAGCTGTGAAAAAGTTTAACAAAACTTTATAAAGTAGAAATGTATTGATTCATAATGTTATATAGACATTATTAGCTAAAATATACATACGTTGTAATATATTTGTATATTTACCGCATTTGAAAGTTAACCTACGTCAAGTCGATTTTGAATTGAGCGGAATATTTAAATTCTCTAGTGTAAAACCAACGCCGATTGTGGCGCCAACTACTGCACTCTTAAGGTGACGTTACACAGTTGTGCGGGAAGTTTAAATTTTCCTTATTCTTAGAGTACCGTAGATTTCTAAACGTGCAAGAATATCGAAATTATTATAATTTCTATAAAACTATAACTGCATTAGGCAGTTGCTGATTAACAAAAGAAAATTGGAAGACCTGTAATAAAAAAATTAGTAAAAATTACTTGACGAAGTAAGGCTTTTTTAACGATATCTCTTAATCATAACCTAGATATATACATGTAGTTCCATAAAAAAGACACAGTAGCTAGAAATATAGTGTAATTAAAAAATGTATGGTATTTTTTTAGTAAAAGCGCAATAATTTGATGCCGAAGGCAAATGTACATGCACGAAGTTCAGCGATTGTGCAACAGATGACACTCATTAAATGTCAATAGGTTTGTTCCTTTTAGACGTTTACAACACGACGCATGCAGTGATATTCGAAACTCGCTCTTACGACAATGCAAATGGAATAGGGAATTTTTATGGCGCATTATAATGCCTTTTACTATATAAAGCAGGAGACCAAATCGAACAAAGCTAATAAAATTTTCAATTGCCATAACAAAATTTAAAACCTTATGAGAAATTATTAATTATTTTCTAAATATTTTAAATTTCTAAATATTGAGGTTTACTATTAATCTAAGACCTATTTACGTATTTTTTTTTGTTTTATGTCAAATTGAAATTATTTTTACCAAATTATCGTTTTATACTATACTTGCAATTTAAACAGTTTAAGAAATTAGAGGAAACAAAAAAGTATTTTTGTTATTAAATAATATTTTTAATATGTTTCACCGGTATGCAACAGATTACTACAGAAAGTAATAAGTTAATAAGGATACTTAAAAACTTAAGAAGTTAAATAAAAATACCTTAATTTTTACATAAAAGGCTAGTTATGGGTAACAAATAACACAACTTGCTTTTTTATTAATTATTTCTGGAAATATAAAAGTCAGATAAAATGTTTCTAATTTAGGAACTATTTCATTATTGATATAATAATAAATTGAATTGTTTGTTCTACAAACGTTTTATTGATATATAAACTGGTACAGGTAGGTACTTTTTTAATTTGAATTAATCCATTATTAGCTATAAGATCTAGAAAAAGTTAAATATATTAGACCGAAATTTCAAAAAATTTATATATAGGACTGAATATCATATTTTACTTTTTGCCCGTCGTTCCTGCATTTTCAAAAGTCTAGGGTTTTTATAAAGAATACATTGGCAAAATGATGTATTTCTTGCTCTTCTATCCATTCTGCAAATCCTGAAGAAATTATTCTACACTACTCTATGCGTGTACCTAATTCTTATGCTAGCAAAACCTTTAGTAAATTGATAAGCTATATCGCAGCATAAAATATTTATATAAGTATATAACACCGCTATATACACAAACCTGGAATTACTACTGTATATACGGTATTTTTATTTACACTAATAACAATAATAGTAAAAAATGATAAAAATGCTAACAAATAAATCTCTTGCGAATTCTTGCAGGACTAGAAAACCAACTAGCGAACAGTAGAAATACAATTAGGTACAATACTGATTGATACCACATTGATACTGATGCACAACTACTCAACTACATCAGATGAAGTTGTGGAGTAAGGAAACTTTCGAGAAAACGAATATGTAATTTTTACCCCAATGTATTCATTGCTCGCTCTACCCTTTCCTAATCCAATACAACTGACAAAGATAAACCGAGAGTATGATTATTCAGGTAAATCCAAATACAAAGCAAATAAACTTATAGTACGGAATTAAATCAAGGTCATTAAATTGAAACGGAAATTTGTGATGTGTATAGAAATATAGTACTCTCCGAGCCATCTATGTTTCAGTTGCGACATAAAATACAGTTTGAACGATATGATGAAAACTTAGGCGCGGAAACGTCCCCTTAAGTTGAATGGAGAGTGCTGTGCTAATGGGGAATGTCACCCTGTTTCTTTCCTCCCATATTGAATTTCGTGTCTCTAAATTTTCAGTATATAAGTAGCTAAAACTCTTATACACTGGAAAAGAAACCGATTTCAATAATTAAAAGAAGAATTAAACAGCAAGTTCTATAGTGACAATAGGAAGGCAATTAATCATGTACAATCATGTATCAATTAAATCAATATTGTATAAATAATACTATGTAGATGTTGCAAATTGACTATAAAAAAGTAATATACGATTAGTTGTTCACTTGATAGGAGTCTGATACTATATTTATACCCCGATCCATCTCTTTATTGTACAGATGATCTTCTATTAAACCGTAATCATAGGCGGATAAGCTACGTCTAAACGATTCGTCGGAGCGTTTGAAAGTGCATACAAAACGTTTTCACCGGATTCATTAAAGCATGATTCAAATGTATACCTATTTACATATGTATGCGGAAGTACAGATTAGAGAAGACATTCTCCTATTTTGTGCATACTATAGGTCATGATCATGATACTAAATAGTCTATTCTTCTCCACATTTTTTTCAATAATTTTTTAGGTCTTTTGTATGTTGATATGTAATTGTACAAATAGATAACATAGGTCTGTATTCCTCATGCATTTTAATGAATACACGCATATATCTTTACATTTGTCACATAACAATCTAAAGTGTTTATTACTTTTTATTAACTGTTGTTTATTAGATAGATATCAAAGGTGGAGATCGTAACATTTTTTGTTAACAGTCTTTTTCCAAAATATATTATGTTGCTCTTAGTCTTCAGGCGCATTGATAAAAAAATCGCTACGACAACCAGATATTTTTTAGAAATACTAAAACCATGTAAGTACTTATTGAAAAAAATGGAACATTTCTAAAAAAGTTGTAAGTAATTGAATAAGATATATCTTTTGCTGTTAAAATAAATGTTTACCATGTATACAGTCTGTTCGTCTAACGTCTTTTAAAGTTGTTTGACAAGAAAAGATTTCAACTTTCTATTTCTACACTTGGCATATTCCACTGACTGCTGAAATTTCTTTCGTCAATGCTTCCTCTTTCTGTTACCTTGAATTATTTTCCTTTTATGAAACCAGATTGATACTTGCAACACCACTCATTTTCTTCGAAGACAATTTTAACTTTTTGTGTAATCAACGGCGCAGCACACCATTATTTCATGCTGTCGCTGCAGCACAAAGGATAGGAATGATCCAAATTAGTCGAATTCTTGTCCGCATCGCCCCACTAACGTCAGTACCAGTCGCTATTGTTATGTATAAACTATTTAACTTAACTAAAGTTTCCAAATTTCTCAAACAAGCTGGCAACAAATTAAAGACTGTAGGTATTAGCTTATCCAAGGTTCTGTCACCATACTTATTAAGAGATAGTGGAATGTACAGTAATTCCGAAGATTTTGCTCTGGTTTGGTAAGGATGGGTCAAATGTGTTCTGTAGATGGGAGAGAAGTAGTGCTTACGGAGCAAATTATAAATAAATACTTTCTCACTGATAAAATGTTTTCGCGTTTACATATTTCGTCAATGTTATTCGTTTCGTATATATATTTAAGAACTGGATTTTGTATGTCTTGGATCAATTTTATATGCATACTGCGAATGAATTATTCAGTTTTTAATGTTAGGTCGAACATAAACATAACTTGATTACATGTTTTTCTTCCAAAATTAGTGTGTAGATTAAGGCTGGGCAATACCGACATATTTGGTATCGGGTATCGATACCAATCAAGGCATCGATACTTACCGATGTATTGATTCCGAGCACGGTATCGATTTCGAGTACTGGAATCGATTAAGTATCGACAGGTATCGATACTTGGGAACCGATACCTTGAATCGATACCTCGAATTGATTGCTTGAATAGATATCTTGGTATCGATACCTAGGCCTGATTTGTAAGTTTAGCTTTTTTCGGGTTGATTTCAATAATTATATTCAATAACATCTCTACGTTATCAAATGTACAATATTATGATACTTTAGCATTTTTATAACAGTGATTGTTATTGTACGCGAATAAGTACACCTACCCTCATTCATTAATATTTGACTCAATATATGAAAACTAGTTTCATAAATATTTGTCTAAAAATGATTTTTCACGATACCGTAGTTCATTGGTATCGATACCTAGGTATTGATTCAAGGCATCGATTCCAAGGCATCCATACTCCGGTATTGATACCGATGTTATACAAGATATCGGCGAATCGATACCAGTAATAGTATCGAATACTGGACGATGTATCGATACGCCCAGCCCTTAATCGCTAAGAAGCTATAGAAGTTTTGATAACATTTTTCATAGAAATTCAATTAAATTACTTAAAAATTACACTTTTATGGATAATAGCGAATATATTTTTCCTTTCTACTTCTCGTTATTTAGAGAGATAAATAGAACTGTAGTACACAGTTGTTGGGAATCGGGACGCCTGGCCTTTGTTGAGTTGTTGCACCAGAAAATGCACCTATCCGCTGCTCGCCACCCACGGGTTGTAAGGCCTTATAGGTATAAATTTTAACTTGTTCGGCGACGTTTGGTTTGATTAGACTGACCGAAGTAGAATCTTGGATAGTTTTGCAAAGAAACTGCACTTGGTTTTAAAATTTGTATTGTGTATACTGCTACATGTATATGAATATTAGAGGTTATCAGAACTTAACACTAAGCACTATGAATATATGTGCGCGCTAAAATTTGTACTGATACGTTTTGAGTGTTTGCTGACGCGAGACTGACTCTATTTTAAAAACTGTTAACTGTTATAAGGGGAGATTCCGGCAAATATTAAAAATCCCAAGAAATGGTTGAGTGAGTGAAATTGCAAAGCGTACAATAAATTCAAAGTACCGAACCTTAAAATACTGAGAACATCGTAATGGGTAAGTCTCTGTGACCTTAGGTTTACAACAGTATCGCTAAAATACAATAAGTAAATAAACAGAAATCGGTAAGTTACGATTAAACGCAGCAGCATTTACAAAGACCTCCAAGAAATATTTACTAATTTACTAGGAACGAAATTTGCTGAATAGAAATAACATAATAAAACTTAAAATTATACATCTGCTTCGAAATCTTAACAGCAGTGTTTAGTTTTGGGAAAAATACAACTATTGAATTTAATATAATAATAAAAAGGGTAATAAATGAATTGAACTTGCATTCAAATGTAGGAGTTTCATAAAACTGACCATTTCGTAGCAGAGGGTATTGTTACAGTATCTAGAAGTTTCACAAAGGTATGGTGGTATGTCACATAAGCCTTAAATTAACAATGGAAACTTGAATATAGCGGTGTAATTGATTGCAGATAAAGGAATATCTAAAAAGTTGAATAATATAATTACAATTCTTAAATCTAAAATATACAAACTAAAATAAATAAATTCAAATAAGAATAAGCATAAACAACAGTATTATTCTTTCAAATCTTCAAAATTAGTGAATCAGATGTTTCTTGTGTTGGCATAAGTAAAATTATAGATTGTTTTCCAATTGAAATGTCTCTAGTTTATTATATATTTAAAATAAATTACCACCCTCTTTAAAATCTTCAATTCTAATAAATAAAGTGGAAGGTGTATTGAAAATTACGAATAATATGTAGTGATATAAAATATATGGCAGATTCTATGGAACTCATATTCTGTAGTAGAAAATTCAACCATGATATTCTGGAATTGAATACCCTATTTTTGGTAATTATAATAAATGCGAAAATAGTTTTTAGGTTCTTTTGAGGGTCTATTCCAATTTAAGGGTCGATTGAATTATAGCTATTTTATATTAACAATTATTGTTGAGACGTTACATAATGTAGCCTGTTATAATTAAAGCAGCCAATTAGAGCAAGAAGAACTGTAAAGCTTATTAGAGTAATTGCTTATTGAAGTGAGTAATACTAACTAGAAGTTTATATTTTCTTCAGCAATAAAAATATGATAATAATTTTAATTTTTTTAAACGGGTCGATGGCCGCAATGGTTAGGCGGCTGACTATTGTTGTGAGAGGACGATAGGTGCCGGGGTTCAATTCTCTGGAGGGACGGTGACATTTTTTCAGAGAGTTTAATCCCGGATCGACTTGCCATTCGCTGTTGGGAGCAAAGTGATTAACAGCGCGGCATCATAAAAGGCGATATGATGCTGTCACAAAGCCATTTAAACACAACTTACACACACTAAAACTACACCGCAAGAGTTGCAGTGATAGCCAGACAAGTAATACAGCTTACGGAGTCACTGCAACTAAGCACCCACCACACATTAAAAAAAAAGTCGATTATGAACAACAAAATTAAATCTTGGTTTGGGATTAGATTGCATTATTTTATAAACATGTATGTACCAAACAGATAAATGGCAAATTACTCGTGCACCTAATACTCAGCAATATATCGCATAAAGAAGTAATTTTTGGATGGTATTGTATTTTGTAGAAAGAGTTTGAAGCGTTTTTATTGGACAATAAATATTCTCTAATAAATTAAGTAAATTTTGAAGCTATTACAGGAATTTGTGTGAATAACTAGAAAAATAGAACGATAAAGTGTCCAAGAATGTCAACAAAATAAAATATTTCCATTGAACTGTAAAGGATTTTTATATTTTCGGGAATATTATGTGCAGTATTCTTAGAAAAATACGTAGTAAAATGTAGTATACAGTATCAGGACTGATTACTATAGCGACAACCGTCGGTGTTGCGTTTAGTACTTCGTAAACCGATACCACAAAATTGTAGTAATCGTTATCACAAATACTACAAAATTATAATTAAAAAACTACCACAAAGTTGTGGTTCTGTAAAAGAAACGTTAACTCTTGGTAAAATTTGAATACTAGTACTCAAACTGCACTTTTAATATTTAACTTATGTAATATGCACTAAAGTGTGGTACTGATGGTTTGCTTGATTTTATTTCAATATAATTTGAAAATTGGGCTTTATACACATATTTCTACAAATGTTGTACATCTACATATACAATTTTGTCTATTAATATTTGGTATTAACTTCAAAATCTCTTTTCCCGTTACAGGCCTTTACCTTGATACGGGAATCGAGATTACACTATTAATTTTTAGATTTAATTACTGAAATTTGCTATGAGCATTCAAAATACATCTACACATGTGTGTATGAAGCCCGATTTTAAAATACGTTTTAAATAAATTATAAAAACATTGTATTATGAAAAAATTTCACTGTGGCAACGTCGCCAACTGTCAAACGGTAGTCGGGCCTCTTAAGGGAGATCCTACTGAATACATGGTATGTACAGTGGCCAGCAGCATAATCGATACCGTTACGGAATTTCCTAAACCTTAATAACAATGTAGAGGGGGTTACATTGTGTGGCCTTCAGTTAGAGGATTTATAGTAGGTATTATTATTAGTAGATAAGGTCGACGTTAGCTTGCGGTGGTCTCGATTTAAAAGCTGGCCACTGTACAAAGACGAATGCGTTACACAAGGTTGGACCTCACCACCTAATACCTGTGGAGTAAGTGGGATAAAAACAAATGAATTGTACACTCGGTTGATTTAGAATCGACTCAAACTGCCATAAAACCCGTTAAAAGTATGCTTTATTGCGGCCCCCGAATGCAAAGCAGTAATAGTATGGTCAACTGTATGTAAATTACTACGTATGTAAATTACTATCTATGTATATACAATATATTTTTCTATTAAATCCAGTTTCATATGCAAGGGATCATTTATAAATTCCTAAACCGATAATTTCTTAAGGCGAGCTTAACATATGTATAGTTAAATCGCTATCGCATACAATTTCACTATAATTCTAAGTATTTATGTAATTAAGAAATTACATGAATAAGAATATGTATGGGGGCAAGATATAAAAGTCTATTACATATTAGAGTGGATCGAAAAACGCGTTTTTTCTGCAATACAATTCTAATAACGCGGAAAACTTGCGCATAGGCGTCACTATAAATGAAAAAATATTAAAAAAATTTTTTTTCAAAATTTGAAATCGCGCAGAAGGCCTAAAGTTACAAAAAAGTCAAAATACCGGTAAATTAAAAAAAAAATGCAAAAATTACAAAAAAAACATTTTTTGTTGTAATAGTGAAAAAAGTGTTTTTAAGAGTGTCCTTAACGCATCCAAAAAATAATTAGACCCATACTTGTTTTACTGAATTCGCGCAAAAGGTCTAAAGTTGCGGGTTGTATCGCAAAAAAACGTTATTTCATGATTTTCGACGATTTTTGAACATGTGCCAAATTTGTAATAGTGTAAAAACCATTCAAAATAGTTTTCCCAATCCAGAAAAAATACTTTCAAACCTGTTATTCCTTAACTGTATTCGTGCAAAAGATCTAAATTATAGTATAAGTTAAGTTATAGTCCCGTAAAAACGCCGTTTTCCATATCTGATGATTTATTTAACATATTAGGTTTGTAATAAGACTCTAGCAAGTGATTT